>CM067369.1:8766601-9238588 GCA_034401795.1 Chaetoderma sp. LZ-2023a | reverse complement strand
CATGACACGTGTGTTGCGGCTGCGCAATGGGTAAGCGTTTCAGTCCGAGTTTTGCCAACATCTATGTAGCAGAGTGGGAGGAGGATGCGCTTAGCAAATGTCCGAAACAGCCTCTCTTTTATCGCAGGTACCTCGATGATATTTTCATTATTTGGCATCATACAAAGGAAGAATTTAATGAATTTTTCACCATTTTGAACAATCATGACCCGAATATCAAGCTAAAAGCCAACATTGACCAAATGTCCGTAGACTTTTTAGATTTAACGCTATACAAAGGTGTAATGTATGACACAACGGGACACCTTGATTATAAAGTATATTTTAAGCCCACAGATTCTCATCAACTACTTCACAAGAAATCCTTCCATCCACCTCATACCTTTAAAGGAATTGTAAAATCACAAATCATCCGTTTTCATAGAAATTCGAGTGATAGAAAAAACTTTGAATCTGCATGCTCTCTCTTATTCAAGGCCCTCAAGCCGAGAGGCTATTCATCTAGATTTTTGCGCAAAATTAAGTCTGATACTTTACAGGATTTGGAAACTATCCCTGATAATGCTGCGGATCACAGGCCTACCAAGATTCGTCACAATCGTCCAATCACAGGCGCAGGAGAATCTCGGAAATGTGGAAAGAAAAGGTGTAAATTAGACCTACTTCTTCCAAATCAAAAAACGTTTATGAGCTTTCAGAACAAAAACAAATTTCAAATTCAGTCTAATTTAGATTGCGATTCCGAAAACGTCATTTATGTAATATCTTGTAAATTGTGCCAAAAGCAATATGTCGGTGAAACCAAATGCCCATTAAGATGGCGAGCTACTAGACACCTTTGCGATATTAGACATGAAAAAGACACGCATGTCGCTGAACACTTTAACCTTCCTGGCCATTCAGTCGCTCGGGACTTCGAAATTATACCCATTGAACAACCACCTCTCTCAAATACCACTGACGAAACTGATAAACAAAGGAAACTTAGAGAATCATTTTGGATTAAGCAATTAGAAACAGAATGGCCGAGGGGCATAAATGTGGACCCCGGTCTTGCTGATCAGCGTGAAATAATTCCATTCACTCTGACATATAATCGAAAAAATGTAGAAATTGCCGAAATTTTGAAAGATGAATATCATAAATTACAGAATAATCTAAGACAGCCTCTCAATTTGCGCCCAGTAATAGCATTTAGGAAAAATCCAAATCTACGTGACATATTGGTAAAATCGAAATTAACTGGATAAACATCATCATCTTAAAGTTGTCCAATATTTATAAGGCCATCTCGCCTCTAGAAAACAAAAATAACAAATCTCAGGCAATAAAATAAATAAAAAATATTTTCAATTTTTTGAAAATTCTGAGCCAGCGCCTTAACCATATTACTACCTACCAGCCAGTGCCAGTTCTATTATTTTATTGACTTACTAACCAACTAATTATGTGCACCTATCTATACCGTCGGGCAAATCTGTCATTCCACTAATCAATCAATATGGTCTGTCTTCTCAAATTGTGGTTTTGTAATTGGGAGTTGGATGGGATGGGATGGATGGATGGATGGATGGAAGGACAGGTGGTCTGGATGGATGGATGGAGAGATGGATGGAGGATCTGGATGGATGGATGGTCTGACTGCTGGATGGATGGATGGTATGGATGGTTCTGGATGGATGGGTGGGTGGCTGGGTGGGTGGGTGGATGGATGGATGAATGGATGGAGTGATGGATGGAAGGACAGGTGGTCTGGATGGATGGATGTGGGAATAGAGGATCTGGATGGATGGATGGTCTGACTGATGGATGGATGGTTAGGGATGGAAAGATGGATGGATGGATGGATGGATGGATGGATGGATGGATGGATGGATGGATGGATGGATGGATGGGTGGGTGGGTGGGTGGGTGGGTGGGTTGGTGGATGGAAGGAAGGAAGGATGGATGTATGGAAGGAAGGATGGAAGGATGGAAGGGCAGGTGGTCTGAATGGATGGATGGAGGGATGGATGTAGGATCTGGATGTATGGATGGTTCTGGATGGATGGGTGGGTGGTATGGGTGGGTGAATGGGTGGTATGGATGGATGAATGGATGGATGGAAGGACAGATGGTCTTGATGGATGGATAGAGGGATGGAGGGATGGATGGATGGAGGGTCTGGATGAATGGAATGTCTGACTGATGGATGGTTCTGGATGGATGGGTGGATGGGTGAATGGATTGATGGATCAGACTCCTCCTTCCTTCACTCCACTCCTCCTTCTTTCAGCCCTTCATTCCCTCTCCTCTTTCCCGTCCTTCCCTCCAATTTTCCCCAGTTTGGGGAAAGATTTTGAAATTAGGTTTACTGAAAGTTTTATTGCTGTGAGAAACAACAAAATACATTCAGCAGCACAATACTCAAAATTAGTTTTTAAAGAATTTTCAGTATTAAAATTAAAAAAGAAATTCTTAATAAAATTGACAAAATCATTCCCAGTTTAAAGCTTAGTTCTAGCTGAATAAATCAAACATTGAAAACAATACCAATCTGGCGCCTTTGAAGAATAGAAAACAATTCACTGAATTAATGGCCTAGGTTTGATCCTTTGATCAATGACTTCTCAATCAAGCGAGTGACACCCAAACCTCACTCGGAAACCCTAGAGCTCAATCAATAGCAAAGGGCATAACACAATTGAATCTAGCACCTATGGTGGCCTGAATCTTTATTGAAAATAAGTTAGCTAACTTCAAAGCAATTGAGTAATTTTCGAAGACAATCCCCTAAAGCCAGCCACCCTAATAAATAGACAGGAATTATGATGGAAGGACAGATTTGTTCTCAAGGCTCTGAAGAAGGTTATTCTTAACCGAAACCGGTCAGCCAAGCACGACGGTATCATAAAATTGTGAGTTATATACTAATTGCTATTATTGTATTGATTGTATGTTTAAATATTAAAATGCTACTAATCCTTCATCTTCCATTTCAGGTATAGTTAAATTGTGTAGGCTTGTAAACTTAGTAGGCTTGTGGTTCTATGTAGGCTTGTAGATGTAATTATTCATCACTCAAATTTCAGGTTTTAATTTTTAGATCAGCCCTTTAATTTAAACTAGACAATTGTTGGTTAGAGCTTGATTATCTCCCTTGCTTAGATTTGTTGACTGGCCCAGTTGTTGCTAAATTTGTTGGTTTTTGATCATTTATTAGAGCATAATATCACCATGGCTAGAACGAGCAAGGGCAAGAGACGGAATGTCAACCATGAGGACAGCAGTCCGTCTCCTCCCCAGGCTCGACTAGTCAAGTGCTATTATATGATAATACAATGTTTTCACCACATAGGTGTCCTAACCAGCAATTTGGGCTCCAACACCCTGCCAACCGGTCTGAGCAGGAAGGTGAGCGAACTCTGCCATTTCATTAAGCCAGCTATGCCAAATATAGAGGTAGTAAGTGACATCAAGAAAGTTAACTTTGTTTGGGCAAATTCCATCATTCGAGCTATGATAGACCATTACAATTTCAGTTTAGGTACCATCATGTCCGAAATTATCTTAGCTCAGACCGCGCCAAACCTTAATTTAGGTAAGGCAAAATCAACTGCCATTAGATGGGCAAAAGCCAACTATGGCAAAAAACTTCACGTCAAATCAATCGAAGCATTCTATCAATTTATTAGGCCTTTCGACCCACACTTTCAACAGAAAGCACAAAATTGCCAAGTTACCACCCCTACTGCAAGGTCATCCGAGACCGTACCAGTCATTCCACCACCTTCAGAACTCAGGAAACGGCTCAGGTCACCGACCGATAGCCCCCCACCAGTGAAGAGAACGGATACTCGGCCATCACCGATATTCCTATTAGACTCTCCTGTGGACCCTCTTCAGATTCCTCTACCTGACTCCCCACCACCCTTGTCTCCAGAGGAGTTCCCTCCCCTTCCACGGAGAGTCGATGCTAATCAGAAATCTGGTCCAAGGACCAAATCAACTCCTGTGGATCCTAGTAAGATACCACTACCAGACACCCCGCCTCCACTGTCTTCAGATGAATTACCTCCCCTTCCACAGAGAGCAAAGGATGACAGAAAATCTGGTCTAAGGACCAGATCAACACCTTTGACTCAAAAGGGTGTCAGTACCCCAGTGCCAGTGGCCAAACTACCTCAACCAAATTTCACCCCTACACCGTGTAGAAACAGCACCAATCATCAAAATAAACTCAAGAAAACTACACACTTAGAAGCTAATTCTTTCTGGAAATTTCGGTATGAGGTAGACCACACACATGAATGGCGACTCCCTGTCTTGACGAAAAAAATCTTGATCCTTGGCTCCTCCAATCTAAGCCGTATAAATGTGAAACCCCATTCAGACACCCAGATAGCTTGCTATCCAGGGGCAAAATTGTGCCATGCTAGGACTCTTGTCAAAAAATACATGGACTCCTATCAGCCAGAGAAAATCATCATAAACATTGGCATAAATGATAAGGATGAACCTATGTCTGTAACTGCCCAACGAGTCCAACTCCTATTCAGTACCATTCGTTCAAAATTTCCAGATGCAAAGGTTTATTTCACTAAACTGAACTACTCTCAACATCTAACTGCAAAGCAGAAAAGGACCTTAGCATTTATCAATTCATCTGTAGAATCCCTGCGTATAAAGGTCTCTGTCATCCCTAGTCTACCAATTTCTGATTTTGAAGTAGTCCAGGATAATATCCATTGGAGTGAAAAAACTGCTAATGCATTGTATTATAGCTGGTTAACCTTTCTTAATTTAAACTAACCGAGGGTCAGGGTACTAACCACCCCGGTATCGGGCTAGGTAGTGATATTGTTAATCTCACTGGCGCTACATTAACTGAAGCAGAAAAATCAATACTCAATCGTGGCCTAACATTTGTACCAACTCCTAGGCCCAAATTAGGCATAGATGCACTTTTAGATAATGGCTCAATGGAAGTTCTTGAATTTTCCCACCGTGTCAAATTAGCCGACTTTTTTCGAAACTCGAAAAGTAATATTCTGCCATTCGTTGAAAGAACTGGCTGGGCACCAGACTCAAAATTAGTCGATCCAGCGATCCCCGACAGTATAAAAATTGTAAAAGAACGTATTGAAAATGTTGAATTTCCGAAAAATCATAAAAATTTGTCATATGAGGAACGTCAAGCCTTAACAGGATTGCGTAAAAACAATGACATTGTCATTAAACCTGCTGATAAGGGATCTGCTGCAGTAATAATGCTTAAAGATAACTACATTCGTGAAGCACATCGTCAACTCAGTAATCCAAAACATTACCAAAAATTAGACGAACCACTCTGGCAAAATAACTGCGACAATTTTAATGAAATTCTCCAAAATATGGTTGATAACAAGAGTTTAACGCAGAAACAGTTTAAATACCTTGTTGCGAAACGAGACTCAAAACCACGTACATTTTATCTGTTACCCAAAATTCATAAGGCTATTGATTCTTGGTCAGATCCTATGATACCACCAGGACGACCTATTATATCGGATTGTGGTTCTGAATCCTATAGGATCAGTGAAATCATTGATTATCACCTACAACCAATTGCGAATAGACATTTTAGCTTCTTGAAAAATACTGACGACTTTCTGTCGCAGGTCTCTGAGATCTCGATACCTCCAAATTCATTTTTAATTACGCTCGACATCGATGCAATGTACACAAACATTGACATCGAAAAGGGTTTGAATTCTGTCCGTAAAGCATTTGAAAAATACCCTGATAACAATAGGCCCACTGGCGAAATATTAGCTCTCTTAGAGCTAAGCTTAAAGGGCAATGATTTTGAATTCGCGGGTGAAACATACCAACAAATTTGCGGCTGCGCAATGGGTAAGCGTTTCAGTCCGAGTTTTGCCAACATCTATGTAGCAGAGTGGGAGGAGGATGCGCTTAGCAAATGTCCGAAACAGCCTCTCTTTTATCGCAGGTACCTCGATGATATTTTCATTATTTGGCATCATACAAAGGAAGAATTTAATGAATTTTTCACCATTTTGAACAATCATGACCCGAATATCAAGCTAAAAGCCAACATTGACCAAATGTCCGTAGACTTTTTAGATTTAACGCTATACAAAGGTGTAATGTATGACACAACGGGACACCTTGATTATAAAGTATATTTTAAGCCCACAGATTCTCATCAACTACTTCACAAGAAATCCTTCCATCCACCTCATACCTTTAAAGGAATTGTAAAATCACAAATCATCCGTTTTCATAGAAATTCGAGTGATAGAAAAAACTTTGAATCTGCATGCTCTCTCTTATTCAAGGCCCTCAAGCCGAGAGGCTATTCATCTAGATTTTTGCGCAAAATTAAGTCTGATACTTTACAGGATTTGGAAACTATCCCTGATAATGCTGCGGATCACAGGCCTACCAAGATTCGTCACAATCGTCCAATCACAGGCGCAGGAGAATCTCGGAAATGTGGAAAGAAAAGGTGTAAATTAGACCTACTTCTTCCAAATCAAAAAACGTTTATGAGCTTTCAGAACAAAAACAAATTTCAAATTCAGTCTAATTTAGATTGCGATTCCGAAAACGTCATTTATGTAATATCTTGTAAATTGTGCCAAAAGCAATATGTCGGTGAAACCAAATGCCCATTAAGATGGCGAGCTACTAGACACCTTTGCGATATTAGACATGAAAAAGACACGCATGTCGCTGAACACTTTAACCTTCCTGGCCATTCAGTCGCTCGGGACTTCGAAATTATACCCATTGAACAACCACCTCTCTCAAATACCACTGACGAAACTGATAAACAAAGGAAACTTAGAGAATCATTTTGGATTAAGCAATTAGAAACAGAATGGCCGAGGGGCATAAATGTGGACCCCGGTCTTGCTGATCAGCGTGAAATAATTCCATTCACTCTGACATATAATCGAAAAAATGTAGAAATTGCCGAAATTTTGAAAGATGAATATCATAAATTACAGAATAATCTAAGACAGCCTCTCAATTTGCGCCCAGTAATAGCATTTAGGAAAAATCCAAATCTACGTGACATATTGGTAAAATCGAAATTAACTGGATAAACATCATCATCTTAAAGTTGTCCAATATTTATAAGGCCATCTCGCCTCTAGAAAACAAAAATAACAAATCTCAGGCAATAAAATAAATAAAAAATATTTTCAATTTTTTGAAAATTCTGAGCCAGCGCCTTAACCATATTACTACCTACCTACCTATCTATCTATCTATCTATCTATCTATCTATCATCAACCTACCATCTATCTATCATCTATGGATTGCTTAATATGTGGGTGGATGAAGGGAACTATAGATTGATGGACAACTGATAAATCCATATATGAACTGTTGATGTTGCCGTTGGCATGTAAGAAGAAGAGGGTATTGCGATCGGGGCTGTGCCTGCATGCGTATGTGCAGGTACGGAGATGTACCTAAAACAAAACACTTATGCGATTTGGCTCACATTCTAACACAATGAAGGAACGTTAGCCATGGTAAAGGAACCCAGATCTAGATCGTATCATATTCTGGATCTATTGATATCACGGAATCTGCTGCTATAAATTTGCTCAAATTCCAACACATGAGAAGGCATGACCATCCATTACCACACTTTTAGGGCGATCTGAAGAAATTTGCAAAATACATTTTACGATGAGACAAAAACGTCGTTGGGGTGGGGGCAAGTGTTATATTATGGCATAGAGATGTTCCATATATAGATGCTCAACAGACTGGCATCAGGGTGGGGTGGGCAGATGCTTGCGCTTGACCTATACTCGGGGCTCTAACATAATGTGTAAAAATGATGGACAGTACTCCATTACTGCATCTTGGTTCAATTATTACGGACAAAGTACAGCATTATAAATATAATTCTAATATGGTATAATGATTATATTATCAAGATTGTAAAACATTAACCATCATTATGATGCACCTGTAGTAAATGATATTATTGAATACCACCAATTAGCCTATATTGGTGTCACCCGCCACCCCTCACCACCACCCCCACCTCCCTCGCTTTTTGGTGACAGGGTTAAATTCCATCAATAATAAGTGGCCAGCCTCTCATGTCAACTTTTCACGTGTTTATTTTGCTTACGTTTGGAATATTGATATTCAGCACAGACATCGCCATTGTAACAGTCTCTAAGTGTGCCAGTACTGTGTAGGTTACTGTATACAACGCTACGCTACACTTCCCTTCGTGTTCACGCGTATATTGGCATAGTGGTGGTAACCGCCACCTAACAGCAGTAAGCGAAACTAAGAGGGATAACTGAAAAAACGTGTGTATACGCATTTATCGCTCTGTGGGTAATCGATGATTTATGCACGCTAATCGATCAACCAAGCAGATTGCACATCCATCGCCATAGTGGTAATCAATAGTTTGATTGATATGTATGGCTATGGTTAATCGATAATTGTGCGTCCATATCTGAGCCAATCAGATTGCGTGTCCATCACTATAAGGGTAATCAATATTTTGATAGACAGATATGGCTATAATTTATGCACGTCTATCTCGACAGGCCAATTATAATATTATTATAGATTATAATCAGAATATCTTATAAAAGATAGTATAAGGCCACAGCGTCCATTTAAAAATTCAAAAAAATTAATCATTAGACGTGTATTTCTCCCGTCCTGATCATTGATAGACGCACTTTTTGATTAGCTTTCGCAAGTCACGTGATTACGTGTTTTTGGTGATTAATTGTCCATATATGGAGGTCCAAAAGGTCGCATTTTGTGGGCGTCTTTGTATAAGAAGGCCAACTAGAACACGTCCCATTTTAACACTCCATATATGGGCAATTATGGACAATTAAGGTTCGCCCACTCGAAATCATGTGACTTGCAATAGCCAATCAAAAAACACGTCTATATTAAGCCATTACTACTAACATTTCATTGATTCGGTCATTAAAGCGAAATTACCCAGTGCAAGTTTTGGGAACTTACCATCAAATCTGGATTGAATTGCTGCTGAGATCAGGTATGGGTCCAGTAGTCTTTACTAATACAGCATGCTGATGGGGTTCTTCGCTTGCAGAAGATGTCTAGTGGAGAAATATGATATAGTTGACATCCATCTGTACATTAATAGTCTTACCTGATAACGGTGTTTATGACGAGTTTTAGGATGTCTTTATGGTCGCAAAAAAGTACTGGAATTTGGCGGACAAACTGATTGGAAATCTATGTTTGCTTTCACGCCACCCTAACCTATTTCTATTCCCAAAGATGTAATATAACAAGGGGGAAGACTGTTGAGCAGAACACATCCTTGCTTAAGAGATCTATTAGGCCAACACAACTTTTATCAATTACATGAAAATGTATTCCTTTTAAAATGACGATAGACACATCCTGATTGGATGTTTTAATCAAACGTTATGTTAAAACGGTATTTGTTAGTCAAAATGTCGACCAAGGTGGACAGTAACTTGTTGGTCAAAATGACAGCCATGGCGGACATCATCTTGGATTTACAGGTGACCGCAACAGATTGACACCATACACCAAAAATAATATTATATCTAATTACAAAAACTAACAAAACAGTGTATTTCGTTTATAAGAATGTGGCGATGTTAACTATTAATTTGGCCACTTAAACCTTCGTGTAAAATGAACTTGGCAAATGTAAATCTCATATGCTGGTTTCAAATGTGTAACGTTGATATTGATACACCAATTGGCGACTTACATTAAGGTGTGAATGATGGTTGCAACTTAGGAAAACGTATATTAACCAGGTGAGTCAAGAATACCTTGTTCCAATACGTCTTGTTTTTTTATTTGATATTGGGACCATACGGTATTATGAATCAGCATGCTGCTAACGTGGCACGTTAGAATATGTTTAGACGTAGACTCATTGCTCAAAATACACCATACATATCATGCTGAGGAGGAAAGTAATGGACTCCGGCAAGTCATGAATCTGAATATCAGCGTAGTAGTTTATAACTTTAATGGTAATATCACTACTGCGAAATAGATCTGAATGATTAGATTCCACGCTGATGATCTACTTGAGATCTCTATAACCAGGTCCGGTTGTGCTTCTTTAATCGCTAGTGGCATGAGTGGGTGTGCGCGTGTGTGCGTGTGTCTGTGTGTGCGTGTGTACGTGCGCCTTCGCGTCAGGGCGTGTGTGCGAGTGCCTGCGTGTGCCAATGCGCTAGTGTGTGTATGCGGGCGGGTGTACGCGAGTCCGTGTGTGCGTGAGTCCGTCAGCCCATCTAGACATCCGTGCGGTCGTGCCCCCGTGTGTCTGTGTGTATGTGTGACCGTCCGCCCGTCATTCGTGCGTCCGTGCATCTATGCATCTGTCGTACATGCGCCAGTCCGCTAACATTTGAGTTTTGACAGTTCTGGTCAGTCTACCATGTGACAGGTCTCAAAATACACCACTTGTTAGCTGACGTAGCAATTACGTGATGTAAGTCCGTCACGAATGTGTAATAGGTCCGTCACGAACATGTCTGCACCGTATTTCCTGGTGGATTTACAATTTAATACACATTCCGGGCGTCAGTAGTCCTCTGTTAAATTAGTTTCGAAATATTCAAAATCTTATCTAATGGGCGGAGTTTGCTAGAAAATGGCGCTAAAAATGAATCTTCTACATAAAAAGTTATGGACCTTTCCAGTTTTAGCTATGCCCCGCCCATCTCTATCTTAGCTACACTCACACATCGCTCGTGTTGGGATCGATCGATCCATGAACTTCCTGATTATCAATTTCCAGAAAACTATACCGCTAAGATGTTGAATATTTTGTAATAGCGCCCAGTCAAATTAGTTTCAAAATATTCAACAACATGTTTCTTAAATAGCCAAAACATAGAATTCGTACAACCTGCCGAACTATTAAGCGTTAAAGACGGGTTTAATCGAATAATTCATGATGGCGTCATGATTGTGACGTCAGCATACACATCGCATAGTTAATTATGGCGTCATATGCTCGAGTGAGGAAATGGATTCATGAATTGGTACATTGAAATACAAACCACCATCCTGTTTTGCTACACTCTAGACAAAGCATATTTTCACGTGCTACCGCCTGGACATTGTGGGCTAGTTAGGCTGATGTAGTATCAGTCATTCATACTTGACTTGCTGCCCTTATTAAAAAAACGTTGAGGTATTGAAGCCCACGGCTAAAAGAAAGATGACACGAATATGATATGAAAATAGACATCTACAAACAGTCGATGAAACAATGTGAATAACGCAGATAAAGATCTGAGGAGAGATGTCGCATACTTATATTATTTATGATATTGGCGTTCATGATAAACACCGGGGAGTCTATTACCAAGAGTAGATTTATGAAACTTTAGGTCGAACATCAAAATGTTCATTGCGACAAGATAATTAATCTAAGTAGGCCTACGTCATATTATTTCTCTGCCGACATTTGGAGATTTTCGTTCTAATACACTTAAATAAAGAGCTGGTCGGAATGCGTTAAACATCAAATGAAACTGATAACTCAGAATAACATCAAATAGAACTAACTTAGAAATAAATTCGTTATATTTGGTGTTAATCTTGTATATCAATTTCATGTTGCGAATATCACCTTCCGTAAAGCACTTTCTTCAAAGGAAAGGACCAGGGAACTAAAAAAATGCTCTTGAATGATAGATTTAGATAATAATTAACCAGGTACCAGAAATAAATCGATATAATTTGAAAAAAATCAATAAATAACATTTATGTCACTCTGGCGGGAACCAATTAGTGACGCATGTGGCACGGTGCGCTCTGGTGTATGCCGAGCGAATAAATAGTGGTGCCTAATACCCGCTACAGCCGGTCATATAATCTCAGTTATATTCTAGTTAAACTGATTAGCCACTACATCCTACCGGTAAAATAATATCTAATTTAAAACAATTTGGTTGAAAGCCGTTGTTTCTAGAGACAAGATCTACATTCAGTTACACGAATTTCAAAATATTCAGTAGGCATCAACTTGCGACCTTAGCAACCACAGTGCAGTTTGAAATCATTTTGACCGAAACCCGTTGCTTCCACCAGAAACAGTGACTTTCAAATATAATGTATTCAAAAGGATCAATAGTAAACTAACAGTAGCGAGGTAATCCCTCTACGTTGGCGCCTATAAAGAATGCTATTGATACTGCTTACGAAACTATATTCACGTTTGCTATTGTTATATTCGAGTACGCGGTATACCCGCGCACAGTTGACACACGGCGGAGTACGAAGCACCAGCTACGTCACCAATTGGTTCCAAGTTAAACGCTCCTAGATTTAGTAAATGTCTTTGCTCAAATAATCAAGATTCATTTCCGGTTTTTTACAGGTGATAGTTTCATTAATATTGTATGAAATTAACAATAAACGTCATTTGTTATTTCCCTTTTCCTTTCATTTAAACGTGTGTTTTCGACCAGCCAGATAGTTGGTTGAGTGAAGTTTCTTCACACGGGCGTGCATTATATTGAGCCTCTTAACCAACCATTATTCTGTAATGGATATTTAATCCTCCCACCCCTTTTCCTCCACATTCTTCTATTGCTGTATTCTAAGTGAGAGAATTCACCTTTCCAGAGTATCGATCCATCATCTGACCTCGTATGACCACATAATCAGCTCAGCGTGTGTATGATGACGTCACAATCATCACGTCACAAAGGGGTCCATATTGACCGTCATAAAATCTAAACAAACGTCCGACACGTTGTATGAATTGTATGTCTTTGTAATTCTTTGTTATTTAATAAACATGCTGTTAAATATTTTGAAACTAATTTGACTGGGCGCTGTTGCTGCCTTAGGCAGCAACAGCACCCAGTCACATTAGTTTCAAAATATTCAACAGCTTACCTGTGTAATTTTTTTGGAAATTGATAGTCAGGGTGTTCAAAGATCGATCGATCCCAACACGAGTGAGCTGTGGGTGGAATATGGGCGGGGCATAGCTAAAACCAGAACGGTCCATTGTCTCATGGAAGCCAGCTGTAATCACTGTCATTTCCAGAATGGCAACAATACTGAAATAAACAAAAATGTTGTCCCCGCAAAGCAGTCTGAATATTAAATTTAACATATGAATAGCCCATTATCTACTGAATAAATCGGAATTCACGAATCCATTTCCTCAGTCAATCATATGACGTCATAATGAACTACGTGACGTGTATGCTGGCGTCATAATCATGACGTCATGAATGGTTCGAAATAGTCCGTTTTAGTGCTTAATAGTTCGACACGCTGTGCAAATTGTATGTCGCTACCATTTAACAAGCATTCTGTTGACTATTTTAAGAGTAATTTGCCTGGGCGTTGTTACTGCCATAGGAAAATAGGCAGAAGATTTTATTGGTTATCTTTGATTGCATTATAGGTTTGAAATAAGAGCTAAAAGCTCTCATGTTGTGCCAGCACAAGTGTGTAGTATGGGAAAGAACATCGGTTAATGATATATTAATGTTTTCAATTTAATGATGTCAGTAGATGTCATTTTCAAGATAGATGCCTGGAAAGTACAGAAACAATCGAATTGTTTTAAACAATGGAATCATTGCAGGAAAATATGATTGTCATTGAGGTACTCTGGTGTGAACATATCATACACATAACAACGTGTGAGATTATACTGAATGTGTGATTCTCAGATCGCTGCTATTGTGAACATTGCTACAAAATAGTTATAATTAGTTAGCATATGATAGTTCCAAATGTAGTACAGTTAATATACAAGCTGGCCGAGGACAACTCACAACAGAAGCTTTCTTTTTTATTTCGTTCAAGGGGTCGCGTTAAGTAACATGTCCAAAATAGAACAAAATCCGACCACCGGAAATTTGCATAAATCCATTGAAACATTTGGAGTACCATTTCCCGAAAACGCTGGATGTTGAATGTTTCTAAAAACGTTAAACAATGTCTATTAAGTAATTCTGATGTCTCACTTTGGGGTTTTAGTTAAAACATACTACACAATTTGTCTGGAACCGGTGATTAAGTTCAAATTGAAAAAAATCAAATATGACCAGTTTCCTTACATGGTAATTTTTGCTTCAATATATGAGCATGGTAGATCTATTCCACAGATTCCTGACAGGAGAAAAGATGTGTGATTTTAGGCTTCATTTGAAGTACTTTCAGAATATGTTGCCATATCTTTCCGCGTCCTAACACTCGCATTCCACCATGTCCGCGCACATTTATCTCCATGATATGCTTCATCTAGAAGAGAGCAATTCAAAATATGTATGATTCATCTCCCCCGGTGGTCACTTTGTCATTCACAGCAGCAATAAGTTCTGATCAAGCCTTCCCAAGGCTTTGCTATAGAACATGCTCTGATGAGGGCATTGAAGACCAGTGTTGGTTTACCTCATATGTGAGGGATAGAGGAGACGCAGATAACTCCATAGCTCCTGTCTATGCATGCTTGCGCAGCCATTACCGAAAGTGTTCAAACTCTGACAGAGTTCAACGAGCGCATACAGAGATGTCGGACTCCATGAGAGACCAGGATTGCAAAAATACAAACACATTGTTGTAATTTCTGCGTTATCTGATCCAGCAAGTGGAAACACTACACAATAATGAAACTGTTGTAATCGCTAACAAGTCTCTAAACCCACAATAAGGTTTGCGGAGTTGGCTCGGCAATACTAGATAAGTCAATTCACCTTTCCAAGCTTACCATCGATGATATGACGTCATATGACGTCATAATCAACCGGGTGACATGTAAGATGACGTCATAATCATGGCATCATGAATGATCCGATTTAGCCCCTGTTAAACGCTTAATAGTCCGACACGTTGTAAGAATTGTATTTTTTTTGCAATTTAGTAAACATGCTGTTTTGAATATTTTGAAACTAATTTGACTGGACGCTGTTGCTGCCCTATGCAGCAACAGCACCCAGTCAAATTAGTTTCGAAATATTCAACAGCTTACCTGTATATTTTTCCGGAAATTGATAGTCCCCTTTCAGCAACTTGTAATCATAGCTAAGAGCAACAATGACCGCGTGATCAATGACTTATTCAGATATCAACTATTAAGGTTAACCACTCATTTTGATGACAACTGCCTTTTGAGGGGAACAAATAAAGCCCAGCTTGCGGATACATTGGAGTCATGAGTTACAGTTGGTCAGGCACTGCTTTCCAGGAAGGAACCCGCGTATCATGATTTAGACGGCTGATCGCTGATAGACAGGCTACCTTGGATGAAGAGCGATGCATACGAGAATATCGGTGACATTTACGTTAAATGCACGGGGAAACACTGTTTTTATGGATACATCCAGGGTCCTTCTACAAAAAACATAATACACTTAAGAAGAGCAGCCTATACAGATGGTCCACTGGTGCCATTTACTGCCACTATGCCCTTGAAGTCGACGAACATCTCGCCATTAGTGATAACAAGCAACAGTTCATCTACTTGCTGAAGGAGAAAATGCATGCAGTCGGAATAAAGAAACCGTGAGTGTGGACGTAGATGCAGCCATTCGGCTGTGAAGTATTCTATTTCTGGGAATGACACATGCGATCGTTGAGGACGCAGGCCTCCTTGAGTTTCTGTTCACCTATTCGAAATAATTATTCAAAGAGTTGGGTCTTCAGATCCCACAGAAAGTGTGCTAGGAGTATAGTCCATTATATCAATCTAGTGAGCTCTACCCCGGGGTGGGGTTGATGGGGTGGGGATAGAGTTTTTCCACCATGTATTGCCAGTTACCTAGGCTATTATTGGTTGTGACACACCATCACGGTTGTTTGCCATAGGTAAAGGTATTGCTGTAAAGAAAATGCAACGTGATGGAGATTCTCAGCACAGAAACGGTAGAGGTTAAAATTGCAGGTGAAAAAGTACTTGTCTGTCTTTACTGAAGAAAGAAATGTGATACCTTAGATGATTCTCGGGAGAGAAAGTTTACAGAGAAAGTAGCCACTAGCACCCGTAGTGTTCAGGTATACACATTTCCTCCAGCATCGAATGCAGTTAGATATCATTTACGCAGAGTAGACATATATTTGATGAGTTCAGGTCGTGACTGGACCCCGATTCCTTGCCTTTGGTTTTGAAACAACGCCCGCTCCCAAGCTTCTGCTCGGGATCGTAAGATGCTATTGTAAAGGCGACTGCGTTGGCGTACGTTGCATCTACAAGAATAATGGTATGGAATGTTTGAGTGCATGCACATGTTGTAAACGTACATCTCGCAGCACCTCTTCTACTAACGGGACAGACACGACCATTGCACTGGATGAATCAGATTAATAGAGCATTGGTATGTGCTTATAGACATAGTTTATTGTCATGTGATATTCATAACGATGATGTGTGTCAGTGATTAAAATTGAAATGTTTAATCCTGCCGCCAACTGCGCCCCCAAAGCAAAATTTAAGGAACACAGTCAATCTTTCAGAGGCACAGAAATAAATGAACTTCTTAATTTCAAAGAAGTCATAAAGAAACTGGAAATGTTTGCTGCCTCAAGCCCATGTTAATTTTCCTCGCTGAATTAATGTGAATCATAACCTAATAAAGCACAACAATGGCGTAACTTAAGAAATATTATTGAATGTTTAAAAATAATTTGGCAACAACATCATCTAGGGCTCGGATTTTTTCTTAGATGTCCAATATATGATAAGGCCATCATGATAGTACATAAGCTGTTTTAGTATTAGTATTGTATACCTAGCGTTGGAAGGATTAAAATCATATCCGGAATATTAATGTTTCAACCAGCAATAAACTGTTAGGATAATATCTAAATTGATGGAATCTTTATTATATAAGTAGTCAAGCAAACTTTCAAATTGTAGGGGCCCAGACTAAGATTTATAAGTAATGTGTCCCTGATGCTAATTTGCATCACTTTTGAGTAGGCTACTCCAATAATCTTCGCTATAACAATATCAAATTGTGTAAATTACAGTCAAACTTGTCTATAGCAGACACTCAAGAGACCACCAAAAAGTGGTTAATGAAGACATGTGGTCTGTAAAAATAAATCACTTCTCAGTCTATATTGCTTCTGTGATAACAAGATGGCGGTTCGTGTAGGCAGATAGTGGTACGTTCAGCCGGCTTTAAGAACCGTCATCTTGTGGCTCTAAAGGCAGGTGTCCGTTATAGGCGGGTTTAAATGTACTAGTTATTTGACAAATATGATGTAGCATGGCATAATTGAGACGTCATAGAATAGTTATAATATGATTTTCGGACTCTTGACTATCAGTTTCCTGTCTTTTCGTAATACGTGTACGTGGTCTAAAACAAACCCTTTTTGGGGAAAAGTTGAGCGCCAATGTTAACACGGCACCAGAAAGAATTATGTTAATTAGACAATTTCCCGTATTGCGGTATTAGCCTATGTTCTATATGTTACATTGAATGACCGCTTGAACAAGATAAAACCAAAGACCCTCTTTTAGCAATTTGACCAAGGGTCAGCTTTTTTAAACGTATCTTTGCTGGACTAATGTGTTGTGTATGTGTGTTAAACTTACTCTAATCTTCATAGTTACACAGACTGAATCAGTCACAGATGCTATAAAACAGAACAAGTGCTCTCTTTCTCAACACAGAAAACCTACTGAGTTTTAAAGGAAACAAAGAATTACACCACAGAATCAATACAGTTCTTGTTTCATGCAATTGTATATGCCACGTCATGTTTGAGTGAGAATTATTGAGGAAGTCTTCGCACACGAAAACCAAAGATATCCATCCTTTCTCTCACAATGTGATAGCTTGGAGTTCGTTAAATGTCTAAGCCTGAAGCTTGCATGCGACTGGGTGAATCCATGATTGTAGACGTCAACAACTCTTAATTATTCAATGTACCTTTCCACTTTTAGCGATGCCCCGCCCATCTCAATCTAAGCTCCACCCACACGACGTCCATGTTGGGATCGATCGATGTCTGAACTCCTTGCCTATCAGTTTCCAGAAAACTGTTCAATATTTTGACACCATGCAACTCGTATGTGTCGGACCACGCGTTAAAGACGGACTTAACATAATCATTTATGACGTAATGATTATGACGTCATCCAACACGCCGATTATCTGATTATGACGTCATATGACGTCAGATTGATAGATGGATTCTCTGGAAAGGCCCATTATTCAGTTACCTATCCAAACAGACAACATCCTTTCATTTGGAGGAATTATGTTTAGCTAGCCAGTGTTAATATTATGTTGGCTACATCGAGAGACAGCACGTGCGACATAACCCCACATACACACGGGAGGCTGGCACTGGATTACTCGTTCATACAGCGGATTGTTAGAAACATTCTGAGGCGTAATAACGCAAACTATACACATACGGATTTTGTAGTCTTGGCCATGCCATTCCTTTAGTCAAATAGGTGTTAGTGAAATATGGAATTCAATGGGATGGGGAAACATTTCTAATACATTGTGGTTAATGATGCTAGCAGTCATGGAGCAGAACAGATCCTGTGTTTTCCCGCAGAACATGATATGGTGTTTACCATATTTAACCTAGATTCAGATTCGATGCTATACAACTTTTCATGGACAATAGAAAGCTATCTTAAATAGCTTGTGTATTTTTAGTATGAAGAGGCGCCAATTGGAAAATGACAACCATCTTGAATTGAAAGAAAGATTGCATATAACATGCATTACCATGCTACACGTGTACTATCATTCTGCAAAACTTGGTCTTGTGTCTGTGTGTGGATAAGTGAATGCGATATAACGGAGTTGCTATTTTTCAGTATTATCGCGTCAGACATTTTCAAAATGGTGGCAATTTTTTAAAAATATTGAAGAATTTCAAATGGGTTCTTATCTATTATTAATCATTACTGTATGTCAAATGCTATCTTGAACAACCAGAAGTGGTGCTTGTAACCACATGTGCATTTTATTTCACCATTCTCCCTCATTAGTACCCTAATCATAAAGCAATCTTCAGGCACAAAGGTTTCAATAGTGGTTAATTATATTCCAAGTTAATATGGATAACTGAGGCAATTGGTGTCATTATGTTAAAATTGTAGCCCAATTCTTAGTCTAATACACGGTTTTCCACAATTTCTGTGTCTTTGTTCTTCACTACACCCATAGGCGTCAGCAGGGTGGTGGTAAGTGGGGGAGGGATTCATCGGTGCGAACGACCCACCCCCGCCCCAACAAAAATAGGCCTACCAAGATAGACCCCATGGACACCACCACACCAAAAAATATTAATCATTATTTGAGGTCTGAGCATATTTTAGCCCTTCTAATTTTGATCGAACTTTTGTATTTTAACCTTGAGAAATGCAGGATATACATCCTGAGAGCATCTAGATTTCACAATTTTCTGTGGGAGGACACCCGGACCCCCTACCCCCCCCCCCCTCCTCGCACCCCCCCCCCCCCCCGCAATAAGGGGACACCCTCCCGGATCCACCCACAAATCCGACACCCTCTTTATAATTCTGCCGACGCCCATGACACCGCGTCCTGTTATCAGCGCATCAGATGATGGGATCCATGCTGTATTCCAAAACCGGTCCCTAATTCTCTATTAGAAGCTAGCTATTAATAGATCGGTTGCGATCTAGATAGATGTTTATCTAGTGTAGTCTGTCTGGCCAGATTTCTGACATTAGCAATCTTCTCTAAGCATCTCCCTTGTACGGTCGTTAGTATCCCATCCGTCTTCCCCGTACCTGTCGGTGTGACATAGTATACATGTTTTTTGCCCTGGAGATGCTCGCTCATTTCCTCGTCCGTGAATTGTATTTTCAATCTGTATAACGGAAGTCCGTGTTTATTTATTTGTGTACAGATTGCACTCGCTGTCGGATGTGTAAACATATGCTGTTAAGCAGACTTTGCCATTCAACACCAGGCATTGCTATCACGGGGTCTAAACTCACATAACCCCATGCACATGTACGTAATCTTTCAAACAGAACCTTACGATCTAAATGTTGGAGATCTTGTTAAATTCCAGTTTGTGATTGACTTAATGTAAATCGTTTATTTTTACTTCACAGTAGCTCATCTGCAATGAAAGCAAAGAGGACAGTTGCTGATTATTCAGACAGGAAGGTGGCCACATACGGTTGCTAGCTTAGGATAGTTCATGTATTGTATATCATTTATCATGCCGGTGTTTATTGTGTCGGAATGACTAATGACATGTTAAAGTCACAATCTAAGTATTGGTTTCAAGGCACATTTTCGTGTTTACATTTGGAAGTAAGTTACGTGTATGCCATTACGATTGTTAGAATAATTTGGAAATATGCTACCTTCCCATAATGCATTAGTGACATTTATGCACCCTTAATCACCTCCAGTACATGTATCCTTAGTGGATATAGCATGCCATGTGGACGTTTTTTGTATGACACATAAAGTATATATAATGATCTATGCAAAATATCACATAGTGAGGAAAACATCACAGGCCTAATAATTAACTTGATTGAAAGATATTACTGTCCAAATTCGTCCTTTATTTATTTATTTATTTGCATTTTGATTTATTTATTTATTAATTAATTATTTACGCACGCACCCACGCATGCACGCACACACAAGTAGACCGTCACACAAACACACACGTACGCACGCAGACACGCACACACAAACACGCATGCACGCACGCACGCACGCACGCTCGCACGCACGCACGCACGCGCACACACGCACACACACACACATACGTATATATATATATATATATATATATATATATATATATATATATATATATATATATATATATATATATATATATATACGTGCACGCGCATGCACGTACACAACATACTGACAAACCATCCGAGCGACCGTCCATCCAAACATGCATACATCCATTCGATCTACCGACTGACCTACCGACCCGCAAGTCAAAAGAATGTTGGTGTGCTGAACACGTTTCTGTGCTATGTTGCTTGGCGCTGTCGCCGTTTGTGGGTGCGACTCTCCGCCAATGCTAGATACCTGGTCTGACTTCAACCGCCCTTGTGGCAGTTATTTGCATTCATGCGACTGCTCTGCCGGACCCGTCATGCCTATCTGAATAAATGTCACCAGGCTGGGCGCGTTCAGAATATACCTTGGACTACATGTTTACTTGTAGACAAGTATTGTAGTTATCCATTCTGTTCACTTCTTTCTAAACGAGTGTACATCATGCACATCCTATCATTGAGTAGGGAGGCATATCAAAATATGTAGGCAGATGCAATTTCATAAACATTTACTATTATAAAACTACCCATTTGGAATATATAGCATAGATTTCCAGCTTTGGTTTACTATACTCTTCCAAATGAAGATCCTTTGTTAACACGGTTGGTACCACCATAGTCCATGGGCAAGCAGTCTGCTAAAGATCTTTAAAGATTTAAATACATGCATATAAATACCAGGGAAACAAGATTTTCCTACCAGAGATAGCCCTAGCCTAATCGTAATGTGATTTATTTGAAGGAATTTCCTGATACGTCCTGTACAATACTACTCAGAATACGCCATCCGAGTGATCAGGAACTGTCTTGTGGCATTCGCATCCTGCAGCAGAGAGTAGCTGTTGCCATTGGAGTCAGTCAGAGTGTCAGCTCCAGCGCGCGGAACCAGTATCTACAGACCGGTCAAGTTAGGAATCGCCATGGTGTAGGCCGTGCGATAGGTACCACACAATCGCAGGACTGGTTCCGTGTCATATGTGCATGCTGAGACCGAGCCACAAATGCTTCAGTTCTGTGAAACGTCACTACAGCTATAGGGAGGATCTTGAGATTACATTGTAGCAATACATATTCTCAAGAGATACAAGTAAAATCCCTTAACATCATGGTTTCTTGTCGTACATGTACAAACTTTAAACTGGGTTTTTTCCATGTTGACAACGAATGTATGTTGATTGAGGAAAGAAGAACAATCTTCGCATTCAGCGTGGCAGAATAAATGGAAAACACATAGCAGCTCACATTCACTGTCACTATACACGTTTGTTTTGGTCAGTTCCTGTTAAAGTTCAATATAAATAGAAGACGCATTCTGAAGGTCCGTGTATGTCTGTTTCGTGTCCGCCGTATAATGTAAATGGTGCTGTTGTACGTAACCATGGCTGCGCGGATGACGTATGCCACGTCCAATCGTCCTTAAAATCGGATCATATATTTCCGCGTTCATACCCATAAAATATGTAACCCGTTGTAAGGGATCTGGAACCAAATATCAGATGTTATGTTCCCAGACAATCTGGAGCATTTTCTAATTATATGTGTATAATTCCATGCCGGAATATCATTGTATCACCGACAATCGCAATTGCAGACCATCGCGGACAATCGGCGACAGCGTTCCAGAATGCCGCAGATTATCGCAGAAAATTTGCGACAAAACGGGAAAGTTGAACCATGTTCGACTTTCCAGATGTGGCAGATTATCTGCGACAATCTACGACAATCTGGAATCCATGTTCCCATATAATATGTAGCCTGCGGTAAGACGTGCTGACATATATAGCGCATGCAGGAAGTTGCCCTGCAAACACTCGAAAATGTACTGGCGGAGATAATCGCGTAATTGCAAAAACATGCATAGAGGTGCACAGAGTTGCGTCCCTTGATAGCGGAAACGGCTACCGTATACATGTATGATAATATTTAGTGCGGGCGGGGTCATTTGTAATCCCGTAGTATTGTAATGCACAAATTGTGACACCTATTCAAAAAAGTTAAATATGTATTAAATAAAAAACCATGTTAGCACTGTGGCAATTTGTTAGATTCAAAGAGGAGGCCATTTTCTAAAGATGTTGATTCTTATTCTGACAATTAGAATGAGTATGAGCGAAATCTAACTATTTATTAAAACGTGTCTCTTTTCGTCATTTATCTTAAGAGATTATTTGTGTTAAAAGAAATCAAAATTGCAATGACATCATTTTTCTAACACACCGATATTTATCTATCTATCTATCATACCCATCCTCATCAGCAAACTCATCATCACTTCTGTCAACAGAGTCCTCGTCAATATCATCGTCATTATCACATCTAGCCGTTAAGTCCACCTGGCCATCCTCATGATTCTCTCATTCATCATCTTTGTCAGAGCAATTACACAAATCCGTACACGTTAAACCAGCCTTTTGGCAACGGTATGAGTATGTAGAACGCTTGGTCTTGATGCATCCACACTTCACTAAATGGATTGTCCCATCCGGTGCTGGCAACTGTTTGGTCATAACAGGAGCGCATTCTTCTTCTTGTAGCTACCCATGAGAATGCGCTTGTCTTGGTATTATAGCACGTTCAAACTCATGTCGTCCAGCAGAATTAGGTTATATGGCCATCTTCCTTGCTCGTCCTTTATGCCAAAGAACTGAACAGGAATGAGTACGAGAACTTGAAATATCACTCTTTAAAAATCGTCTGAAATACTTACACTCTCGGAAACACAGACAATTACGAGGACGCCGTTCCCGTTCTTTGTGGTAGTATGCTACATGTTTTCTGAGGGTCCAAATACCTATCGTGGGCACCTACATCCGGCGACATGGAGCTCAGTTCAGAAGGGCTACTACCTCCAGACCTCATCCGGTTCCTCAGCATGGCTATGGCTGGTAAGGAGGATGTGGAGGCGAGCGAAAAGACGAAGCATCTGATATTCTGCATTGTTCTATACCTGTGCCATGCACTGTCAGAGGGAGAATGGAACTTACCAAAACATACGCTTCTCTATGCGACTGTCAGGCACTTGTTCCAAGTAAGCAGATCACCATGATACGGCACAGCCTTGGCCACTCGGAGAGCTACGACTTTGGCTTAGGGATAGTAACTTCTCTGCCCCAGGCCCTGGATGTAGTCTCAACGTGTCTGAGACACGAAATCTTTGCGCGAGATGGCAACATCATATTCCAATGTGAGTGGGATAACTTGAATAAAGCCACTACGAATGTGCATGGCAGCAACATTGTCAACAGTGATGGTTGAATCAGGCTGCAGCCGGTCAAGCCGGGGTTCGAGAGTCCCAATGCCCGAACACCGCATATCATCAACAAGTCGCAACAGCATAACCTGAAAGTCGACACACCAGAAACTCCCCCACTCTTGCACTTCACTCGTATAGGCGCAAAGTTTCCCGATGGCTCATCGTTCGCAAACCCTGCAGTAAACGATGCAGTCTATGCTGCGCAGATGCAAGAGTACTGCGGCTGGCTCTTCAGCAGATATATCCGAAGCAGTGACAAGCAGACTGTGCCTGGACTGGAATGCTTCGCTTCTGCAACAGGGATGCGTCCGCATTACAAATCAACAGTGGACTACTTCTAACCCATCCCCCAACATATGACTGACAACACAGTCGGTCACGAGCTGCTAAAGCGCTAGGAGGTAGCCACAGCTGAAGTAGGTCAGAAGTGGGTCCTGCATACATCATCCGGGTGGGGTGGGGGGTGTTCTGTTTGAAAGCGCTAACCATCATCTGGCGATGGCCAGATGAATTCGCCAGTCATGTGGTTATGATTGGACCCCTTCACGCATCCTTGAACTATATCGGGATGCTGACAGGTGACAAAATGTGTGGTTCTGGGTGCACAGAAATTCTGTTTGAGGTGCACCGAGTGACAAGTGGATCTTTCACAGGTGTTTCCAGCGGAAAGGCATGTACAAAGTTACTCGTTTCCTCAAAACTATGTGTGAAGCAATGGAGCAGTTGTTGGTGGAGCGATTTTCTGAGGAAGAGTTTTGCAAGCGAAAGTACGCCTACGAAGGCCGCAAGGATCCCTCCACTCTAGCCCTCATCGAGAAGTATCACACCTATGAGTAGAATGTAACCATCTGGGGAAGACGGCTGTCTTTTAGATGTCCTTCATTGGCCACTGTCATATTGTCTTCATGCGCCTCCACTCTGTTAAGACCAACAGCATGCAGTTCCGCTGATGTAATTGAGAGATGGCAGCACTCTTCTTTGAATTGAATGGTCACAACTACTCCAGGTTGGTGCAATTGTTATGCCCAAATTTATAACTTTTCCTGACGAAATGTACATTTTATATATCAATTGTACTAACTTGTGCCGATCCAAGGCAAAGAAGAGTTATGTTATGTATATAAGTCCTGTGCCACTTTGTGTTTCAGGTAGAGGTGCGTGAATTCCCCACAATATACAGCAACCAGGAATATACTGATGCGCGTGTGGTTGTGAGTCTCTATCATGCTTCCACCCTCGGATGCAAGAAACTGTGGCCAGAACCTAACACAGATATCGTTATGATTCTTCTCTAGCACTCTCACGCCATCAAGCTGACTGTATACCTGGATACGGGGCCGGGGAAACATCGGCAACTACTCAACCTCTCTGAGCTTGCAGATACCCTGGGGAAAGACTATAGTGCCACTCTTCTTGAGTTTTATTTGTTCAGCGAAGAGGACTGCACCAGCGTATTCAAAGAGAAGGGAAAGATGACCCCTGAAGAAGCTGGAAAAGATCTCCAGGTTTCACAATGCGTCCAGACAAGTCGGTGGCGACTGGAACATCAACCCTCACGTGCTGAAACAATTGTAACAGGTTACTTGCATGATGCACGGAGAGTGTAGTGGAGAACCTTTTCCTTGCAATGTTTGAAGACGTCTTCTGTTCTGTTACTATCTACTTCAATAAATTAATTATAAATGATTCTAGTAGAATTTCACGTTACCTACACCTGTGATTACAAGAATAACACAATTTTGTTAATCATTGCACTCAAATAAACACTTAGAAACAGTATGGTCCGACTATATAGACGAATTCGGCTCAAAACATCAGTTTTGCGGCTGAGATGGCATAAAATTGTCGGAAATTAATGATTATCACGTGATCACGACCTCTAATCGCAAGAATAAAAGCATTTACGGACTCAGCTGCCTAAAGACCCTTGGAAAGTGTGTTATTCGATTATGTAGATTCATCCTCTTTTGGGGTTCCAGGTGACCCATCCGAGGAGTTCGGGAGCCCGAAAAGGGTATGTGGGACATCCGGACGACATTTGACCATATCGCATCGTTTTCTACAGCTAAAGCTCAGGCAATGTGATAATTTTTTACTCGGTTGCTAGTGAAATGAAATGGGACCGTTCCAGATCCTCAATATATGTTATAAAAAAAGTCCGGATAATCCGAAAGAATCTGTATCAACCGAAAAAATTCAGACAATCCGAAAACGTTTAATTATGTGACAAAGACGGGAGGGAGAGGTTCTGCGATCTCTTCCGTGGATGGGAGATGCTGAGCGGGGACCCGAACTCTACACCATCCAAACCAATTCTGCGACCTCTGATTGCTCTGTCATGTGTTGCTGATAAACGATTCCATACAATGCATCGCCCATTTCTAGTCAACCTCCGCCCATATGTTGCGGGTGATGGGATAGATTTATATACTTTGAACCCGACTTCACAGAATCCCGTACAGCTAAGATGTTGAAGATTCTGAATCTAATTTGACAGGGAGATACTGCTGGCTAGGGCAGCATCATATTCCTGTAAGATTACTTGCAGAGTACTCAACAGGTTACCTTACAATACTTACCTTGATATTGATATTCTGGAACGTATGTATTCAATGGGTTAATGCTTACAGCGATAATTACAATTTTCAAGATGACGATTTCAACGTTGTTGTGAGTTCCGCAAATTTAATGTCAACATTGTGTATATCTTTACATTTTTCAATCATTTTATAACAATACAATATCTCAATAGTCTGACCAGAATTTGCTGGGCGGAATTAAGTATAGGCGTCCACACATTTAGGACATGCGATTATTAACTTAATAAAACAGACAATAAAGTTTAAGGCACGTTGGATTCTCTTCCTTCCATGTCTCGTAACACCAAAGCGATCGGGTGGATGTGATGTGGTGAGAAAACAAATAGACCTTTACAGTTTATCCATCCATCATTTGACGTCATAATCAACTACGTGACGGATAGGATGACGCCATAATCAATGACGTCATGAATGGCGTAGGTAAGTACGTCATGAAAGCATAAGTGAAGACTGACTAGGCGTTGTTGTACGAAGTGTATGGCTTTACTATTTAATAAACAGTCTGTTGAATATTTTGAAACTAATTTGACTGGGCGCTGTTGCTGCCATAGGCAGCAAAAGCGCCCAGGCAAATTAGTTTCAAAATATTCAACAGCTTACCGGTATACTTTTCTTGAAATTGATAGTCAGAGCGTTCGGAGATCGATCGATCCCAATACGGGCGAAAAGTGGGTGGAGCTTAACTAGGTATGGGCGGGGAATAAGCAGCAACGGCACCCAGTCAAATTAGTTTCAGAATATTTAACGGCTTACCTGTATAGTTTTCTGGAAATTGATAGTCAGGGCGTTTGGACATCGATCGATCTCAACACGGGCGAAGCGTGGGTGGAGCTTAACTAGGGATGCGCGGGGCAGAGCTAACCCTGTATTGGTCCATTGATGCTATCAACCTTCTGTAATCCATGGTAGGCCTATGACAACATCCAGGAATCGGTACAGATATATCGTTGTATATTTTGAAAGCAGGGTTCCCAGTTATCGTTGCTCACCCAGTACTTATTTCCAATTGTGTTCAATATAATATGGAGAAAATGTCTTATGATAGGATTGCTTATTGCCCGTAGAGGATTTGGGCGAATTGGTTATTATGCAACATATGGGTAGAATGTTAGTCCATTTACTTAAAGGAATGTTTCAAGCAAAACAACATTCACAACCTGCTACAATTAATCCATCTAATTTGTATATAATTGCCACGGCGTCGGCAATATAGTTCTAAGTGACGTTGATAAATGATATGTGTATCTATGTAGGCATACGGCTTCTAGGTTTGAGACAATCTTTGAAGTTAGAGTTCGCTTCTAAGAGCGAAATCCAACTTCAAAGACGGGCTCAACCCTTGAAGCGTACAATGAAAATTTCATGTTTTGATTTAGAGTTCCGGTTATTAAGGTCTACGGCCTCTAGGTTTGAGACCATTTTTGAAGTTAGAGTTCGCTTCTTAAAGCAAAATCAAACTTCAAAGACGGGCTCAACCCTTGAAGCGTACAATGAAAATACCATGTTTTGATTTAGAGTTCCGGTTATTAATGTCTACGGCCTCTAGGTTTGAGACCATTTTTGAAGTTAGAGTTCGCTTCTTAAAGCAAAATCTAACTTCAAAGACGGGCTCAACCCTAAAAGCGCACGAAGAAAATATCGTGTTTTGATTTCGAGTTCCAATTATTCAATTCTTCCACAATTATATCCCTTTAGAATACGCTTTGAGATTCCTGAAGACATGTGTTTGGCGGTATCACTCGTCAGAAGCACACTGTCTGTCCGCTTTAAGACTCTCCACCCGGGTCCTGTTTTCAACTTCTTGCAGTGGGTAGACACGGCTGAGGGACTGCATCTTACCAAGTATGTGGCAGGATGCGAGCATGGCCAAAATCTGCAATGAAAGGAATACAGCTCAGATATAAGTTAACATGTTTCCAAAACAAAAACAGAAACATGTTAGTTAGAAAGAAATATTATTTTGAACACAATTGGATTAGAAGACATTGCTGCCTTAAGTAGCAATGCCCAATGGATCCAACGGACCTTTCTACTTTTAGCCATGCCCCGCTCTAGCTAATCTCCGCCCACACATCGCTCGTGTTGGGTTCTATCGATCTCTGAACTCACTGACTATCAATTTTCAGAAAACTATACAGGTAAGCTGTTGGAAATTTTGAAACTAATTTGACTGGGTGCTGTGCATTTTGTACAACGTGTCGGATTATTAAGAGTTAGTAAGACGGGCCGTATAGAATCATTTATTACGTAGTGATTATGACGTTATCCTACGCACCGCTTAAATGATAATATGACCTATTACTCCGGAAAGGTTCATTATGTTCAGAATCTTGGATAGTACGTTATTTCCTAGCTGTACTGTAGAGGCTAAAATGTTGCCAGTCTGTATCAGAGTTATGGCGCTTGATTACCACGATCATGCTTGAAAGTTGCGAATGAGATCCTACAAAAACACTGTTATATGCATTAGAGATAAGTAAGAATAGTTTTCTCTACCATTCATGAACATCTCTGTTATCTCTCTCATTTTCTGAACGTGTTAAATATATATATATATATATATATATATATATATATATATATATATATATATATATATATATATATATATATATATATATATATATATATATATATATAGTCTAGCCCATCGCTCGGTGCAGTCAGTGGAGATTCTAGAATTTTTCAAATGGCGCTAACAGTGAAAGAATATTTCTATTTTGTACTAACACTTTAGAGAAATAAGTATTTTTGCAAAACATTTAAAATTCCTGCTCCATTTCTTGCATTAGGTATCATACAGTTTCGGAAAATTTCCCCAAAATGTGCTCAAGGTAGTGGGCGCGAAATTTACCTCACTCCATCGCCGCTAGAGGCGTGACTGGGGATGACAAACTGCAGAGACAAACAGAAACGTGCATGACATGCTCATAGTACTGGTATCAGATTTGGTGTTATTTTAACATTATGCTGACATTAAACCGATTCACGCGACTCAACTAGGAGACAATCCATAACTGTGTCGCTAAAACATATTGCTCTTTTTAATTTTGATAATACATGGCTCGCTCCCAGCATGCGTCGGTAGGAAGCAGAACACATGCGTACTATCTAACTATGCTAAATAGTTAGCAAAATAACAGGCAAGAAATAGTTATATCAATCATAACGTATTGAAAATCAGTGAATTTATAAGATAACGCTAAATCTATTATTGACGAATATATGCGTCAAGATGAGTCTATGACCTAGAATTACCGTGAGACCACATAAAAATAGGTAGAGCAAGCGGATATCTTTTTCCAATCAAAACTAATCGCGGTGAATCCGAGGTTACAGACACGTTCTTATTTTGTTTAACCTTTTGAGTTAAGCCTGATCAGTAGTCTGCGTAGTTTCCAAACAGATAAACATATATATATATATATATATATATATATATATATATATATATATATATATATATATATATATATATATATATATATATATATATATATATATATATATATATATATATATATATATATATATATATATATATATATAATCGTAACACACTCTTTGAACCATGTCTGCGCGCTCTGCATTAATGACCAGGGATAAGTCATCTTAATATATAGTGCTGCTGACGCATACATGTTAGATTGCATCCATCTATTCGAAGCAAACACTGTTTTCTAGAAACTCACAAGTCAATAGTTAACAGAAGTTGAAGATCAAATGCTTACGAGAAAGATAACATGAGCACTAATTATAATTATAATCTAGCCAAGTGAGTATAGCGATTACGAAGATAGTAACTTCATTTGGTATTTATTTGTTATATCAAGATGTTCTCAAATGTTCAATAGGAATATGGGAGGTAACCATTGCTAGTCCGATCAAATAATATATATATATATATATATATATATATATATATATATATATATATATATATATATATATATATATATATATATATATATATATATATATATATATATATATATATATATATATATATATATATATATATATATATATAAAGAAACAGATCAGGCTAATGTTGGATAGAGTTTCGTTAACACTATTATTTAATTGTACATAAATGGGTACCCACATGTGTGCAATATGGCCATGCAGCTGTGCGTAAGTCACTTGTAGTCTGGCGTCATATTCAAATAAATTCATAAAATGACGTGTCTAGCTCCTTCATGAACAATGACCAAGTCCCCGCCAAATGTAAGAATAGTTCCTTACATGTTAAGGTCGTGTTCACGCTGGAGTCAATCCGGAATAACGCCATACATCAGTAAGACGTTATTTCCGATTGATTATCCAGTAAGAACACGGCCTAAGCTGCCATACGAAACAACAGCAGTCCGGATAAATTAGTTTCAAAATACTGACCAGCTTAACTGTAAAATTGCCTGGAAGAAAGAATGCGTTTGAGGTAGATTGTCTGTCTACATGTCTGTCCGTTGTGTATGCGCACGTACGTTCATGCTCGCGTAATTGTGTGCGTAAGTGTCTGCATGTAAGTCCGTAGATGTGTGCGTTAATGTGTGGCTATATGAGTGTAGGTGCGCAAGTTATAATCAGGCAATAATAATATAAATTATAATAATGCTATTCTTCTTCTTATTATTAATCTTGTAGCAATCTTTGTATTTTGTATTTTCTGATATTTGTACAAACATTCAGTGTATATTATAGATTATTGTACATAGTGTATATATGTTTGATGGGCTCGTTAACATCAGGCAAATGACGATTTACCCTCGCAAAATAAAGAATATTATTATTATTATTATTATTATTATTATTATTATTAAGACATGGCCCTAGTTACGGCCCTTGGCGTGTCATAATTTTATAAACAAATATTAGTAATCTATTTATGGTTGTGGTGTTGTCATGTCACGGCATAAACATAAAAATTAAGATGATATTTGTTGTTGTTGTTGTTGTTTTTGTTGCAATGACTTACCTCGACAAGGGCAAGGCCCGCTAGAATGGAGACCCAGACCGGGACGTTGCTATCTAACCAGATTTCAATTTGCCCGGAGCACGTAGCCTTAAAGATACAATGGGGTATATATCAGTTTGACAATATTCCTAGGCCGGAAGTCTGTATTGTGTAAGTACATCTCCATATGTGCGTGCATGAATTTGCCTATATCATGAGATGGACCCATATTTTAATACCCGTGTACCCGTTATAATAATATATTTATGTGAAACAATTTATATTTTTGGAGAAATGAATACCGCCTCTATCTGTCAATGGTTTCCGAATTACCGCTTTAAGGCGTAATCCTCTCAAAACACGGCTTCTGCAGTGGTCTTGAGAAACGTCAATTTACAGACCAAGAGGAGACAGGTTTTGTCTTTTAAACTTTACCACTGGAATGACTAACAGAGCCAGTCATTGCTAGTGTAAATTTTCAAAAACAACCATCTATTGTGCTGGTCAAGGGAATTTTTATGAGAAAATTCAAATTTTCTTGCCTACCTTTGAGTGTTAACGTGGTTAGCCAATTATCCGCTGATCTGTCTCGAACATACGAATTTTTGTCTAAAGTCGGTGAACAAGCTTTAGCACTCTTGTGTCAACTTAACCCTATAATGGTCAGGCCGGCCAAAGTGGCCTCTGTAATTGTGAATTTCGTTTGCAGTCAAAGAGAAGATTAGTTTTGTAAATCTACCATTGCAGTGCGTTGCTCATTACCCGAGCCACTCATTTCAGTGGTATTGTAAAAAAATAGTTTTCTCTTGGCATGCACATGGACCCTGAGTTAGGATTTTTATTTTTGTTTTAGTGTTAAAGCCGACCTAAACATCATTTAGTGGTCTTGAGAAATATTTATTTAAATGACATCAAAATCCCCTTTTTGTAAACTCCAGTGAAGGTTTTACAAAATAGTCTTCTCTTGATCTGCAAATAGACTTTAACGGAGCACAAAAATGTAATATTTAGTATTTAAAAAATTAAAATGAGTATCACTTTGGGCTCTTAAAAGCGCTGTTGACACAATGCAGGTGTGGGTGGGGAGGGGGAGTTAATAAAGTGTTATTTTAATTTCCAAACCCACCATAATACACCCGCTACATTTAATAATATGCTAAATAGATATCAAATTAATACTACATTTTTGCGGAAGAATGCTAAATACGTGTACACGGGTACACGTTCGTTTAAAATAACGTGTACTGGTATTGCTCCAAATGCACACCCCTAGTCTTGGTGGTCTGCCACTGTTCACAGAATAACCTGCAGATGGGTCCGCAGCACGAGCAGTAACAGATTGGCGGATGTTGGAGGCAGGGCCATGACTTTGGACTCTTTCTTCTTCCTGATGAAGAGTGTGAAGCGGGAAGACTCCATGGATGTCCCCGTTGGCTGACCATACAGAGCATTGAAGAAGGTTTTCGCTACCTCCATCAGATCCGCCTCCATGGTGCCCACCTCACCCAGCACATCAAGCAAACCTTAAAAATCGCCAGTGAGCAATGCGTTTAGTGCGCTGATCCTGCCGTTGGCATATGGATATGATGCCGCGTTGTGCCCGTTGAGGGCGTGTATGTCAAAAGGAAATACTGATCTTTTCTTTGATATTTCTAAAACATTCGACCAAGTGTGGCAGTGTAGCCTTCTACGAAAATTTAGGCATCTGTGTAGGTTTACTCACATGGTTTGAAAGGTATCTCGGAAACCGTTACCAGCGTGTAGTAGTTATAAATGGCAACACATCTACTTTACTTCGCTTACATGTTGGCGCGTCACCAGGGTCCTGTCCTTCGTCACTTGCTATCTTTAGTCGTCATTATTGACGTGGCAAGCGATATTTTAAATAATATTAGACTGGTTGCTGACGATACCTGCGTATGCGTAATGCCTGATAACTTATAAACACACGTTGCAACATTTGACCATGATCTCCAGACCACGACGCACCGGAATTCAAGAGAAAACTTAACCCTTTAATGACGAAATTTGTTCAAAAAATTAAAATATGTACTGAATGTCCATTTGCAGGCCAGGAGAAGACTATTTTTGAAAATTTCTCACTGAAATTAGTGAATCGGTTATCGAGCCAGTCATTCTAGTGGGAAATTGTCAAAAATAGTCTTGTCTTGGCATGCAAATGGACATTCCCAAGACCAATATGGAAGCCGGTTTTGGCCGGCTTCGTCGTGAAAAGGTTAAAGACGGGTCGCATATACGACCACCTCCTCCCTAGTATTATGTCGGCCAGGGGTTTGTAATGCAATTCTATGTAGCCTCCGTAATGGCTGTAGTAATTTTTATCGTCACTTATTTGACAACATTCTGTCAGACTCTGCTAGCTGCTCATGTCGAGACAGTGATAAATCCACAAATCACCATCTCATCCATTGCCCTTTTTCAACAACCAACGAGTCTCTCTTCAAAATCAGCTCGTCCAAAACAATATCTCTCTTACCACTCTGACAGCTAATCAAATTCTATACGGCATTGACCATGTCGATTTCAAAAGGAATATCATGATTTGTAACACTGTATGTCAATATAGAGTCAATACCAACCGCTTTGGTTAACTTCTTATTTGTGAAATTCACCACCATAAGGGATGGAATGGAAACGGTCCAACATGTACAAGCATGGTGAACACATCATTAAGAGTTCCTCACCACCACACCTTTCTCACTCTTGTCAAAATTCTTATTTTATACCTTGTTTCTCATATTGCCCTCTCCTTCTCTCTTTCTGTCTTTCTTTCCGGAACTATCCCCACCCCCTCCCTCACCCACCCACCCCATACGCCCCCCCCCCCTCTCATTTACACACGTGCGTACTACTTAGTAAATTTGAAATCAGTGCTTGATATAGATGATCAATTAATTAATTATTTACATATCTTACTTCTATATAATTACTCGTTATTATACCCCCCATCTTGATGTACTTACTGCATAATATGTGTATGTGTATGTGAGGGGGGCGGGGGGGGGGGGGGGGACACGCGTCTAAGACAGGTCTTATTGTGCTTCCATTGAACAAAATAAATGCTGTTTAAACCAAACATTGATTAGTCCATCAAGTGTACAAATTGTATGCCTTTGCTACTTAATAAACATTCTGTTGAATATGTTAAAGGCTGATTTGACAAGACGGTGTCGCTGCCATTCGTTTCAAAATAATCAGCAGCTTACCTGTACCTCAATCGATCACAACACGGGAAACAGGTCGATGGGGATTAGCTAGAAATGGCCGGTGCATAGTTAATGTACGGCTCTATAAGGTTAGCAAGTTGAACAATTGACTGAACGAGGAGGGTTGTTATCATTATGAAAATCAACCAAATTACACTTACATTATAATGTGACGCGGCTGGTTGTCCATCTGTACCAACAGCATAGCAGCTTTTAGGCAGATACACATATTCAGATCGTCCCTCGTATCCGCAGCACTGCAGCTGTAGTTATGCAAAGCGAAAAATAGCGTGATACATAAGAGGGCTGACTAAATGGAAATCCATTATATATTTACAGAAATGTGTGTAATGCAGAAATATATAATATAGACCATACTTCACAAAGATGTAATATCAAGCACATGCAACAACTATAAGATAGCTTCATCACCATCAATATTTTTAGATTAATGTGACTGGGTGTTGCTGCTGCCTATGGCAGCAACAGAGCCCAGTCAAATTAGATTCAGAATATTCAATAGACTGTTATTAAATAGTAAAGACATACAACTCGTACACATGATGGACTTTCAATGTTCATGACGGAGCTAGATACGTTATTCATCACAAATGTAATTGTAATGCCATGCTATATGAGAAATAATTAATTACGACGTCATATACTTTAGTGACAGATCGGATATATTCACTAATTACTAGTTATGGAAACCATTTGAAGACGAAAGATGAGATAGGGAAAATACCATATAAGAAATATGTTGCTGAATATTTTGAAACTAGTTTGAAAGGATATGCCGATGCCTCTTGCAGCAAATTCTCATCCCACTCTCTCTCTCTCTCTCTCTCCCACCATCTCCCTCGCCCTCTCTCCCCCTCTCTCTCCCTCTCGTTTTCCCTCCCTCCCTTCCTCCCTCCCTCCCACTCCTCCCTCCCTCCCTCCCTCCCCTCCCCTCCCTCTCTCTCTCTATCTAGTAGTAAGTAGTAGTAGTAGTAGTAGTAGTAGGCAGCAGTCGTAGCCGCAGTAGCCGTAGCAGTAGCAGTAGCAGCAGCAACATCATCACCAGCAGAACAGTAGTAGCAGCAGCAGCGGCAGCAGCAGCAGTAGCTGTAGCTGTAGTAGCAGTAGCAGTAGCAGTAGCAGTAGCAGCAGCAGTAGCAGCATCAGTATCAGCACTAGTAGCAGTAGAAGTAGCAGGAGCAGTAGCAGTAACCGCAGTAGTAGCAACGGCAGTAGCAGTAGCAACAGTAGGTGTAGCAGTAGCTCTAGTAGTAGTAGTAGTAGTAGTAGTAGTAGTAGTAGTAGTAGTAGTAGTAGTAGTAGTAGTAGTAGTAGTAGTAGTAGTAGTAGTAGTAGTAGTAGTCGTAGTAGTAGTAGTAGTAGCAGAAGCAGCAGCAGTAGCAACAGTAGCACCAGCAGTAGCTGTAGCCATAGTAGCACCAGCAGTAGCTGTAGCCATAGTAGCAGCAGAGGCAGCAGTAGCTGTGGCAGTAGCAGTAGCAGAAGAAATAGCTGTAGCAGTAGCAGTAGGTTAACCTGTATTTGGATGTTATCTTTGAATGCGGTAGTTAAGCCGGACCAGACACTTTTCTTGAACGTATGTAGCTGAAATGAAGATAATCCCTGCTTGTTAACGAACATCAAGTAACTGACCATATGTGTGCTCTGTAGAAGCCTGATAAGGGTGATACTAAATGCGTGACTAATATTGCTTATTACCCCACCTGTGTAGGTTTGAACTGCGACAGAATGGCTCAGAATATATGTTATTTTTAATTCTATAAACCCTTATGGTGGATGATATTCAGCTATTCGTGCAACATACGGTCATCGGATTTGCTCATCAGTGCTCGACGAGCTGCAGAAACCCAGAGTTTAACCAGGACAAAATTGGGTACCGCGGTTTTTTTGCACCATTCGACGCAGAATTATGTCCTTATTAGCATATCCAAAATCCGCAAAAATCCGCTTTGGGCCGAATTTGTATAGGTTATCGACCTATTCACCATTGGTTTTCTATGAGGATTTAAATACTGAACCTTTTAATGGTAGAGAATGAGATGTAATGGTCTATATCCCAGCTATTATTCTACCAAATGTAACCAAATTTGCTGTGTACATGTAATCATCATTGGTGAAAGGGGATACTCGGAGAATCTCAATAATATCCCATGGCAAATATATGTAATGATCTGCGGACCACCGGCACTAGTCTAGCGAGATATCAATATGCGTGGGTAGTTTCGGGAACACTAGTCCAATCGATGTGGCGTCGGAGCTGGATAGAATCGATAAGTTAAGTTTTTCTTGCACCATTCGGGGCAGAATTATATACATCATAACATATATAAAATCCGCAAAAGTCCGCCTTGGGCGGAATTTTCTATATGTATTAATATGCATTTCATTCAAAACTATATCAGTCTAGATGGCAGATATCTTAGCGACCATGTGAGTATTCACCGAAGACATGTGATCGCTTAATGCAGGGTATTTCCACAGTGGCTAGTTTACAATGGCTAGCTTGTGGCGGGTGGGTGGTGGTGTACAGTATATGCAAACTAAGCATCGCTGTCTGACTATATAAATTTTCCTGCGTTACTACATTCAGTACCGTGGCACCCCCACCCCACAAGCTGTGACACATTGCAAGCCATTCTTACGACACGAGCACTGATTCCCAGAATATGGGTTTTTACTTGTTGACTTACACTTGCAACAGATGACATTTAGAATTTATGGCGGGCCAGCATAATTAGTGGTCATAACAGATACAAGTATGGACCCTTCATGTGCCCAGCCCCATGTTGTTGGATCCAGATTGGCAGTCATAAGTGTTTTCTATTGCATAATTGATAAGTGAACCATGAATGAATGATGGGATGCAGAGGCTACTGTCGGTGGAAGCTTTCCCGGTTTGAATTTGGACCGATCAGCTGAATGCTTCATGAAATGGGTGTATCATGTAACCGAGTGTGCCAGATGGTTATCCACCATACATGATCACAAATAGCCGGTGCCCAGCATTACTTACTTCCTCGTGTGTAGAATCACAAGCGCGCGTTGTCACACTTAGATTTTGCACTTTTTCGGATTTTCGTAAGCTTTTCGCAATGGATGTCTTCCATGACCATAGGAACACGAAGTGGTATCACACCCACCCCACGCATAAATGAATAAAATATTATCAGCGACAGTATTTCCTATTTCATTCCTACAGTCTTGGATTCTACAAAGCTTGGTTCCTTTGGTCCTACCGGATCTGGTTTCTGATCTCAAGTAAATGTCAAACATTTCAGGCTTAAAATGGTGAATTAGCAACACGAGTATATCCGTGTCGTCGGCTGCAACAGTCACTGTTACATTAGCTGTACGTTCGATGTATCAGCATCTCCTTTTGCTGTGCTCACATCATGCCCGTCTGACTTCAGTTCTGGGATCAATAACCTTATGAATTGGGTTTTGTTTCGACCATTAGAAAGAAAGAATTGTTGATTACTATGCGCAGACATATTTAATTCAATTTTAATATTGGCTGCCGCCTTAACAATCCTTCTTTGGTGCTCGTGATCTTTCGTTGATAGCCCATCTGTCAACGATTGAGCAGTTCTGACCATAATTTGTTCTTACATATGTTACATACTGTTGAAGTACTGTTCCATATGTAGAGTTTGGTTGCCATCTAACGCTATGGAGCAAAGCACCTCCATCAAGAACATATGCAGTTTCATGTGGTGAGATGGGCTGTACCAAGTTGCAAGTCAGTTGTTCGGCCAGCATTGATTTGTTTGTCTTTCGCTTCTTCGCATCTTTGAAGAGTGCTGCTGGGATTGTTGTGAGTTCATATTCTAAATACGTTGCCATGTTCTCGCATCGCTCTATTAAAACAATCAGTCGCCAGAACAAAACTGTTGAATCCAGATGGACAGGATTCTCGGCGACTTTCAGTAGACAGGCATCTTAGATTAGCCTCGAGTACATCAAACTGACTGTATGTCTGAAGCCATTCAAGCATTTTTGTCTGGAAGATAACTTTCTGAGATCGGCATGCTGTTCACTCGTCTCATGTGTATGCGCTGTCAAAGTCGTCATAGCGCCATGGACTCCAGCACATTTATGCATGATGTACACCCATAAGAGTCATCCATCTCCTCGAGTTAGCCCCTCCCACCCCCGCGGCATTTGATTGTTCTCATCATGACCTGTTCTACAATGAGATCGGTCCACAGTCCAGCCCAGAATCTATCAGATCGACGGACAGTGTGGTAACCCTTTGCCGCAATGATTTTAAAGAGCCAGGGGTGATCAGACGGCAATGCTAGCACAAGCTGTAGGTAGATGCATGTGCTCTTGACATAATTATTATGCCCGGTAGCAACAAATATGTTCAACACGCGATTAATAGGAACAAGGTGTAAATTCCAATCATTAGTTCTCCCAGCACGAATAAACAGTTTCAGAGTGTCTATGTATGACATGTATTGCAGCCATAGGCGTGCAGTCCTTAATTTACTACTGATTTCAGCTTTATAGGAATATTCGATTCACCTACATCTTGTATTGTAGACACACCGATGCTGCTCAGAAAACTCATTATCATGTTCAACAAGTTTGTCATATAGTGCCCTTTTTTCCTCGATTTCACACTTATCTATTTTTTTATTTGTACCAGAATCATCATTCTGGGATGATGCACATGCTTCATTCGCAAACACCTCTTCCGTCGGCGTAGCTGATATCCCAGATATGCCAGCCAGTGTTTCATTATGCATGGTTTTATCTGCGGACTCACTCTCCATTGTACTGATTTCCTTTGGTACTATCTTCTGTAAGAGTATCTGATTTAGCGCACGAATTTCCCTCACTGTGGCTTTTCCGGCCATCATGTGAGGCACTGTGTTAGAGCCATATACAGTTTCTAGAAGATCTGACAAACCAGATCCTTTCATTAACAATCCGATGCTGCTCAGAAAACTCATTATCATATGAAATCCTCCAGGTCTACACACGATATTCATCGCTTTGACTTTGATTATATTGATGTCTTTGATCCATAATGCGTGGCCAACGGTGATACAAGGTGTACCGATGTTGAGTTTCGTAGCATGAGGCTCGATAAACAGCAAGGTTGAATACAAACAGGGCTCATCAGATGGAGTTAAATCTATGATGGGCAATATAAGCACATCGGCAGGCGCTGTATGTTGACCATTAGTCACATTTTGCATGAATCCAGACCAGTTTGGTTTTTGTCTTGTTGCATCACGGAATAATCATCCAGAATGCCACAACATATCCAAGTAGATAGACGGAGGCAAGATGAATGGAAAATGAAGTTCAGTAAAGGCCTTAACCTCAATTAATGAAAGCCCAGACTTGTCTGGTCGGATATATTGAACAATCTCAGCACCACGTTCCTTGGTAAAGCCATTCGCCAGTAAGATGCCTCACGAACAGATGGTGTGGAAGTCGCTAATATACCCATGTGCCACGACCATCTAATGTAGCTATGTTGTGATCAACATTGTCCGCGACCCACTGTTTAAAACAGCCTGGTACATACCCCGATAGAAAATCATCACTTGTTTCACTCTGAGGCATGGATTGTTTAAATCTATGAACGTCATTATATGAGATTGAGCATCCCAAGCTGGAGAGTTCATCAATGAGCCATCTTGAGCCAAAGACATGATCGACTTCCACACTAAGACCGAACAGAATGGGAGGTATCACACTGTGCGGCTTAGCCGCTCGTAATATACACTGGCCTATGCGTATTTGTTATCAGAAGCTATCAAAGTTTTCAGCAGAATTCTAAGAGTACGATGAAGTAGTGATATCATCACCCGACGGATATTCAGCATTGCTATATTCATGTTCCATTATTTCTGCCTTTATGAGTTTTGTGGCTGCATTAACAATTCGCTCACTTTCGCCATTGTTACATTCCTTACTATCAGTACACGACTTTCCAGATATAATGTCCACCTGTGTTTCTTAGACGGTTTGGGTCGGTGTAATTTCTCCTGCACGACTGGTACACAGATACATCCCTATTATGTGACCTACATTGGGTTAGCCGTTCAGCTAACCCAGCATCCTTGCGAAGAGAACTGTATCTTAATAATATTTGAAGGCCTTTGGTAGTAAGTAAAATACATTTCTTATTAGAAGTACTTTCAACAAATTCAGGTTGTCGTATTACACAGGATATTTCTGCTTGCAGAGGTAAATCGCATGTTTCTGCCATGGTGCAACGGAAATATATAATAAAAGGGAATCCAGTACATAATCAGACTATTTATGCTGTGAGTGCTGGATTTATTCCCTGTATGTGGGCAGTTTTTATATAATAATCAGGTAATTTGCATATTCTAGTAATTCAATTAAACTGAAAATACAAGACCAACCATGTGGGGCAGTGTTTCTTCTTATATATCAATTTTGTAAATGTGAAGCTATATGATACCACAAAACACGCATTAATTAAATTAGTGTGCAAAGGTATTTTGATTTTACTTTTTTTTGCAATTTCTAAATTTACCCGGGTACGTTTGTATCAAAAAGGCTCAGTAATATTAACGGTTCCGCAATAATGCGTATAACAAATTCTGCCCAAGTTAGATTTTTAGGATTTTGGATATGTCATAAAGGATATAGTCGCGCATCGAATGGCGTAAAAAGATCGTGGTACCCAATTAGTTCCCGGTTCGGCCAACTTTTGGCTTAATTCTACTATACTAAAAGGCTTTCAGGCCGTGTAATATTCGCTATGTTAACTGATAATGCAGCGAAGTACTTTATTTGTTTGTTAGCGTGGGAAAGAAACTTTATATTAACCAATCCTAACATGGCTGTTCTTCCGGTATTGGATACCAGTACGTTAATAAATTGAACATGTACGCCGAAGCTTAGCACCAGTGATGAGCAATGATGACGTTTATATATATATATATATATATATATATATATATATATATATATATATATATATATATATATATATATAATTTTCTTCACTGTATATTGTTAGCTATGTAATAAGCGTTGATTAATGGCAATGGTTATCATAGTTAAAAATAAAAGTACTATGTTTTTCAGCGTAAGACAATGGTTGCCAGCGTCTGATTAGGTTCACTTGACGACCCTGCACTTATGGAAGATCTAAACTGGGGTTTCAGGGATCGACGTTATTGGAAATATATCAAAATTTCAGTTTATCCGATAAATAGAATTCCAAAATCGCGCTGTTACCAACCTTGTCGAAATGTATCACTTTGCAGTCGCTAAAGGTCGTGCGATGCGATAATACTCAACTCGGTTGAAAACATTGATATTAAATGTGACCTCTATTTCTGCTATTTGTCCAACGTTTTATGCCTGTTAAGGAGTTTACTTCGGAACCCTGCGTACGCATATCATACCTATGGCTGTGATAAATTTCAGAGCTCGAAACATTCGAGAAATGTGATCTCTAACAATGGAAAATATTGCACCATTATGATTGCATATCATGAAAAGTAAATTATCTCCTGCGAGTTCCAATCTGTGGAGCTCCAGGATCCAGGGACAGGAAGGGTGCTAAGCATCTGTCGAGTTGTTTCCTTAATGAGAAAAAGCGGTTCAGATATCACCTAATAACATCTAATACATTTACTATTTACACTGGCATGCAGATTTCTCGCGGTATCCACATTTAAAACACAACACAACAGGTCATATATCACCCAGAAGTTAAGAAATTACAGGTCATCAGAGCTAAAACAATTCGGCATCAATTTTGAAAATGGAATCTTCGTTTTCAACCTTTTCTGACAAGTGGAGATCATGTATGTGAAAAACGAAAACTGGTAATTTTAACAAAATCGGAGAGCCTGAGTACCAAGATATGCCATAAAGGATATCATAATATGTGAAATGGGCGTGAATAATTATAACAATTTATGGGAGGATCCGTTCAAATCTTTCGGTGTAGTCCCCGTTCAAATATTAATATTGATCCCCACCCCATCCCTACCACCCTACCACACCACCCCCACCCAAAGAAGGCGCGGATCGAGGGGTCTGAAGAGGAAGAGGATGTGGGGGGGGGGGGGGGGGCGGGGGGTAGAGGAGGTGGATGCGGACACGGAGGCGGAGGCAGAGGTGGAGGCGGAGGTGGTGACGGAAGAGGAGCTGGAGGACGGGAGGGGAGAGGAATGAGAAAGGGAGGAGCAAAGGGAGGATAAGAAGGAGAAAGACAAGGAGGAAGAGCAATGAAGCGATGGATGTCGGGAGGAGGGAGGGAGGGATGGCAGAGGAAGGAAGGAAGGAAGAAAGCAAGTACGGATGATTGTGAGTCATTATAATAGTCCGTATATGCTCACAAATTTCGACATGATGGCCCTTGAAGTGTACGAGATATAATTATGTTTATTTCACCCAGTCTATACAATAGCCTATGACCCGCCACGTTATTCAATGAGCGTGTTTGCCATCAATCCGGCATCAATGTATCAACCAGCAAGAAGATCGATAATGCCACAAATATTTTACATTTTCTCCAGAAAATAATAATTGGAAGAATTTCCCTGTCGGATAGATAACCAAAGAGACTGCGAGTATGAAGCTGTGATTAATTTTAATGAGAATTTCTACTGCTGAATATTCAACATGATTATGGTAGCCGTCTTTATCTGGAAATAAAGGTAGCATGACTTTAACATGTGCTTCCAATATTCTTATAAAAGGTACACATTTGGACACAGCGACAAACAAGCCTATCCCAATGGACCGTTCCATTTTTAGCTATGCCCCGCCCATCACTAGCTAAGCTCCACCCACACCTCGCCGTGTTGGAATTGATCGATCCCCCAAATGCCCTAGCTATCAATTTCCTGAAAACTATACAGGGAAGCTGTTGAAACAGCGCCCAGTTAAATTAGTTTCAAAATATTCAACAGAATATTTATTAAATAGTAAAAGCAAACAATTTGTACAACAAAGCATAGACCGTCTTCAAATATGCGTTCGTGACGTACTTATCGACGTCATTCATGGCGTCATTCATTATGATGTCATTGTACACATCACGCAGTTCATTATGACGTCAGATGATCGGTGGATACTCTGGAAAGGTGAATTGTATAACATGTATTAGACCATTACCTGCCCCTTTATCTCCCTTCAAATTATAAGAAAACGCACGGCTATACAATTGTAAATGTATCATTTTCGAGGATGTCTGCCTGCTAGATGCTCCAGATTCATGAATATTTCACTATTTTAAGATGAGAACACATTAAATTAATGTGTTTATATGATATGTGTGCTGACCCCTTGCTAATATCATAGGAGTGTCGAGTTATCTGGCCCAAATATGTCAAATTTGACCATAAGGTTCTTTCAAGGTCACGACCTAGAAAGTATGGTTATGCAGTGGAATGAAATCTAGGGGTTATAAGGCTCAACAGTCTATGATGTTTGGACGAGCAGGTCAACTCAGGGGTTAATTTTACATCTATGACCTCAAAAGCCTGTCAATGATAAGCACCAAATTTGTTGATGACTGGATCAGAAGTTTCAGGTTAACAGGAAATCGCCCAAAGTGGTGTAAATTAAATGGCTCGAATGTTTAGTATCAATGGATCAAGAATTACAGGGATATTGCCGCTGTAGATTTTATGATATCAGGACACCATATCTATGTGACATAGGAAGGATTTCGAATCAATGCAAAGGATTCCGGATTTAATGAAAGAAGTTGAGGAGATAGGAGGACAGGGTATGGATATGGCTGTAACTCAAATTAGATTATTGGGATTGAATAACGGCAAACTACGGTGATGATCTTTCCTGATTAAACTTAAAGCTCACGTGTCTCTGCTGTTTGGCCAAACTTGATCAATAGTACCAATATACCAGTGATTAAGTTATGATCAAAATTCCGATATGTCTGACTTGGTCAAAGTTGCGCATTGCTCAGTCACCACCAAAGCTCCTCATTAACCGACCACAATAATATCGTTGATTTATCTATTGGCGTTGAGTAGTAGGGTCGGAATTAAAATGATACCACCTCCCTCAACTGGCAGCCGTCCAGCGATCCATGGCCCCCACCGCCCTCTCAATCCCTGGGGCACAGGGCTGTTGAGACATGTGGTTGGTGTATACCTCTAGATGGAGATGGGAGCTATGCGCCCAGGTATTGAGGGGGTGGTGGGGCCACCACGGATCGCCGAACGGCTGCCAGTTGAGGGAGCTAGTATCATTTTAATTTCTACCCTACTACACATAATAGGGTCTGAACGCCCATTTAGAGACAAGCATCCACAGTGATATACACCACTGATCGCCCTGTGATCAACCACACCAGAAGGAAGACGCCATACAGACCAAGATGGAACAGAACCTTGATCAGTTTATCCAACTGTTAGTGGATGCCCCACGACAGCGCAGCCTGGGATGGCTGCAGAACAAGGCAACAATGGTAGGCGGCTCCGAACTGGCCGCCATCATGGGGTGGAACCCCTACTCGAGCTTCGAGGAGGTTCTGGGCCAGAAATGTGGGGTCAAGACCTGGAGCGGCGGCAGGGTGGCGTGCTGGTGGAGGACTCTCTTTGAGGCCATGAGCACACGCCTGCTCAAGATCGACTGCAGGACGCGTGCGCAGGGCACCGACATCCACGTCGACGACGGTTGGCTGGGCCATCGGGGACACGCCAACAGCCCTGATGGCTACTGTCTACTCAACCTGGTGCAGCAATGCGACTCCGACAAGGGGTGGCAAATCCTGTACACCAAGCTGGAGGTCGACGACAAGGAGAACGAAGTCCAAACAGTGGTGGTACTTTTGGAGTTCAAGGCCCCCTACAGCCGGCGCCCCAAGGGAGACATATACCGCTACTACCTGCCGCAGGTCTGGTCGGGCCTCGAGCTGTCGCCGGTAGCCAAGTTCAGACTCTACATCGACGTGCTCTACCGCATCTGTGCGCTCAAAGACCTCGGCGACAGCCCCGAGTACAGCGAGGACTACCACTACCGTGACAAGAACGGCTGGGGCCAACCGGTGGCCTGGGGCATGACCACCGCTTGGCTGGTGCTCGGCTAGCAGCGACAACTCGCGGTCCATCGACCACGATGGTGAGCCGGACTACGAGGCCTGGCTGATGCAGTTCAGCTACTTCGGGGTGGTGCCTGACGCCAAGATAGTCGACCTGGTGGACTTTGGCAGCTGCCCCTCCAAGACATTCGACAAGATGATGGGCTTCGTGGACAGACTCGAGTACCTGACGCAGCACGTTGACCCATGCTTCGCGGCCGGCTGTGGCAACCTCTTCGACCACCGCATTATAGACGCCCTGGCGGCAGTCGCACCCGACTGCCACTACCTGCTGGGCATCATCCACTGGAAGGTCTTTGAGATAAACTACGTTCCCGGGGAACGCAACCCCGGGTTCCTGTCCGAAAACCAGCCCCGCATCAACGAGCTCACCACACTTGCCACGCAGATCCGCGAGTCACCCAACCCATGCGCCACCTACGAGGCCATTCGCCAGACGCGCGCCTTGGAGTAAGGGAAACGATGTGGCGAGATCTCGCCGCCAAGCTCTGTGACCGAGGGCCAGATCCAGGACTTCTTCGACATGCTCTAGCTGGGGCATAGGGATGTTGAGACATGTGATTTCGTGGTTGGTGTATGCCTCTAGATGGAGATGGGGCCTGCTGTTCTCCGGGACATGGATGGCAGTGGCGAATATAAAGCTCCCGTGCGGACCCCATGTCCGGGAGAACCTCCTCAGGATACTGGCCAGTGGCCGGCCTCTCTCTCTCTCTATTCTGTGTAGGCTCAGACAAACACGTAGTCTCTGCCTGAGTCGCATTGGCATGATGGGACCACCCATAGTGTCTTCCATATCTACCTTGACAACGCTCACCTGGTAGGATGCAAAAGTGATTAGCATTTGCACCACGGCAGACTCTGGCATGTTAACATAATATGCAGAGAATATGGTGCTGAGCATGGGTCTCCAGCAGGCAACCACGTCCTACCCTCTCCACACCATAGAAGTGGCAGACAGACGCGATCGTAAATGTTTCCCCGCAAGGGGTCGACACAAGGATTGTACTGGGGGACATCACGGAAGTGGGCCCACTTGGCATCCAATAACATGGAAGTCTCAGCGCCTTGTGCCACTGCTGTAGACGCCAGCACGAGCAGTATGATGAGAATCATGGCTATACATGAAGAGTTAAGCTGAACAGAGTGAACCCCTCGAGAAATATCTGTGCCAGATCGAGCCCTGTTCCATCCGGGTTGATAGTGATCTGAGCCAGATGTCTTCACATACAACGATGAGCCAGGTGTCTTCACAGACGAGGATGAGCCAGATGTCATACAGTGGGAAGAGGAGATGGCGCAGAGGTGTAAGACCAAGAAAGCCATCCAGCGGCAGACCTACTATCTTGGTCATAAGGTGACGTTCCAGATGTCACGTCTCAGAAAGCTACTGGCACCCGACATAGTGCTGGAGATGACCACTTTCTAAGAGACGTCTGTCTCGACAATAAAAAGCTGGCACGGTTCACCAGGCTCTCCAAAATGAACCCTTCTATGACTCATGAGCAGATTCTGCAGGTGATACAGATTTAATCTCTAGGTATACTATGGCAAAATCAGAGTGGCGGAAGCAACCAGAACTATACCCCTCCCTGACTGCTAACGAGGGTGGTACAGTACACGGCTGTGTACTTATCTTATCATATAAAAATTTGATAAAATTCATTGGATAATAGAATCTCAAAATAATAATTACACAAGAAAGGTAAATAATTATAAAATTAATTTGACCAATATACTAAAATCTAGAGGAACTATTTTCCAATCATGACGGCGCCAATCATGTGCAATGAATGTGCCATGTTAATTTCAATTAATATTGATGCCTGATCTATCGTACAAAAACACTAGATCGATCGATAGTTCACAGAGTTACATAGTGGGATTGACTTAGCCCGCTAGGACAGATCTAACAATTCTACACTCTGTGGTATTCAGTTACAGCCAAGAGCCTAATTAGCATATGAATTGGGATCTACCCGATCAGATGTTTATTTCATGATCATAGGTAAGGAATACATGGACCATGGAGCGGGAATAAATGATAATACTGGATTAACCCATCATAACCATGTTCCCTAAATTAATTAAATCATTAATAGTCTGACGTCACACATATACTGTGACGTCACACATCATACTAAGAGAATTCCAAAATCAGCGAGTGCGTCTACTACTTTCAATATTAGCCGCCTAGCTTTGCTTTAAAACTGTCTACGTGGTGACCTCTTGACAATGACCTTGGGAGATATGTGCATTGACGTGAGTACTTTATATAACATTTGATGTGCTCAATAAGTTACCTGTTGTTTCTGAGCAAGCAGATATATCACAGCCCCTAATTCAGCCAGCAGCAATACCATCATACTGGTCAGATACTGAGAAGAGAAAGCATGAGAGAATGTGTGGTACGAAATCTAAGGTTCGCGTGATTTCCAGAGTGTATAAGTAAGATTGAGATAGCCAGTGAATAGATTACGCCAAAGAGGCCTTACATATATCCGATAACAGATACACGAAAGGGGGGGGGGGGCGGCGGCTTTTGAAGTGTAACATATGGCACACCCAGAATTAAGAGGGTGTTTTCCTAACTGAGCTTTGTGTCAATTTTGACGTCAGCTAACATGTGACGTAACTGATTATGACGTCAGATACGTGATTAACTGATTCCCTCCATTTCAGAAGCAGCTTATGCCAGAGGGAACACAGTAGTTGCAGTGGCAATGATAGAACTGGTAATGAACCGGGAACAGACGCATAATTGTCAGTTTCTAGAAATCTTGATTCTCCTATGGTAATCCGATGAATTTCATGAATTCTTTTTTATTTCGCTGAAAACATTTTTGTGACTTACATTGAATAATTAGGAATATAATTTAAGAGGTGCATGCTTACCACAACAAGTAGCCATTTTCTTTCAATACATCCGGTGACACAACCCAGAAAGCCTAGAGGAGTAGACAGAGAGCTGTAGATTGTGCGCTGATTAGTGGCAAGAGACCAATACATACTGTCACGCATAGGTAGTTAAATGTTGAAAGAAACCACTTATACATAGTATCTCAGTACACATAATATTTTAATGGAGGATGTTACTCGCTATTAACCCTATAACCCTTATATCAGGCAAAAACAGCTTCTGCATTGGTCTTGAGAAAAAGGCTATTTGCAGATCAAGAGAAGACTATTTTTTTAAAGTCTATCACTGGAAATTCCAGTGGTAAATTTTTAAAAATAGCCTTCTCTTGGTCTGCAAATGGACATTTTCCATGCGAAAATGTAAATTTCCTTGAACAGATTCAGGCGTTAAAGAGTTAATCAGCTTTGATGTAGTCTGTGATAAAGAGGGATCTGGATCTTCTATCGAAATCGTCAAATGATATTGAATAATTAATCACGCTATAGACAATTGCTTTATTTAAGCCAAGTATACAATTTCAAATGACGCTACGGTTCAAACAAATAATGAAATCTATAGCAGTCAAATACACCTGGAAGTTAGATCCATTAAATACAAGCCTACTTAGATTGTTGGTGTACTTTGACTCCACCAGATGGCGCTTCTTTAAGCCAGATCGTTGAAAGACCACATATTTTAAAGAGGTGCGACCTGGTGGCGTAACAGGCCGTTTCCTATGTTAATGTCGTTCTTCCGTGATAAAGTGGTTAATAATGGCGCACATAGCTGCTAATCTTTACCTATGATAACGATTAGGCAGCTTGTGCCGAGGAGTACATAATTGAAAATCTGAAAGAGAAAAAAACATTGGTATGAATTTAATTTATGCCAAACAAATCAACATCACGGGTATAAATAAGCTATGTTAACTTGGAATGAGACTAGAGTTGGAACTACTAGGTAATGATGGAATCAATATTCCATTGGTCCAATTACTTACCACCAAGCACGTGTTTTGCGGCTTACTAGCCATTATTTATTAAAGGGATACTTAGCACAGGCAATAGAACATGTCAGTGGTATAAGATCCGGTATGTTTTCAGATTTCTCACATGACAGCAAAACTGCAATAAATAGGCGCGCCACCCCATCTTACCCCACCACTCTATAGCAAGTCGCAGGCCAACGCCGTGTATCAATTTAAAGACAACTATACTTGAAAGCTTTAGGATACTTTGAAAGTAATTTAACCGGAATCTGTTGCTGCCACATGCAGCAACATCTTACAGTCAAATTAGATTCACATTACTCAAAATGATATTCCTAATAAGAGCTCGATGTTTCAGGTTTGTAAGAATGGAAGGGTTATACGGAGTTAACCGCATGACCGGAGTCTTTCGTTAAGTCGTAATCGCGTGGACATGTTTTTGAAAAAATAATGGACGGCGTATGGATTTGCTTTGCAGTCAGACACAACGTGGCATATGTTATAGAGTGGTACGCATGCCTTTAATGTATTATATACTGTGGCGTACCTGTACTCCGCTGAGAAAGGAGCTTGGTTCAGCATGTGTTGCTGCGGTCCAGCATATATACCCCAGCAAACACAAACCAACCACCTATAATGGAATAATGGCATCAAGGTCAGTACGAATTTTGTACATCCAGGTGACATAGAGAGAACACCCAACATATTCTAATTTGCAAAATTGTAACAACTATGTATATGTTATGCATATGAGCCCTCTGCACATACATTTTTGAACTTCAATCGACCTTTCCAAGTTTATCCATCCATCATATGGCATAATAATCCACTACATGACGTGTAGGATGACGTCATAATCATGACTTTATGAATGATTCGAATAGTCTGTCTTTAGCTCTTAATAGTCCGATACGTTGTCCGAATTGTATGTCTTTACCATTTAATAAACATTCTGTAGAATATTTTGAAACTAATTTGACTTGGCGCTGTTGCAGCAATAGGCAGCAACAGCGCCCAGTCAAATTAGTCTCAAAATATTAACAGCTAACGTGTATAGTTTTCTGGAATTTGATTGTCAAGGCGTTCGTGGATTGATTGATCCCAACACGAGCGAGGTGGAGTGGAGCTTAGCTAGAGATGGGCGGGGAATAACTAAAACTGGAAAGGTCCATTATGCATGGGTGTTATTTCGTAAACTTTCGTATGCTTTAGAATATATATCCTGATGTCGATCCGGCCTCATGTATGCCATTATACTCAAACCACCCCATTTCCACAATAATCATTACTAAATAAGGCAACCAAGTGCTAATTAATTGGTGAAGCCTAGCAACAGCACTCGGCCAAATTAGTTTTCAAATATACAACAGAAAATGTATTAAATAGTATAGCCATACAATTCGTACAACGTGACGAACAATTAAGCACGTGTGACGGACTTCGTGACGTAATTAACTATGACATCAGCCTACGTGTGACTTTGTTGATTATGACGTCATATGATTGATCGATAAAGTGGATTCCTCAATCACACTGCGATAAAGGCAATGCATGGCAATATACGTTTATTGACAAAATATATAGCATCCTGTTAATCAATCGCAACTTAGTGAATCAGGATGTCACATACATGAGCAATCGGTAACTATGATAGGCTTCTTGACTGTCACTAGCATTTGATATAGCGGAGCGATCCACGCCCATTTCACGCTATACCACACCCATTTCACGCCATACCACACCCATGTTACGCTATACCACGCCCATTTCACGCCATACCACACCCATTTTACGCTATACCACGCCCATTTCACGCCATACCACACCCATTTTACGCTATACCACGCCCATTTCACGCTATACCACGCCCATTTCACGCCATACCACACCCATTTTACGCTATACCACGCCCATTTCACGCCATACCACACCCATTTCACGCCATACCACACCCATTTTACGCTATACCACGCCCATTTCAACCTACCCTCCACCCACATTATTAGCGTGTTGGAATTAATTTGACTTTGAAGGTTGAATTTCCAGACTAAAAATTGTAAGATATCTATATAGATACGCTGATGAATATTTTGAAACTAATTTTACTGAGGAGACCAGCTCCCGGTCAAATTAAAACATTCAATAGAATGTTAATTACATCGTGAATTAATCAAAACCAGGCATTCGTGCATTCATGGTGGACCTTTCTAAGTACATAACTGAGCTTTGTGCCATTTTAATCATGACGCCAGGTAACGTGTGACCTATGTGTTTATGACGATACGATGATAGTTGAGCGACATATCTGATTCATCCATTTTGTCTATTCTATGTGTGGATGCTCTAGATTGTCAGTAATGCATTTCATCACAAAGGAAACATGATTGGGAAGATACAATCAATAGTATTGGCGTAATAGGTTCCCTGCACACATTTACCCCGGCCATAAGTAGAAGGGTTTTGAAACCACCTCTAAACATGGGTTTTACTTTCAACCGCTATAATTGCACATCGTCGAGTTGGCCACTGATAGCTAAAAGAGTGGTGAACGTAAAGACCAACCAACCACTTTCTTTGATGTCCAAAGAAGTAGGAAATGACATATTTTCAAACAGTTCACAGCCAGACAGCATGGTGAGTCCATAAAATTGGCAACCATATGTTTAATTGTGTTACTATAACAACGCGTGCACAGATGCTGTTTGATGTTGAGTGCTCCATGTACAATGAGTTAATTGCAATAGCAGGAATACTTTAACCTTGAATTTAAGATGTACAAAGAAGCAAAATTACAATCCGTGTGTAAGCTAAATAACCTCTATTTCTAAACATATTGATCCATAAGATAAGAGACATATCATTCACAAAGGGCTGCTACAACGCCACATCCAACACACCGGATTTGATACCATAGATGGAAATGTCTGAAATTCAGCCCTACACGATTTACCCTTTGCTGCCCAGTGAACCTCGCACGGTAGGATAGGTATTCTACCTATAAATATTCTCCATTTTCTAAATATTTTAATTAATATTGGTATCGGCGAGGCGTTGCATCTCATGAGCCGTTGGCGATAGAAGAGAGAGAGCGCGGGAGGGAGGGAGAGAGAGGGAGGGAGGGAGGGAGGGAGGGAGGGAGGGAGGGAGGGTGGAGGGAGGGAGAGAGAGAGAGTGAGGGAGGGAGGGAGAGCGAGAGAGAGAGAAAGAGAGTGAGAGGAGGGAGGAAGGGAGGGAGGGAGAGAGAGGGAGAAAGAAAGAAAAAAGAACGAATGAACGAACGAACGAACGAACGAACGAACAAAAGAAAGAAACAAAAGAAACAAACAAACAAACCAACAAACAAACAAACAAACAAACAAACAAACACGCACGCACGCACGCACGCACGCACGCAAGCACGCACGCACGCACGCACGCACGCACGCACGCACGCACGCACACACACACACACACAGATGGTTTAATCGCGTTGCCATGTAACGTAGGGATTCGGAATTTAGTCACCAATAGTGATGGAAATAATAGTCCTTCTTTTCGTTCATCAGCAATCGTCTTCCTAGATCACGTTTCATAGATCAGCTTTCGTAAATCAGCTTTCATATATCAGCTTTAGATCAGCTTTAATAGATTAGAGTTCTCTATACAGTTTATTGTGCTTTCCAAGTCTTCTAGATTTCTATATAGCTTTGTGCACAGATATACAGTTCTAAACGAACAGTGATGAAGGGCTCTATTCATCTCAGGTGATAGCCCATAGGGACACTCGCCAGCACCTCAAAACTTAAGATGTGTTGTTCCAAATGTGTCCGTACACTTTTCAAGCGGGGTGGGGCGTCTATATCTGCCCGTTATGATATAATCTATGCTATACAATCTACTTGCCGTGTGCTCAAAAACAGGGTTGTCTTCCACTGTTCCATCATGCCTACATTGTTACTAATGTTTTTTTCACTCTAGCTCCTATCATTATCAAACAGTTATAGGGATCAATCATGTTTGGAAAGTTCATCTACGCTGTCATGTCATGGAGCATGGAAGTGGCCTGAGAACCACTAGACAGAGAAAGCTCTGATCACTTCTCCTCGTTCTAAACAAAATGATGAGAGTTCAGTATTGCAGTGCCCTTGAGTTCATTCAGAGCCTGATACCAGTCAGAGTTTAAAGCACTGACTTTGCATCAGTGTTAGCTGCTTAGAAGATTGTATTCTTTCTACTATAGCCACGATTCTAGATTCCCCTGTAGGTAATGAGCTATGCATTGTTCATCGTGTGGCCCTCGCAATGCATATGTCTACACATTCAACGTGTGCAACATCCCTGTCTGAGCCACGAGTATATGCGCGTACACCGCACTCCTCATTGATTTGTATATTAGGTCGGAGAGCATCTTGGAGTTTCGTCGAGATTGTGTGACTTCGTTTCCGTATTCCGCTCTAAAAGCACAGCAAGCTGATTGAGCTGAAAAGTGAAAAATCTTGTCGATGGTCCTTGTTGAACCGGATTGGAGCATTGATTTGGTGACCATCTTGTATGATCTCGTTTTCACAAAAGCGACTTTTTCTGTGAAACCACTGAAATAGCTGACTGGATTGAGCTTGACTATGGGAAGGAAAGTAAAGGCCATTCAACGTTGCTTAAAGTTCTTATCTATTCTTAAAAGATACATATCCTAGCTAAATTTTGGACTATTTGTTACTTTATGGGCAATTTAACTAACTCGAACTGTAGCCGCCATTTTAGATAAATATTTGCGGGCGCCATTATTTCAGGCTCTATTGTCTTCGGCGGTGAGCAATTGTTAGTATAAAACCATTCTTGTAACACTAATGCCAGTCATTCTTTTGCTGGCGTTCAAGGTGAGCGCGTTGTAAGCATAGCGTAGTACAATGCTAGTTGTATATTTCCTATGGTGTAAATAAAAACAAATATATCTATACACCTGTGCAAAAGTTAAGCACCAGCAAAAACAATAGAACGTAGAAACATGATGGTACAACTAGGCTGCCATACTTTTTGTCCCCGCGTTAGCTGACATAATTCCAAGTACGAAATGCACATGCATGCATGACTTCACGCCGCTTGATGTCCGTGCGTGGCGGGAAACAGCACACGTGTTCAGTTATGTAAAAGTCCAGTTTGAGGTGTAGAACATTACATACAGATTTAGGCGACAAGATTAGGAATTTTGTGTTCATGACCGTGGTTTATTTGTACAGAGAGAATTAGCTCTTGATTGTGAACCGCTATGGCAAGACGAAGGTTAAGTGATCGTGTGAAATGGCAAATCATAGGCATGCATACCACTGGTATGTCATGCAGAGAGATTGGCAGACAGCTGAACATTAACCATACTGTAATCAGTCGTTTGATTGCAAAACATGGGCAAACTAACGAGGTGAAGGACAGGCCTAGATCTGGAAGACCGAAGAAGACTACTGCCCGTGATGATCGAGCCCTAGTACGCCTTGTTAGAAGATCTCCATTCACCAACAGCAGAGTGCTCAGCCAGCAATGGGAAACGCGCAATAGAGTGTCAATGTCTACCGTCAAAAGGAGACTGTATGCTGCTGGCATGAAAGCTAGGAGACCTGTCAGACGTCCTCTCCTCACTCCACACCACAAAGAGGAGCGTCTGAGGTGGTGCAACGAAAGAAGACACTGGAACATGAGATCCTGGAGACGGGTACACTGGTCCGATGAAAGTCGGTTCCTGCTTCATGCCACAGATGGTCGAACTCGTGTATGGAGGTCCAGACGCACGGCGTGCGACCAACGTAACATCATGGAAGAAGTTCCATTTGGTGGAGGTTCCGTTATGATATGGGGGTGCATCTCATTTGATTGTAAGCTGGATCTGTTGACTGTACCTGGAACACTAAATGGACAAAGATATCAAGATTCCATACTGGATAGAGTTGTGGTCCCTCATTTTGTAAATCATGCACCTGGAACCCACCCTATATTCATGGATGACAACACCCGACCACATCGTGCTAGAGCTGTGCATGAATACCTCCGCCAGAATGCCATCGAAACCCTACCATGGACAGCAAGGAGCCCTGACATGAACCCTATTGAGCATATCTGGGACATTCTGGGAAACATGGTGAGAAGGAGGGATCCTCCTGTGCAGAACCTACAGGAATTAACAGACGCACTCCATCTTGAATGGCAACGAATACCACAATGGCGTATCAGTCGGTTGGTGACCAGCATGAGACGTCGTGTCCAGGCCGTCATCAAGGCACAAGGTGGATATACCCGGTATTAATAATGACAGTCTCAAACTCGTGCACAGATGTTAAACTTCGTTTTCAGACACCATTAATGACAATCTAGCCACGTGTGTCAACTGTAGGGCAATAGTTGTCAGTTGTGTCAACGTAACCATATTCAGGCCTAGTTTTCAAGTTCAAACAAAAACATACAGTGTTTCCCCACCATCATAATCAGCATTCCTCTAGTTGCATTATTACCTCTTGCACTAAGATGGATGGGTACATAAATGTTTATGCTATTGCTTTCTTCATAGCACATGAATATACCCTCGCATGTGCGTAAAAATAGGGTGGTGCTTAACTTTTGCACAGGTGTATATAACAAGTTACTGAATGTTGTTGCTGGCTATAGCAGCAACAGCTTTCCGTCAAATTGTTGTAAAAATAATCAGCTGATAATACAGTTGAGGCAAATGATATAAATTTTTGATAACAATTTGGCTGAAAATCGTTGATGAAACAATTTTCAATCAAATTGTTCTCAAAATAATCAGCACGGCAGTCAGTGTTGCAAGACCTGCTGAAGATATTTCGAGCAAATTCATTGACAGTCATTTCTTACTCAGGCAGTATAACAGCGTTGTCAAATTTTTCTCAGAATAATCAGCGGGCTTTCTTTTTTGTTAGGATACCAAATAGCTACCCAATAAGTTAGGCCTATATGGTATACGGAATCAAGACCCACTGTCAGATATGCTCGAAAATTCGGTTCATTTCAATGTCAATCAGGAGGTAGGCGTATTATTCTATTCACATGCCTACCGCATGTCAGAGGCGATCGTGCATGAGCTGGTGGACTGATTGAACTTTGTGAACATATTTCACTCTGAAATAGGCCACCATAGACCTAACTAATTGTGTATGCACCTGCTCGCAAACAAAACAGGAAGTACACTGATTATTTTGAGAAGAATTTGACAACGCTGTAGCCGCCTGAGTAAGAAATGATTGTCAATAAAGTTGGGCGAAATATCTTCAAGCCGTGCAACGTTGACAACACTGCTGCTTATTTTGAGAACAATTTGATTGAAAGTTGTTGCGTCAACGATTTTCAGCCAAATTATCAAATCTTTATCTAGTGACAATTGTATTATCAGCTGATTATATTGACAACAATTTGACGGAAAGTTGATGCTGCTATAGGCAGCAGCAGTTATCGGTAAACCTTTTATACATATTTTTGTTATCACTTGCACCATAGGAAACATACATAACTTGTATTGAACTATGCTATGCACATCTACGCGCTCACCTTGCACGCGACAGAAGAATGACTGGCATTGGAGTTACAAGAATGGTTTTATACGAGCAATTGCTCACCTGCGGAACAATAGTGTCTGAAATAATGACGCCAGTAAATATCTATCTAAAATGCTGGCTACAGTTCTAATTAGTTAAAGTGTCCATAAATTAACAAATAGTCATAAAATTAGCTAGGATATGTATCTTTAAAGAATAGATAAGAAATTTAATGGAAGGCAATGGCCAAAAGCCTGGTCGAAATTGAGCTTTTGGGTTTTGATCAAGAAATAGATGCTGATGATGATGATGATGATGATGATGATGATGATGATGATGAGTGACCGTATTCTGCAGCAGAATATTTGAAATCTTTCTGTTTCAATCAATTTTTCTTCAACTTTCTCCACTGTGTCTTGTCCACTACGAGCCTCCTTAGCTCTTTTAGCTTCTTTGTTGTCTTTAGGGGTCCTATATTACGTTCTTTGAGGTAATATATGATATCGTATTCAGAAAAGTGCAATGCCTCTATGGCGCAATGATATGACGATGGGTGAATACGACTGACAAATTATGAAATTTTAAATTTATTTATTTCATGTCATGACTCGTTCTTTATCTCGGAAAACAGTTAATAAATGACGTGTTTGGATTGCCAATTGAATAATTAAATGTTTACTCGACTTCTAGATCAAATCCAAATTACTAAAAACAACACGAAAATTAGTATTACTTACCCAGAATATTGCATTTAGTACCATGTATGTTATTCGCATTGGTCTAAGACTGTCCATTATATCTTGAGCACTGTGCTGTGTATGCTGGTATTCACAGTATGCTTCATTCAGAGACAGCAGGGACACAATGCCTATTTCAGGTCAAGCATGCCAATCATGACGAATCTTTCTTCATAATACTGTACATTACATGACTTCTGATTTCGTATAATTGCCAATGTCCACCTCAGAGTGGGCGCATCATGGGAAATTAGACTCCAATAAAGAATTGTGTAACACTCTTCATCATTGTGTAGTTGCAGTAATAATGACGCAGTAATTAGATAGTGTAGATGGCTTACTGGCAGCGTACGCGTCTGTGCTTGGTATAGCGTAATGGCAACATTACCGATACTGCTTGACAGAACTGCTTGTATAAAGCATGTGTTTGCGATTTCGCTTAATTGAATTATCGCACAACTCTAACTCTCGCCACTCACGCTAGCCAAGATTCTTTGTTTGTCGTCTGTACGCGCCATTTTGTAGCTATGAAAGCTAAACTCAGATAGCTGACACGTAGTTACTGACACATTCTATTAGGATCAATTTACCTTGACTAATGACGAAAGTCAATGTGTAGCACATCATACTATTAACGCTTTCCTGGGGAAGTCTGCCAAAGCCGGCATCTCCGGAGGTCTTGGTGAATGTCCATGTGAAGGCCAAGCGATGAAGGTTTTTTGAAGATTCAGCACTGGACTGACTGACTCGAGAACCGTCTAGTCATTCCAGTGGTAAATTGTCTTCTTTTGGTCTGGAAATGGGCATTTAATAAGCAAATGTTTTGATTTTCGTAGACAGATTTAGCAAGTAAAGTGTTAAGAATAGCCATAACCAGCACAACCCGTTTCTGCTGATGAATGTATCGGATCCACAAGCACACCTACAGCACCATACAGGGGGATGACAAAAGTGTTAATTCCCATATATAGTGCATTTCGTCACAAGCGGATCATGCATTCAGATGTCGGCACGCCAGAGTAGACGGTGTTAATTCCGGCAGTTAGATGTTTGTACGCCATACTGATCACATAACTATCACAATTCATACGATATTGCTACAATATAGCTCAGGAATACGATATTGCTTCAATATAGCTCGGGAATATGTACTTACAAAACAAAACCATAAACGTGTTAGTTAGTACAATTTTAAATACAACGTAAGAAATGTTCTGCTGAATATTTTGACCATAACTGGATTGAGCCTTGGGCAGCAATGTCTTCCAATCCGAGATATGGTTCCAAATATTCGACAGTATGTGTTAGGAATTCAGTATATATTCATTATGTGCTGAGTTGTATAGTAATAGTACATTTGTAACGCGCCAAAACCCATGCGCAGCATGCTCTAACCGCTTAGAAAGCTTATCTAGAGTATTCTAGAAAAAATACAGATCAAGGTGTTGGATAACATTTTTGAAAGTAACATGTCTTGAGTCTAGATTTAAATGTGGTCAGGTTTGGGGATGTTTTGATGTCCAAAGGCAATTTATTCCATAGGATGGGAGCTGAGTAAGAGAATGTTTTTTGGCCATATGTATTCATTCGGAATTTAGGAATGTTAAGTTGTTTCTTTGCTTTCTGATAGTGCGGTTAACTCGAAGATACCAAGCATCGCCACATACCATTATGCATTCTGCCAAAATTATTCATATCGGACACCGTCTGGACGATTCAAACGTCATCATTAGAGACAGGCGATTGCTTAATACAACTCGTCTGCTTTGGGGCCTGCATGTGATTGTTCCTTAAGCCGGAATGACCACCCATCTTTAAGAACCACAATCGTGTATTTCAATCCCAAACACAGAATGATGTTTGTTATAGACAGGATGGTATAAAATAAGAGAAATAATCACTGCACCTGGGGTCGGGAGTCTTTCCCACCACGCCCACACACTACCACCTCCAACACCAGCACCCCACCCACCCGTGAACAATTCATGAAATCTAGACTCTCTCAGGGCCAATCTGGAGGTAGATGTTGACAATTAGTCTGCTGTGAAATTGTTCAATTCACCCATTCTCTACCCTGCTATACAGATAAGCTGTGTAATATTCTGAAACTATTTTGACTGGGTGCTGTTGCCCATGGCAGCAACAGCTCCCGGTTAAATTAGTTTCAACATATTCAAAAGAATGTTTATCAATTGTAAAATCATCAAACACGTACAATTCATATAGTTTCATGACGGACAATTCGATTTTTCTGACGTATCTACACTATAATGATTTGTGAACACGTCACAGCAGAGAGCCAGAGATAGCATTGCAATGAACTGGTATTTTTTAAATTAGTTTATCAATGTATTAGTATGATTTTATATAATAACTGCCTTTAATCATCATGATCTCCGCACACGTATTGTTTTGAACACTGCAGATGTTGGGAACACTGCTCTCTATACGCTGATAGATGGGTTAATTCAACTGTGCGTTAACTTTCAGTCTATTAAATCAAAACCTAGACCCTACATGTGCGCTTAAGTAACGCGATAGACATACACATGTCAAGTCTGACACGAGCCAGTCTGGTACAGCCATAGCCGCGACATGTTTCGCGACATAGCTCATATAGAGTCATCGTCCCTTGAGACGCGACATCGATCTCGGTTGCCAGGACACGGAATACATTTTCAACGCATGTAATTGACTCTACATCGCATGGCTTAGCGGAGCGCGTATTGACTGTGCAATGCAATGTTCTTTATCAATAGCAGCGTACAGCTAAATGTATTTCTACTGAAACTCATTTTTTGGGTCAAATAATGATCGTTCCTTAATAAGACGGTGGTTATAAGACCACAGCCGTAACGAGCCACCATCAATAGAAATGTACGTCTCGAGCTATTCGCGAGACTGCTTGAATGAATGAGTTCACCTCTTTAACCCTTATCACTCTGATGTCAAAATTTTAAATTTTCAAATTGATGTAAAAGATGAACTGGTGGGTTTTTTTCATCAAATTGGGTGGAAGATGGTGCTGTCGTAGACAGCAACATCTTCCACCAAAATTGTTGAAAAATGTACACTAGTTTCTTTGCTACTGTCACCGTAAAAAGATAGTACATTGACATCTGTGTGCGAAGGGTTAAACTTTGCTTTTCCAGAATCAGCTCCCAGGTAAATTATTTTCAAAATATCCAAAAATAGGTGTATTCAATAGCAAATTCATCAAATGACATACAATTCAGACACTTTCGTGACGGATCGTTTCCAATTTTATGACGGACCTAGGTCATGGTTATTGTGACGTCAGCTAACAAGTGACGTATATGGTTATGACACCAGATACTCAAGCGACAGATGGGATCCATCCATTAGCCACAGACTATATACCATAGCCAATGAATTGCAATAACTGATCACCTGATTTTCCGTGACCACATTTGATGGATCAAGACGTCGCCAATATCTAGGCTGGTTTTATTGCAGTCAATGATATGTAGCCAGTCAAAGCATAGAAGCGATTGGATATAGGATATCTAATTAGGTGAGAGTCAATTCTCCAACTTCACCCCCAATGATCTCACGAATCTTCAGTATTCTGGCATCGGAACTGCACATCCACCATTATACGAATAGCTCGCGATTCAACATTACTTTCGCATTTCCGTATATTGTATAAGTTCCGGAATTTCACAGTTGCCGGTAGCAAACGCTAGGTTTCACTCAAACCGCCGACAAAATCCCATCTGTTAATGTTTCTCACATATTTTAGACAATGATTTTTACTAATAAATGAAACTGATGTGCATTCGCCCTCCACAACGACTGATAAGTTTGTAAATGTATCGCGCATAGGCATGTGTGTAGAAGACAATATAGCAAACTTATAGCAGACACACGCTTATTAAGTGGGCTATAAAAGCTTATGAGCTACTTTGTCCAGAAATGTCAAAAATTTGACAGACTGTCAGACAGGCAGATCGTATTATGCTAGGTGCGATAAGTAACATTGTTCAAAACGTTAATTGATAGAAAATGTCCGCCATCAACCGTTGAGCATGTATTATTTCTTGAATTTTGAGCGCGAAACTGATCTATATATACTGAATATGAATTTGGCTGATTCATTAGGATCTGAATCTTTCTGTGACTTTGCGACCTTTCAAAATTCTTCTACAAAGTATGTTGACAGATTGGTCTGAACAATGAAAATGTTTATTCAGTAACATAAGTAAACCAGCATTGAACAAGAGAAACTAATTGGTTAATTGCGTGGATTTGCGACCATTATGAATAGCATAATGGTCACAAAACCATATTCTGCGAAGACGCTGAAGGGATTGAGCTTAAATTTGCGAGGGTCATTCAAGTTTGTTCAAGTAGGCTAAAATAATAACCCCCAAAACATGATAGCCACGGACCAATGTATCATGTAGAGGTTTCGCTGTATTAGGCTTGGTTTGACCATGAAATCAATCATCAAAGATGGGTTCCGAACGATAAAAATACTCTAACCAAAAGCAACTGAACACCTCGGGTATCCGAATAATCACTTCGATTCCTAAAGTAGTTAATCCAGCGGACTCGGGTAATGACATCAAACTACAGCGAGCTACACCAACGGCCGCTAGAAAACTAATTTTTGCGAAGTGGTTATATAGAATTTTTGTAAACCATGAACAGGTGACTAAATTCGGATAGTCAGCGATACAAAGTAAAGTAATCCCGCTTCAAAACGAAGCATTACTGGGCATACACTTTCCTCCAACGATCAAGATTTTATACAAAATTGGCGCATTGTGAGTAAACATATTTCTTATACGGGCCCGGCCTCGTTAAGCCGAGCTGAGGATTCGGTTCCCAGGTACATGATGACCCTGACATCTACCCGTAGGCCATGTGCTGCCTGTTTTAACCAATAAACAATTCAGAAAGCTATTTTCCGAGACTAACACGCATGCGCAACCTGCCATGACGTCACCATCTCTTTATAAGGAGATGCGGCCGTTAAAATCACCAGTTCGTATTCTCGGCTCACAGAGAGCGCACGACTCACAGCACGCTCTTCCATGCTGATAGGATAGGCCCAATAGTGCGCGAGAATCACCCTATACGCTAAGTGCAGGACTGTACTACCTAATATTGTTTTGTGCTGTTACCGTTTGACTGACGCCAGCTATATATCAGACTTCGTTTGTTTCCCTTAACGGAGTCTACCAGTTCCTTGCGCATTCGTCTGGAGAAAATCTATTTCCCGTAACACGCTGGTTCTCCTTGCGCCGGCTAACAGACTTAGTCTATTCTCCAAACGTTTGTTAAAGACTATGAAACTAAGAGTTTGTGCATTGGTATTGACTACCGACACTTCGGTGGTGGGCAGCAATACTGCCCAGAGCAAAGCACAGATTCTGTAAGTCCACAGTGGTTGAGCGTGATTACAAATAGCTGCCTTCTTAGACGAAGTTTTCACACTACGCCAGCAACGCTGCAGTCGCTTGCCTTCTTGTACCGCTATATCTGCCTGTTCCACACATACTGTTCCGACTGGAACAAGGAGGGAGGTGTGTGGCTGCTTTTTCAACATCTCGGCGAATGCCTGATAGGTCTGATATGATATTGTCATGATGGGGTTAGGTCAATTAGCAGTAGCAGCGCAAACTCTAATTGGGCATCCGACAGCCCATTCATGCTGGCGTATAGATTAATGGTGGAGCTGTCAAACAGGTGATTTATGTGGCTGAACATTTTGGGGCTGATTGTTTTCCACAGTTTGCTGGAGGCTCCTGGCAGATATTCTATCACGTCTAACCCTACTTCAGTCAGTGATATGTGGAAGGTACTTCCTGGTGGCGGATGTAACACATTGGCGTGTACGTACGTGGTGGAATGCCGAGCTACCTTGAAGAGAACCCATTCTATGCGATACTGAACCGCACGTCTACCAACTAGAGATGGTCTGATGACATTCTCCCCATTTTGGAGTAGCAATCGGACAATCGGCATGGCTATGCACTCCGTTTAAACCGTATGTATGTATATATATATATATATATATATATATATATATATATATATATATATATATATATATATATATATATATATATATATATATATATATATATATATATATATATATATATATATATATATATATATATATATATATATATATATATATATATATATATATATATATATATATATATATATATATATATATATATATATATATATATATATATATATATATATATATATATATATATATATATATATATATATATATATTTATATTTATATATATATAATGGAGCCTATATTTGCTCACTCAATTGGTCTAGCTGATCTCGTGGACGTGTACGATGTTGATGCTGTCCAGGTTAAAGAAAGCGATGGTGGTAAGCGGCGAGTGTCGCTGCCACTATATAGGCATCCTGCGGTTATTGACCTGGAGGTCACCCCACTCTGCACCATTGTGAAGAAGGAGGGCACGGTCCGAAAGCTTTATAACAGGAGGACATCTTTCCTGACCAATATAGGACGGGGCACAACTCTAGTTGCAGTGTATCATAGGATTGGGGTCACTGGAGGAAAGCTCCTGCGGCGTCGCCCCTTTGATGGACCAGAGGAAGCTATCAATATTCAGGAGCGTGTCTTAAGGATAGAGGGTGTGTCACACTCCTGGAATTGCGAAGGGCTCAGTGAAGCTGCTCGAGCGTATCGGGCTCACAAGTCCGCAAACAACACCCATTGTACTAGAGTTGCAGCTTCTAGCTCGTGGTAAAGGGAAGCAGCTAAGACCCGCCCCAGATGGGATGAAGATCAACATCGAGGATGGCACAGGACGCGATATGACACAGATATTTCTCGAGGGGTTCACCTTGTTCGGTTTAACCCTCCATATATAGGATGCTGGTTAAACTACTGCTCATACCCGCGGCCTTGCATGCCGCCATTGCCTCACAGACAGCTATGATATTAGATGCCAAGTGGGCCCACTTCCGAGATGAGCCCCTGTAAAGTCCCTTCCATGACCATATGCGACAAAATATCTACGACCGATTTCACCCACGTGAGGAAATTGAGTCTACCTGCCACTTCTATGGTGTAGAAAGGGTAGGGCGGGGATGTCTGCTCCAGCTAATGTCGTCCTGACAGCTGGAACACCAGATTCTCTGTGTCACATGTGAGCATGCTAGAGTCTGCGGAGATGCAGATGGTAGGCACTTTAGCATTCCGCCAAGTGAACGCTGTCAGGACAGCTGAAAGGGCCTGTGGGTAATCCCCTCATGTCGATGTGACACCGGTTATGACTACGTGTTTGTTTGATATGGAGACAGTCAGAACGACAATAATCATAATCATCAATCATCATCAATCATCAACTTCATCATCAATCACTATAATCAACATTAATCATCATCATAATCAACATCATCAATTAACAATCATCATCATCATCATCAATCATCATCATAATCATCATCATAATCAACATTATAATCATCATCGTAATCATCATCATAATCATCATCAATCATCATAATCAACATTAAGCATCATCATAATCAACATCATCAATCAACAATCATCATCATCATCATCATCATCAATCATCATAATCATCATCGTAATCAACATCACTATCATCATCATAATCACCATCAATCATCATAATCATCATCAATCATCAAATTCATCATCAATTATCATAATCAACATTAATCATCATTGTCAATCATCATAGTCAACATTAATCATCAATCATCATCAATCATCAACGTCATCATCATTACTCATCATAATCAACATTAATCATCATCATAATCAACATCACCATCATAATCAACATTAGTCATCATCATAATCAACGTCATAATCAACATCATAATCATCATCATAATCATCATCATAATCATCATAATCATCAATCATCATCAATCATCAACTTCATTATCATCAATCATCATAATCAACATTAATCATCATTATAATCAACATCACCATCATAATCAACATTAATCATCGTCATAATCAACATCAAGTTGCCCAGCGTGCTCTACTATCTGGCAATACTGTTTAACATTTGCTAATAACACATAGCGAGATTTGAACAAGCGATTTTAAATATAATTCGACATATAATAAAACGTATTAGTTATCTCGCCTATGAATACGTTAATACAAGAAATGACCTAGATTGAGCTGTTATGTGCTATCTATGATATGAATACCATACGGAAAAAATCTACACATCGGCTAGGTCTATATCTTTTGTAGCAGTAAAGAACTGTGTAACTTTTTACGTGATTGTAAGTAATATGTCACTGTTTACATCATCATAATACATAGCTAGATTTGAACCTGCGATTTTAAAGTATAATTCGGCATATAATAAAACGTGCTAGCTACCTCAGCTATGTGTGCATTTATAAAGATGACCTAGATTTATCTGATAACCTGTTATCTAGAATATTCTAATATGTACACACATCGGCTGTAATATCTATATAGGTCTATATCTTTGCAACAGTATTGTCAGTTTAATGGTGATAATTCGGTACGCTTGCATTGTGTCCGTAATTGGGACTACTTTTTCACTAATGATACATAGCGAGATTTTAACCTGCGATTTTAAAGTGTAATTCAACATGTAATATAACCAATCGCGGATGCATTATTCACGAATTCACGGAAGACTGAATATATGCCTACAGATTACCGTCAGTAAGTATACATATATATATACATATATTATAGACTCTTGTCAATAAGTTTGTAGTTATCTGTGCGTTATCAGTCCGGTTGATCTGTTTGCTATTATTGCACAACATTTCATAAAAGATAAATGTCATTGTTTGTAGACTAGTTGCCGGTTCCACATTGGCTCAATTAATAACAGCGCTGAATTCTAATAAAAAAAAACATAGTTCAAATCTCTCAAAAGACCTCAGCTAGATGGTACCAAGCTCGAAATGGTAAGCACTAGTGTAGGGGTGTAATTATAGAAATATGAGCAACGATGGGACCCCAACCACGACTGCGGGGTCAAGCACCAAAAAACCCGCAGAATGATAGGAGATAGAGGTGAGAGAGAGGCCGGTCAGCTAACGATAATGCTGGTGTTCTCCCGGACAAGTGGGTCCAGGAGTTATATATTTTTTTTAGTTTTTTGTTTTGCTGCAACGTTATAACCGGGGTCGTGTTATAACGTGCCATCAAACTCATAACCCTCATCATCAGACTCCATGCATTGAGCTCGTCTCTGGACTTCCGCCTGCAGTGCTGCTACCGCTTCCTCATTATACTCATCGATGATGCCATCCACAACGAGTTGTCTATAGTATACTAACTCGTTAGGGGCGTCATCATACCTATTATAATCGATCTCTGGCTCATGACAGTCCACAAACTCCCTATAATAATCTAGTTCGTCATTGATCCTATTGTACAACTCACGCAGATCCTCCTCCTCTCGATCCACTGAACCCCATATTTCACGATTCATGGCTTCCAAAACGGCAGCAATATCCGGCCTGCCCTCTACTCGATTGTCAATATCGTGCTCTGGTTCTGCCACTGCCTGAATATCTGTAACATTAAAACTCATTCTGTAACTTTAAGTTGCATATCTCTAAATGGAAGTTCGTACCTGCTTGGGGGTATAGCGCAGCAGGCCTCAGTGGTCCAGGATTCCGAAGCCCCTGTGGGAGGTGGAGCCGCCTCCTTCGGAGCATCCAGGAGCAAGTGCGCCAGAACCGCCATTTTATAACTACTGTATAGTTATCTTGATATAGAGACTTTTGGAATTCATAGCTTTTATAAATTATTGTTCTTATTGCTGATTCGGTCTCATAGTAGTCATATCATATATGGTTGGGTGAACGGGTATTGTGAAAGTTAGTAAAAGGGGTATATTTGACACAAAACACAAATTGATTAGGTGTCAAATATAGAATAGTATTCAGTTAAACAGGAGAGAGCTAACTTAACATGTAGAATCCAATCTGAAGCTCGGCAAGGCTGATTAGGCGATGTGTGGCTGCAAATGCCAGGATGTGTCTCAGAATATCTGCTGATTAGGACGTAACATGACGTCATGAATCTGTGAAATGTACAAATTATTATTATTATTATTATTATTATTATTATTATTACCAGTAGTAGTAGTAGTAGTAGTAGTAGCAGTAGTAGTAGCAGTAGTAGTAGTAGTAGTAGTAGTAGTAGTAGTAGTAGTAGTAGTAGTAGTAGCAGCAGCAGCAGCAGCAGCAGCAGCAGCAGCAGTAGTAGTAGTAGTAGAAGTAGCAGTAGCAGTATCAGTAGTAGTAGTAGTAGTAGTAGTAGTAGTAGTAGTAGTAGTAGTAGTAGTAGTAGTAGTAGTAGTAGTAGTAGTGGTAGTGGTAGTAGTAGTAGTAGTAGTAGTAGTAGTAGTAGTAGTAGTAGTAGTAGTAGTATAGATTTGTTTTCTAGATTTGAAATTAGTCTTAATCGATCCTTTAAAATGTTCCAATCTATTCATCAAACTGTATTAACATAGTGAATATTACAGCATTGTAACGGTAATACAATAATGTTAAAACAATCATTGTTACGTCATTATTGTGACTAAACTGTATATCCATCAAAGACATGAAATTCAAAATATTACTGTCGAACATTGCGTATTTCGTGACAGACCTACGTCATTTTGATTGTGACGTCAGCTAACAAGTTACGTAGTATGATGTCAGATACATGCAGTTTAGATTCCCCCTTTGAACTATGAATCTAGGTCATTAGCCATGTCATACCACACACATCTAGGCGCATTAGCTCTGCATTAGAATCTTGAGGAAGCATTAGACTGCACTAACCTGTACATGTGGTGGAGCGGCAAGGATGAAAGCCACTGTATTCGCGATGTCAAGTGCATCCAAACGCTGAAAACATATCACATCATAATCATCAGCAGCCATGTTACATTATGTGGGCAATTTTGGATTCAACACGCCCTTGTCAATGGAGGATTCCAGATTCTCGGTCCATCATATGACATCACAATTAACTACGTGACGTATAAGATTACGTCATAATCAAGTTCGTGAATGTCATAAATAAATGCTTACGTGATGACGGACTAAGCGTTGTTGGACGAACTGTATGTCTTTAGTATTTAATAAACAGTATGTTGTTGGACGAACCGTATGTCTTTAATAAACATTCTGGTGAATGTTTTGAAACTAATTTGACTGGGCGCTGCTGTTACAATGTTCAACAGCTTACGAGTCGTTTTCTGGAAATTGAGATTCAGAGAGTGCATGGACCGATCCATGTCCTTAACCCTAACAGGCCTAACCCTAACCCTAAACCTAACCCAACACAGGCGAAAGTATTCATTGTCTGTCTCGGCTACCGGTCGGCTCCGATAAAAATGTAACCAACATGTTAAGTTACTCTTACACATTCACGAAGTTTGCGCTGAACTACTACAACGTTGAGATCGGGCGAGTTCAGTGGTATTGTCGAGGGTGAGTTCGGGACAATTCAGAACATGTCGAAATGGTCGCGAGGTTCGGGAGAGGTCGGGAGAAGTCTTAAAATGTCTAAAAACTTCTAGATGGTCGGTGTATTTCGTAGCACTTCGTAGTAAAAAATTTGAACACTCCGTATACTTCGGGACAGTTCGGGTAGTTCGGGCTAGCTTAGGGCCCAGATCGCGCTTTGTTTCATGGTGCAGTCACGAACAGCCACGAACTCTGACAAAGTATCAGGACACGTTTACGATAGTTTCAGGACACTTCTTCGAACGTTCACGAACTGCCACGAACTCTCACGAAGTACCACGAACTCTCAATACCCTCCACGATGCTACTACGAACCCTCGCGAGCCGGCAAGAATGGGTCCAAACTGGTATGATCCACTTTACGAGCATGCGGACAAACATTTTAAAACAGGCGAGCTGGTCAGTTTCTTCATTCCACTGCTACACCACGATGCCCGTAAGTAGTAGTTCAGGTGAGTTCCTGAATGTTCGGAATAGTTCAGGATAGACCGCAAATCGAGTTTGTTGTACTTCGTAACAGTCCATGAACGGTTAGTGACAGTTCGTGAAAGTTCGGGACACTCTGTGGCAGAGGCCAATGACAATAAAGGTTCCAAATTGATCCAAGCTGCAGTTCAGGACACATCGTGAGACTTCCGCACCAACCTCGTGAATGTGGAAAAGTAGCTTTTCAACTTATTGAATTCCATGTATACGTCCACGATTTGTTATTGCTTTCCGTCTGCGATGTACCTCTCGATCGTCGGTTAATATCTGTTAGGGGGTGGGGGTGATTTACGGTTTGTGGTACCGGAATAGTAAACGGATGGGTATTCATATCTTTTAAATGGCATACTTAAAGGATGACATGATGTGTTAAAATAGTTAACCATAATTAATATCTGGTATTGAGTGTCACCTCATCTTGTCTACCTGCATAGCATTTACGCGAGAATTGTCTTGGTGGCCATAATGGATTTCACCAGTATGGTGGTTCCGTTGGGCACCCGCCTTGGGGCCCATCGAAAATCGAAAAAGCATGGTATGAGCTTGGCTTGGCCTTCTGGAAGGGTCTGAACCAAACAGTCCTTATACTGCCCTAGCACCCCTAGCTATTAAGCTCCGTCCTCTTTTTTTGCCAGTTCGAATCTATTTGACACTTTCAAACCTGAAGTCACAGAATCCAAATTTCAAGGCTGCTATACCAATAAGCTATTCAATGCGTTGCACCTAATTTGGCTTGGGATATTGCTGCCTATGGCAGAAACAACTCCCAGTCAAATTACTTTCATATATTTAACAGAATGTTTATTAAATCGTAAATTCACCAACGGCATACATTTTGTAAACATTAGTGACGGACCTTTAGATTTTCACGAAGAAGCTCGGCGAACATGTGACGTAACTCAATATGAGGTCAGATAATTGAGTTACAGAACCCACCCAGTGTGATTCAACATTAGAGGATAACGAGTGCATATATGTATTATAGGATTGTAAAATGTGTCAACAGTTTATGACGACGAAGAAACAGACTGACAGGCAAGAAAACCGACTAATAGAAGCATATACCCAGAATCTTACCGGATTGATCTTGTAAGCTTCGTCACTGGTAGATCGTCTATATAACTCTGTATCAACCACTCCTGGACTTACGGTCTGTAGATTAGAAACATTAGATAACCATCATTAAAGCGATGCTAATCTCATCTCAAATGTTGTATTGCACCGATCGAATATGGTTTATAGATTCCATGTCATTCATATCCTGTCACATTCCCTGATCTGTTTCGCAACTATCTGTTTTGTAATATAGAGTAAATGTTGAACAGTGATCGACACCATTTTGTCTCCTCAAGCTATTGTGTGTGATGGCATGTAAGCTCCAATGCAGCACATTCTTTATTATGTAATGCTTATCCCATTGAATATTTTGAAACTAATTTGACTGGAAGTTGTTGCTGCCTATGGCAGCAACAACTTCCAAACAAATGGTTTCAAAATTTTCAACAGCTTATCTGTAGGATTGCTTTTATACCACGTTGCCAAACTATAGCTGGAGCCTCTATGACTAAGCGTATATACCGCGGCAGACACACTAGGGTTTTTCTGGTTGGCTGAAATGTAAATCATGACAGCCGTCATAGGCTGTAGAAATGTACCAAGATGTAACTACTAAAGCCTGAATATCTTTCCTGAGCGGCGTGATAAAAGGCTTAAAATTAGCTGGATAGTTTATGACTGGCGTGTTAGATCGCCTGAATAGCTATCAAGAGATTGGATTAGTTATCCTTTAACTTCGCGATCACCAACTATCATCAGCACCACAACGACCAGCAAAAGCAGCATCTCACCAGGTATCATCAGCACCACAACGACCAGCAAAGGCATCATCTCACGATCTATCATCAGCACCACAATGAACAGCAAAAGCAGCATCTCTCCAACTATCATCAGCACCACAACGAGCAGCAAAAGCAGCATCTCACCAACTATCATCAGCACCACAACGACCAGCAAAAGCAGCATCTCACCAACTATCATCAGCACCACAACGACCAGCAAAAGCATCATCTCACCATCTATCATCAGCACCACAACGACCAGCAAATGCAGCATATCACAAACTATCATCAGCACCACAACGACCAGCAAAAGCATCATCTCACCATCTATCACCAGCACCACAACGACCAGCACAAGCAGCAATTCACCAACCATCATCAGCACCACAACGACCAGCAAAAGCAGCATCTCACTAACTATCATCAGCACCACAACGACCAGCAAATGCAGCATCACACCAACTATCTTCAGCACCACAACGACCAGCAAAAGCAGCATCACACCAACTATCTTCAGCACCACAACGACCAGCAAAAGCAGCATCTCACTATGAGTATATTGAAACAACTTTAACTCGAACAATATTTTGTGTCTATTTATCTGTATCATTAATTTGAAATGGCAATATTGACACTTCATTGTTGAAAGCGGACGGAGGACGGACATACAAATATATAGACAAATGCTGTGAGAAAGTGAGAGAGAACAGGGCAAACATAGCCAAATAGAGAAATATAGGGAGATTGAGAGAGTGAGTGAGAGAAAGAATGAGAGAGAGAGAGAGAGAGAGAGAGAGAGAGAGAGAGAGAGAGAGAGAAAGTGAGAGAGAGAGGGGGCACATGTAATGAGAAGAAAGTGGGAGAGAAAAAGACAGGGAGATTAAGAGGGTCAGTGAGAATCAGTGAGAGCGAATGAGAGAGAGTGAGAGAGAGAGAGAGAGAGAGAGAGAGAGAGCGAGAGAGAGAGAGGGGAGGGAGGGAGGCAGGGAGAGAGAGAGAGCGAGAGGGGTGGAAGGGAAGAGAGAGAGAGAGAGCGAGAGAAAGAGAGAGAGAGAGAGAGGAGGGGGCACATGTAATGAGAAGAAAGTGGGAGAAAAAAAGACAGGGAGATTAAAAGGGTCAGTGAGAGCGAATGAGAGAGAGTGGGAACGAGGGAGAGAGAGAGAGAGAGAGAGAGAGAGGGAGAGAGAGAGAGAGGGGGAGAGAGAGAGAGAGGAGAGAGAGAGGGAAGGGAGGGAGGCAGGGAGAGAGAGAGCGCGAGAGAGGTGGAAGGGAAGAGAGAGAGAGAGAGAGAGAGAGAGAGAGAGGAGGGGAGGGAGAGAGAGAGAGAGAGATGGAGGGGAAGAGAAAGAGAGAGAGAGAGAGAGAGACAGAGAGAGAGAGAGAGGAGGGGAGGGAGAGAGAGAGAGAGGTGGAGGGGAAGAGACAGAGAGAGAGAGAGAGAGAGAGAGAGAGAGAGAGGGAGAGAGGGAGGGAGAGAGAGAGGTTGAGGGGAAGAGAAAGAGAGAGAGAGAGGGGGGGGGAGAGTAAATTTGTTACTCAAAGATTACTCGAGGTATTATTCATAAATATACATAAATAACAGAGAGCAAATGTTCTTACCCCAAAGAACCCCTAAACTTGTATTGATGCGATTAAAGAGACTGACCGTGAAATGGAATGAACCTTTAGTGGACTACTCCTGATCGCCATGATTGGGCCTGAAAAGCGCTGTCGACCTTCAGTTAACATCACAGAAGAAAATAGAATTCCTTTTTTCATTGCATTTTAAGGAATTTGCTGATAATTTTTGTGTGCAATAACTCCCCACAAAGGTTATCTGAGTGACGAGGAACTTCCCCGTGGCATTTGTCTTCCGCAAGGCGGCTCAACGCAGCAAAGAGTAGCTGTTTCCTATGAAGTGAGTCAGAGTCTCATCTCCATGACATGGAACTGGCATCAAGAGACCGGGCATGTGAACAGACGTCATGGTGGAGGACGCACGTGGGCTACTACACAACCACAGGACAGTATCTTTGTTATCTCTGCCCTTCGAAACTGGAACTAGCAATCCTATGAAACCACTTTGGAGCTGCGACATGGTAGATGACATGAGAAACAGACTGCCTACCAGTGGTCTGAAGGCCAGCAGATCTGTTTTGTGGGTACCCCTGACCTTGAGGGAGAGGCACCGCTAAGCGAGACTGAAATGGAGTAGAGAACATCTCAATTGGACTTTCGGCAATGGCAAGTTGACTTGTTTTGAGACGAGTTGCAATTCTGCTTGGATTTGAACAATGGAAGTATTCGTGTGATGCTGGGACATGTCATTAGTGCTGGTGGACATATAGACCACTACTGTGCCCAGCATGGCTCTCTGACTCATGTACGCTATGGGCACGTAGGTATCCATCCCTTTCTCTGGCCTTATGAAGGTACAATGTGGCAACAGTTAACCAGAGCAAGGGAGGTTAACCTCTACCTACAAAATGAGTTTATCAAGCGAATGAACACGCCAGATTAGTCGTCAGACTTGAATCCAATTGAGCGTGCTTAAGACCTTCTGCAGTCAACCAATTTCAGCTCGACCAATCCAATCCACCAGCATCCTGGAGCTTGGACAGCGCTCATCAGTGGAGTGGATCAACATACCACAATTTCGATTGACAACACGCAATGAAGTTATCATGTTTTACTTAGTGATTGGTCATAGCCGATAGTGAGTAGCCGGGGGTCATGGCTGTGGCACTTCATCTGTACATAACTTTCATTCCTCCACAGTATAATGCGTCCCATCTGTCACTGCGCCTGTTACACTTGGTTGCACAACACATGATATCGTCTTTGTCTGTTAATAAATGTAGTTAAGGCCGTATTGATTATGATGTGTATCCCTACGTTCAATATGTTATGTTTGGCGCGTTATCAATAGCAATGTTTGAGTAGTATGTAAACGTAATTATGTATGTCATCCTAGCGGCTTCATTTCGAGATTTCTATGTATTCCATTTTAAGACATTTTGAAACTTGGGGTGCTGTCTCTACGTTTTTGACGCGGTGCATCAACACGTGAATGCGGACAGATTTAGATTTGAGGAGACCATTTATCATGTTGGAGTTATGGTGAATGGAAAAAGCCACTGCAAAGCAACATGGCGCCAGCTTACCTCATGCAAATTCCAAACACAAATAATTTACTTCATGTTTTTTATATAGAATTTCTTCATTTCATAATGTTACTTCAGGTTTAAGCTCTTGATTGCCTGTCCAAATGTAATGTTTAACAATTCCGTTTGGGAAATAGCATCTGCTTTTCATATTATACTAGTATTCTTATAGATATATAGGAATAATCTAAATTAAATACCGTAATGCGGATACGTGAATTAGCTTGTCGAAGTTCATTTCTAAGACCCTCTGTTAAAGCCGTTATCGCAAACTTGGTGGCACTATAAAACGGCACATTAGGACTAGCCTTCTGTCCAGCATTGCTATCATAAAACAAATCAACAAACATATTTTGATACAGGATTCATTACATATATATATATATATATATATATATATATATATATATATATATATATATATATATATATATATAAATGCTAGAGCATTACAACCATTAAATCAACATGACATCAGCAAAGCTCAGTCGCCATTTGTATTAATCAAGCTGAGGTAACAGTAACAGTAAATGTGCATTACCTGCAGCAAAATTCACCTTTCCAGAGTACCCACCCATCATATGACGTCATAATGATCTGCGTGGTGTGTACAATGACATCATAATGAATGACGCCATGAATTACGTCGATAAGTACGTCACGAACGCATATTTGTTGACGGTCTAGGCGTTGTTGTACAAATTGTTTGCTTTTACTATTTAATAAATATTCTGTTGAATATTTTGAAAATAATTTGACAGGGCGCTGTTGCTGCCATAGGCAGCAACAGCACCCAGTCAAATTAGTTACAAAATATTCAACAGCTTCCCTGTATAGTTTTCAGGAAATTGATAGCTAGGGCGCTTGGGGATCGATCAATCCCAACACGGCGAGGTGTGGGTGGAGCTTAGCTAGTGATGGGCGGGCATAGCTAAAAATGAAAAGGTCCATTACGCCTGGTAAGCGTGCGGCTATCAAAGTTGACCTATCCAGTTTAAACAGCCATCATATGACGTCATAATCAACTACGTGACGTGTAGGATGACGTCATAATCAATTAGTGCGTCACGAACGCATAATTGGTGACGAACTAAGTGTTGTTGTACGAATGATTTGTCTTTACTATTTAATAACGGGCAGCATCAACACCCAGTAAAATTAGTTTCAAAATATTCAACAGCTTACCTGTATAGTTTTCTGGAAATTGATAGTCAGGGAGTTCAGGGATCGATCGAGCTCAACGCGGCGAAATGTGGGTAAAGCTTAGCTATAGGTGGCGGGGCATAGCTAAAGCTGGGAAGGTCTATTAAAATGACTGTCTATTGCTATCTATTGGTGTCTCGTGATTACCTATGTACCAATAAACAGCAATTATCCGCTCAGCGGGACTACTACTGGTTTTTGGTACTTGTAGCCTGTGCACTCTATGTCTTGCGCAATTGCCACTTCAAGTGTATCCAGTAACACACAGACATCGATGCTGTCTAGTACCAGTCTTAAACAGTACTTAGGGCAGATCCGGAGCAAAGCCCGCAAATAGGAACTACTCTCCCTAAAATCTCACATAAATTACCTTCAACATGTTTTACTTCTCACTTACGTGCACATTCTATGCGCACATTCTATGCTTATGTTTGTTGACCTTCTACGAAAGCGTATGAGTTTGATGTTTGACTATTTAAAGCAAATGTCTGATTAGAACGCACAACGGCCTGCACAACAGCCTTCCTCTGATATTTATGACAGACTGAAAAATATAGAGCAGGCATTACTGATCCTAGGTCCTAGCCTCAGCCCACAGAACACAATCAATACGCCAATGCACGGGAAACAATAAGCAGAGTCACAGTCAGACCCTCGTGTTGATCCTACATAGATACCCACGCATGTTAAAAGATCTTACTCAGTTCATACTGATCTTTCTGGCCAACACATCAATTGATCTTCCAAATCTGAACAGATGTCATCTAGTAAACAGGTCCATACGACTTCTGCCATAGAACACCCAACCTACAATTCTGCCCCTACGGCGCCCACCTCTAACAACCAGTAACCTTATTTTGTACCGCCGCCAATAGCATTGCAAATAAGGCCTAACTGGGTTAGCATAGCCACTCCTCCTCCAGCAGGTGTTGATAATCCAGTGTCCCGCCATTTTTCAGCTTTACAAGGCTCGTACAAGCAGAAAGGTTTCCATAGGATACAGTCTAATCACCTTGCCATACAACCACAGACAGCTATGCAGACAAAAGGTGACACCAAAAGACATCAGTTTACTAGTTTCAACCTGGAACAGTCATCGGTCCCTGCCACCACCTCATGCTCCTAAAAAGCGCAAATAGCAGGGACTTCTGGATGATTTCAAAGACCGTCTAAATATATCAGCAGTCGTAAGCAGATAGGTGTACAGCGTACTGCTATCTTACAGGTTAGACACAGCTCGCCCCATCACACGGTGACCACTTTATTCTCAGCCAAAACTATCAGCAAGTATACATCTGTTTCCTAAAGCACAGGTATGACTAACACCCAGGCAGCCACATTAGCTCCATCTATTGTAGTCAATATAGGCGACGCAACCGACATCAATACCCTACATACTTCGACTGCGCATCTGTGTATACCTCTACGTCATTTAGAAATAGAAGAGAGCAAACCATCACGATTGGCAGAGGCTGATGTAGTCAAAATAGGCGATACAATCAACAATGATACATTACATACCTCAACTGCGGAATTCTGCACACATGTACCTTAAATTAGGCTGAGTGAACAACCACTATTGTTAGAGGCCCAGATTAGTAATGCGCCAGACAAGCTAGGCATGGCCGAACAGGGTAGCAAATCTACAGATTTTAGGGTTTTTTCAAGAGATCAGCCTTCAATCTAGGCCACCATATCTCAAGATTATTAACAAATAAATGCTGTCAAGAGAGATCACCTTAACATTATACTTCACTTAGCGTAGAGGTTATTAGAGGCAATGCTCCATATTCCATAGAGATACTTAATACGGGCATAGTCCGTCTGCAAGAACATTGGTTGCGGGATTTGAGAAGCATAATATCGAAAAATATCTCCCTGACTTATGTTGCAATTGTAAATCTGTATGCTCAGAGATGCCCACCTGCACATTCCATTGCTTCCAGGTGGGCATGCCGGTGTTGCCATCGCATGGTGGAAGACGATTAATAACCATATAAAGCAGTTAAATGAGGAAAATGAAAGAATTATCTGTATAGAGATACAATCTAAAAATAACCAAATTTGTCTAATTAACGCATATATGCCTACAGCTGGGTACAAAGCCTCAACGCTGAACTATACTGATTGTCTGGATATCTTGTAGGGATCTTTAAAAGTACAACATACCCGGCGCAATTGTATGGGCTGGATACATGAATGCTATATTATTACCTAGGAACAATAATTCTGATAAACTACTAAGCCAGTTTTTAAATTAAAATTGTCTCCACAAACCTCAATATATGTCAGTCCTATCTACGTACATTCACGTGAAGACTCGTCGCAGATCGAATACTTCTTTGTTTCTCACACGCTTTGAGTTTCTCTCTAGGCCAAATGGTGTGCAAAAATACTCCATGTCACGTCCCCATAACCTTCACCATAGGCTGTGAAATGGACACACCCTCTCAAATAAATCCCCAGGTTTTACCAATACGTAAACTAGTGAGATCTCAGGTCTATAGAACCGCATATCAAGATATTCTGAAACCGTTATTAAGAAAGTTTCGGCTACCTGCTCCTACAGCATCACTGGATATCAATAAGTCTTAAAATCCTTAATGTCTTATTAAAGGAAGCAGCGGTCGTTGAGGTCCCTGCCAAGCAGATAAAATTATCTGGACCAAAGTGGAAGACATCTCCAAAAGTGAGACAGCTCTTGACCAAGGGAAACCTGCCGTACATTAAGTGGATGCCACGTGTTAGATCTGGACCTGAACATCCACTACCAGGGGCGGGTTTAGTGCTGAAGAAACAACTACGCTCACAACAGCGCTCTGATGTATCGACAGGGAAAAGCGTGCTGCATAATGATATTCTGCAGGAACATCTCTCTATATCAGATTGATAAGCCGATCCAAAGCTCGACAAAACTGTACAGATTCGCTTGTCATTGGAGGAGAGGTGGTTTACAGATCCGGAAACAGCAAGGTCATAGGTTTGCAGCTTGCTGCCTATATGCAGCTCTTTCTGTCCCTGCTAGCCACTCATAATTTGACTCTAACTATAAAGCCCGCTTAGCGAGTGATCTGCAATTAATACGAAGATTATATGAGACAAACACAGACGTATGGCCAATCATTAGCACTGATGAAGTATCCAGTCATTGATAACCTCCTTATGCGAAAATCATCAATTGAATACAGTCTTGCTGCTGAGCACTTTGTTTATATTGGATAGTGTATAACACTATAATCCTGACGCTGCTGCTTAACTTCCTTCCAGGAAATAAATGTATCCCAGAAACCTTCACAACGGGCGTAATTACTCCCATCCATGAAAAGGGGAAGACGCAGAAAATTCAAATAATTATCGAGGAATCACAGTAACGTCTATTATTGGTAAAACCTTTGACGACATCCTTCTCCATAGAATTGAACATAATTTGCCAAAGGACCCGTCTTCCCTCCAGTATGGATTCACACAGGGCCTTTCCCCACTGATGCCGGGGGTAATCATCTCGGAAACATGTCTGGAATATACAGAGAGAAAACTCCCTATTTACATGGCTTTTTCGATATGCAGAATGAATTCAACTCACTAAAGTGTCAACTATTTGATCAAGCTCTTAACATGCATTCTTTACATGCCATCGACATATTCCATACCGAGCTGACCTCAAAAGTTAAATGGAACGGTCTCCTTAGCAACCCATTTTCCACTAAGCAAGTAGTGAGACAAGGTCTATACAAGATGTGTATTTACAATCTAGTAACACAACTGGAAGCTGTGTAAGCTGGATCTTATATTGGAGCACAGTACATAGGTTGTTCAAGCGTGCAAGATGACCTTACTTTAATCAGCAGGTCAGACTTAGTGTTGCAGCTTATGTTGGATCTAACGTATACAGCGATATACGTTATACACCCAGAGAAGTCTTTTATTGCACATAATACCCTACCAATGAGCCACTCTCTAATGCTGTCAGATTAGAAGTTGGTAAATCATGAGCTTTCTGTATTATTTCTGGCTACCCACGTGGGCCTCATCCGCGCAACTAAGGGATAGGTTAAGCTAAACATAAAAGAGCGAATATCGTGTGCAAAACCAACGTTTTACAGCCTTACCGGCATTCGTCTGCACTGGTCTAATGGCTTATCGGCAAACATCTGCTCCAGCATTCTAACAACATATGCTATGTCACACTTAATCCATGGACTGTAGATATTTACTCTTCAGAAACAGCCTCTATGTCAACAGGAAACCTTTCATCTCAGTATGATTCGGAAAATTCAGTCACTGCCTATTAGAAAGGCTAAGTGTGTTATCTACTCTCTACTTGGTGATAGCTCGATCTTGGCCGAACTACATAGTAGGCAACTCTCATTACTTGGCAACATACCGAGAAGTAACAACATAGCGCTAACCAATATCACATGATATGACACCTGATAATGAAGGAAGATGATTCTAATAGCTCTTTCATTAGAATCAAACATCTACTTCAAGAATATGATCTCCCCTACATAGATAAATTGAAGGATGCAGTGCAAACAAAGCAGAACTGGAAGGTCAACTGTCAAAACAACGATCAATACATTCTGGACTCAAACACTAGTGAGAGACTGTGCGTTCAAAAGCACTCTGGCCTATTGTAATACTTCTCTCAAGCAATTGGCTATCAGCAGCCATCTGTTAGCGGCACTGACCACAATGTCAAGGATGTAAAGCGGGGAGCCATCAAAGCGCGCTTCTTAACTGGTACACATATTACAGAGTCAAAGTTAACCAGATTTAGCCAAAACAAAGTCGATCCAACCTGTCCTTTGTGTCAGATTGCAACCGAAGACTATACAACTTTCTTGTCCAAGGTGGTGCTCTACATAGATATAGGAAACACGGTTTGCAATATATAAAAGTTTTAGTGACCAAAAAACTGTGATTCCCATTATTGGGGCATTATTATAATGACGGTATGTTTACTAAACCTATAATAGACCGTGCTGCATTGACTACCTGTGGAATACTACCGTATAACTCCGACCTTCTATATAATGTTGAACTACTTAGCAACTCAACGGTGGGTGTTGTGTGGAATTACTCTGGCTGTTCCACACATCCCCTAGCCGCTTGGGATGCCAGGTCTGAGGGGAAGGTATACCATCACGTGAGGTTCAACTATGGTTTCCCTCGGCACTACCTGATGTAGGAGATGAAATTGACGAATTTAATTTTAGTATGAATACAAATTTGTGATCAATCAACCAATTAATACTGGATGTATTTTGGACTTCTGAAACGTCTAGTCTTGTGTTTAGTTAAATTAATTAACGCCTTAGTGCTTTTATTCTACAGATGCGTCAAATAGTAGATGTGTACTTTATTTTAGCTCGAATATGTGTTAATCTTATGATAAACACTTAAAAATGGATATTTCCGAATGATAGAATTTTAGATTGCTCTTGTTCAACTACTCTACCTAGTCTTGGCGGGTTGTGTTATTCTGTATTTGTTTATTTTACTTTCACTTGGTTATTATCTGATTTTAACTGTTACCGCCACGGTGATGCGCCTATCAAGAGGACGGTAATGCGAATATAAAATAGCATAACAATGGCAACACTGTGTTATTCATAGAGTGTAATGGTCGATGATTTGGTAAGAATTCCACCTTATATTACTGAATCACGGAAACAGATGAAAATTATGTTTTCGCGAAGTACGTTTCGACTCTTAAGGCGTTTCTCAACCAATAGCTATCAAATTCGCAAACGTCCAACTCCTCATCATCCTAGACATGTGATTTAAACAGCAAATGCTAAAATGCTAACTTATGACTTGGTAACTCTGAAACCATTAAGAGAAAGGCTGCTTCTTTCCGCGGATCCACACAGCCAAAGGGGCTCTTGATATTTCTCAGGTTTCAAGTCATTCGGGTAAAATCTTAAGGTAAAACGCAGATCAAAATTGAAACCATGCATTCTTATGCGTGGCGCATTGAGCATGGATATTGCATTCGAAAACCATTGGATGGATCAACTTAAAAATGAGATTAAATCAGTTCAGTGTAAGACTTAGAATCCTACGAAATTGCAAGTCTATCGGAATAAAAAAAATATTTACGGCCATCTTAAGATAAAGATTTCTATTTTCAACTTTTCTTGGTATTGGGATAAGATAATGGCAATGTTTTCGAAAAGATTGCGGTAATCTTCTTCTCCACGCTTATTAATAAAAATGTCATAATTATATTTTGTCCTAAAACTGGCATATATCGATAACGAATTGGCCGATTTCAATTCTGTAAACAGGTGTGTACGGAGAAAGAGATGTCCCCACGAACCATGCGTATGTTATCTCCCAGATGAGCTGTCAATTGAGCATCCCGTTTCTCAGTCAATCATATGACGTCATAATCAACTACGTCATGAATGACTCGAATCAGTCCATCTTAAACGCTTAAGAGTCCGTCACGTTGTATGAATTGAATGTCTTTACTATTTAACAAACGTGCTGTTGAGTATTTTAAAGCTAATCTGAATGGGCGCTGTTGCAGCAGCAACATCACCCAGTCAAATTAGTTTCAAAATTTTCAATAGCTTATACCTGTATTGTTTTCTGTAAATTGATAGTCAGAGAGTTCCGGGGTCGAGCCATCATAACACGGACGAAGTGTGGGTGGAGCTTATCTAAAGATGGGCGGGGCATAGCTAAAGCTGGATTCCTCCATTGCGTCGAGGATCAGTGACGACAGAGCAAATAAAAACTACGCTTTCTGCAATCACAGTAATGATTTAAGTGAGTTGAATGGTTTCCTTTCAGCCGATGTCTAGGAATATAATTACCTGAAGTTCTTAGATAAATTTAAGCTCATGGCCATATGAAGATAGATATTGCGAAAGTAAAAAATATCCCGTTTATAAATAAAAGTTTATCTCAAAAATGATTGGTCGGATTCTAATGTAAAAGAATTACAATACCGTCAACTGATCATAAGCACCTCGGCATTACCTTTAATAACAAAGGGAATCGGCTTAACCATGTGAGTAATCTCATAGCTCAACGCAAACTCTCCTTACTTAAAGGTCTAAAATATATTCTAGACCGTAAATGTTTCGAGATTATGTACAACACATTTATTAGACCATCTTTAGAATATGCAGATGTTGTGTGGGATAATATTCCACAATATCTTGTAATTCGGTTAGAGGATATCCAAAAACATGATCTCAGAACGGTATGTGGAATGACACGTAGTGCGAGCACTGAAGACCTGTACTTAGAAACAGGCATCGAAACCTTGTCACGTAGACGTGAATTTCATAGATTATCTATGCTATTTAAAATTATTAACGGGATGACCTGTGAGGTTCTGGTCAACCATCTTCCCACACTATCCTAAGCACGAAATACTTACAATATCCGTCATCCAAATTTCTTCACTCCATTCCGCCGCCGTACTGAGCTCTTCTATGGATCCTTTTTTCCAGCAACCGTCCGCGCCTGGAATATGCTTCCTGTGCCGGTGAGAGATTCTGTCACTCTTCTAGAATTTAAAAGCAAACTCAAGGCTATGTCACCCATACAACAATCCCCTGAGTGGTATTACGTAGGCCCGAGGTTTGCCAACATAATGCTATGCAGGCTCTGAAACGGTTGTAGTTCTTTAAACCGACATCTATTTGACAACTGTCTGTCGGAATCTTCCAGTTGTTCTTGTGGGCACAATGATGAATCTACAAACCACTACCTCTTACATTGTGCTTTTTTTAACGAGCAAAGAGTCGGTTTGCAAAATCAGCTTGCCTTGAGCTTCTATACGGACTTACACTGCCAACATGGAAATGAACAAACTGATCTGTAATACGGTATGTCAATACATAATTAACACTAACCGCTTTCAGTAGCTTCCCGTTCGCGAACTTATAATTTAAGGGGTAAAGGGACAGCAGCCCAACACGTACAGATCGGGGGCGAAGGCAGCACCTAGAGCTCACCTCTGCTATTCTTCCATTTGATCTTATTTCTCGCTCTCTCTCTCTATCTCTCACCCTCTCTCCCCTCCTTTCCCTCTCTCTCTCTCTCTCTCGCTCGCTCGCTCGCTCTCTCTCTCTCTCTCTCTCTCTCTCTCTCTCTCGCTCGCTCGCTCTCTCTCTCTCTCTCTCTCTCTCTCTCTCTCTCTCTCTCGCTCTCGCTCTCTCTCTCTCTCTCTCTCTCTCTCTCTCGCTCGCTCTCTCTCTCGCTCTCTCTCTCTCTCTCTCTCTCTCTCTCTCTCTCTCTCTCTCTCTCTCGCTCTCGCTCTCTCTCTCTATCTCTCTCTCTCTCTCTCTCACTCTCTCTCTCTCTCTCTCTCTCTCTCTCTCTCTCTCTCTCTCTCTCTCTCTCTCTATCTCGCTCGCTCTCGCTCTCTCTCTCTCTCTCTCTCTCTCTCTCTCTCTCTCTCTATCTCTATCTCGGTCTTTCTTCCTACTCTCCCCCACCTCACACTCAACATCCACACACTTATGCACACTAATAGACTACAATTAATTAAACTATTATGATTTGCCGCCATTTTGTTGTAAAAAGGTTTTGTATAATCTGTATGTGTATGGGAGACACGGGCATAAGACTCTAAGTCTTATCGTGCTTCCATCGGAACAAAATAAATCACGTTTAAACCAATTACAATACTGGCCCCTTGGGGTTCTATGACTTAATGAGGTTTAGATTTGATTGGATGGCAACTCAAACCGAGGATATATGGCAATGTGTTACTGAAATGCTTATAATAATCTGCATTTCACATGCCGATTAATAATATTAAGAGTGTCGGAAATGTCATTGTCACTAAGATTATAATATCCTGAGAGCGAATGGACCAATTTCAAGTCTGTACACGGCTCTTTATAGGGAAGTGGCGGATCCAAGGGGGTAGGGGCACTCGCCCCCACCCCCGTACGGAATGAGCCCATTTTCAAGAGCTCGCTCCCTTGAAATTTTGCGTGCCAGCCCCCACCCCACCCCACCCCACCCGCCACCCCAGCCAAATGACCTCCTGGATCCGCCCCTGGGAAAGAAATTTGCAAATATGCCATCATATGATCCCTGGAATGCTCTGTTAATTACTGAGTGTATTGGTGCCGTAATAATCCAAATATAAATTGCGTGTTCTGCAATCACAGAAAGGACTTCAGGAATATGAATGGTTATCTTTCAGCAGCTGATTAATTCTATAGGTGCCTAATACTGTGTGAAATTTCAAATCGACGACTGCCATAAATACACAGCTGTGCAATTACAAACGTTGTTTATGATGGTTTATCTCAATGCCGATTGGGCGGATTCGAAATATCAGCGCGGAAATTGATGGAATTGTCACCCGAGCATGGTGACATTGTCAATCATTATATATAGAGTACTAAAACCATTCCCACACATTTAATCTATGCAATTGATTTTCCAATATGGACAACGAGATTCGAGTTATTTGTATTGATCACGTTCTGATTGGGCACGTACGTCTTCCTGTCTCCCCATTCCCACCTCACCTGTTACATGGTCGGCCAGGTAACATTTGGTTTGCGATTAGTACAGTAATTTATACATTTTCTGGCATCAGATAGCTTCTCTGTGATACATCCGCATTAACTATTCCAGGATATGTTAGTTGTTGGGGATGAAGTAGCTCTAGGAACTCTCCTGGACTAGCAATATGGCGTCATTTAGAAACATTAAATATTTCTGTTTAACGCAAAACAGCAATTCATCTATAATATAAATATGAGCATGGTTGATCTTCATATAATTAACATAAATCTTGGTAGATTTTGTCATGTTTTCGCTTGTCTGATCCATGACATAATTCTTCAAAAGAATCAGCCCGTCGAATTCAAATATTCTAAATAGTTTTCATCAAAACACATTGGTCTCTATTTTGGTAATTTGGAATAAAGTATCCAATTATTATCGGTTGTTTCTAGGTTAGTCCAATTGGAGTCAGATATTGAAAAGATCTAATGTCATAAGATAAGATATCTGTCAAATATGGTTAGTTCTCAGCACTACTTTAAATAACATTGAAGAATATCACAAGTCAACAAATTCAACAGAGTTGTAGAAACCCTGTTGTACTATTACATGTTGGTAAAATAAAATCAGTACCAAGTATAATAACGTTTCTGGAATAATAGATAGGTTCAGTGTCATCTTCTTACCGTATCTACAAATGACAAATCTTAATATTGCAGGCGCCATTTTCATAGCTTATTATTCAGCTACGAATATGCGCCCACAACACAACGTTGCTCCAGCAACTTCATCAGCATCTATGCGTGACATGTATTTCGTTATGAATAAATTTGTAATTGAGCATTGCTTGCCTAACAGCAATTCATCGTGTCTAGCTTGGCGGGACTTAGCTGTCACAGATAAATCTCTATATTAGCAAAACTGGGATTGCATCATACATCATGGTAGTTCACATATGAGCTGCATTCAAATCCGGTGTTATGATTCTGTTATCATCCTTCAACACTAGTTGCATTTTGATGTTATTATTGAGATATGAGAAAATGAAATTGAATTAATAACAGTTTAAACAAATAAAGATCATAAATGTATGATATAAAAACGTAGTTAGCTTTACTGACGGCTTTCTAGGACATTTATTTTACATTATCCGTGCTGGTGGAAATAAGATAGGGTTCGTCACCTGTGAGGATGTGTCCCTTATTTCGGAGTATAATAACACTATAGTAGATGTACCTGCCTAGATGTATTATGTGGCCATCATTGACGCCTCGTTCCTTCATGCTATTGTAAGCTTCACGTGTGCAAATAGACAGAGCCAACACATTCACCTGTGGGGAGGAAGATGCGTGTGGGCACGCTGTTAATGTACCTCACTAGCTGAGAAAAAAGCTGAGTCAGTAATACAGAGGGGTCCATTTCCAGCGATGCCACGCCCATTTCTATAATAATAATAAACTGTTTTGAATCGATCGAACCAGTTCAATTCAATTCTATTTATTTTCACCCAGGCCCCAATGTGGTCAGAAGTCCCAAGATCACATAGTAACTATACACGCAAACTGTTGAATATTTTGAAACTAATTTGACTGACTGTTGCTGCTGTCTATGGCAGCAACAGCGCCCACTCAATTTTGTTTCAAAATATTCAACGGACTGTTTATTAAATAGGAAAGGTATATAATTCGTACACTTGACGGACTATTCCATATTGCAGCTAGATACGATGTTCATAACACATTTTGATTGTGACGTCAGCCTACATCTTACGTAAATGATTATGGCGACATATACTTGAGTGGCAGATCGGATATATCCATTGCTTAGCAGTAGCCTTTCTTAAATAATAAGTGTCCTATTACCCTGAGTAATATAACAGTTGCTCTTCAAGTCATGCGTGGCTTAGCTTCCTAGATTATTGTGCTGGATACCTATATTCTGATTGGTGTGCTGGGGCCATTTGGATGGTTAATCTCTGGTATTATTATCAGCTGTAAGCAGAAGCATTTACCATTGTAGTAGTGGTTTGGCGGCAACGATTTTATCTGCGGATAGCAATTCAATAAACCGCCATGTCCATTATTAGTCAGTTACTCGGTTAGTCAATTAGTTAATCATTTAATTTAGTTAGTCTGTTAGTCAGGTAATCCGATAATCAATTAGTCACAAAAGCGTATTCTGTGCCGTAGTTTTTAGAGTTGTTGGTGTACAGTAATAAAACAAGAAGGAAAGGCAGCCTGTCGAATCCTGAAGATGTGTAATAAATTTTGGTTTCAAGGTCAACGACTAAGGCCACAGCGGCCAGAATATAAATGATTACTTTGAAAACTATGTGCCTGAACCCCTAGTCTAGTGGAGAGATCAGGCCCAGACATGCGTCCAAGATAGACTTAGAGTTCCGAAGATGTGTGATAAACTTGGGGTCAAAAGGTCAAATACAAATGTCACAGTAACAAAATTAAAAATTCTTCCAAATACCAAGACTAGAGTATTTCGCAAATCTTACTGTGTGCATGCATTGTAGGCTTAATGTATGTAGCTTAGCAAAAATAAGTCAGTTTGACCTCAATGTGACCTACTTTTCACGATGTTAACCCATAGCTACCGGGATTCTATCGGCCTTGTTTCATTCCCTATAGTCTTTATGTATGCTCGGCATCGAGTCATAGCAATACATGCCTACCATCTGAGGCTCCTTTGCTTGGTATAAGCATGTATAATACTGTCTATGCGCAACATTTAGCTAGCATCAGTTAGGTTTTCCGCACCCCTATATAACTCGCACACGAAAGTGCAGTTGATCATTTTGAAACTAGTTTGACTGGAAGCTGTGTCTTCATATGGTAGCAGTATGTTCCATTCAAATTAGGTTCAAAATATTCGACAGTTTCCTGTGCATTTGTCTTGCAACGGAGCTTTCCATTTTTAGCTCTGCCCCGCCCAACTCTAGCTAAGCCCCGCCCAAACCTTGCTCGTGGCGGGATCGATCGGTCTCTGAATTCGCCGACTATCAATTTCCAGACAATTATACAGGTAATGTATTGAATATGTTGGAACTAATTTGACTGGGCGTTGTTGCTACCTATGGCAGCAGCAGCGCCCAGTCAAATTAGTTTCAAAATATTCAACAGGATATTTATTAAATAATAAAGACATACAATTCCTACAACACCGCATAATCACTGTTCCTGACATACTTATCTACGGCATTCATGACGTCAGAATGACGTAATTGATCATGATGTCATTCAATTTGCCACGTAGTTGATTATGCCGTCATATGATGGATGGATAAGGGGGAAAGGTTCATTGAGATACTGGAGCTCCAACGGTCAAGGGTTTGGCCTACTTCACACTCACGGTCAGGGGCTTGGCCTACTTCACACTCACGGCCAAGGGCCTGACCTACTTCACACTCACGGTCAGGGGTTTGGTCTACTTCACACTCACGGTCAGGGGTTTGGTCTACTTCACACTCACGGTCAGGGACTTAACATACTTCACACTCACGGTCAGGAGCTTGACCTATTTCACGCTCACGGTCAGGGGCTTGGCCTACTTCACACTCACGGTCAACGGCTTGACTTACTTCACACTCACGGTCAGGGGTTTGACCTACTTCACACTCACGGTCAGGGGCTTGACCTGCTTCACACTCACGGTCAAGGGCTTGGTCTACTTCACACTCACAGTCAACGGCTTAACCTACATCACACTCACGGTCATGGGCTTGACCTACTTCACGCTGACGGTCAGGGGCTTGGCCTACTTCACACTCACGGTCAGGGGCTTGACCTACTTGACACTCACGGTCAGGGGCTTGGCCTACTTCACACTCACGGTCAGGGGCTTGACCTGCTTCACACTCATGGTCAGGGGCTTGGCCTACTTCACACTCACGGGCAATGGCCTAGCCTACTTCACAGTCACAGACAAGGGCTTGCCCTACTTCACACTCATGGTCAGGGGGTTGGTCTACCTCACAGTCACGGTCAAGGGCTTGAACTACTTCACACTCACGGTCAAGGGTTTGACCTGCTTCACACTCACGGTCAGGGGCTTGGCCTACTTCACACTCACATGGTCAGTGGCTTGGCCTACTTTACACTCTCGGTCAATGGCTTAGTCTACTTCACACTCACGGCCGATGGCTTAGCCTACTTCACATCCGCAATAACATTGCCTAGATAATGGATAGTATAATACGTGAATTTTACAAATGTACGTCGATACCATTCGACGAGACATACAGTTACTATGCAATCTAAAAATAGGGGCGTGGCGCTGTCATCACAACCACCGGACTTTTACAGCCTCCACTTCGGAGAACAGACAGGTCGTGCCTCAGTCTATCTCCATAGTGAGTTGTAGGCCTATACGTAGTAAATTGTGACTAGTTGTCTATTAACTTTATTCGAATTCGAGACACGAATGAGTTACGATCATTACCGCAAACACTATTGATGCCACTCTTATACCATCCATGATTAGTAGTGTTCATGCTGCATACTATTATCACCTCACACATCTCTCTCCACTTTTCTGTTTCTCCAGATAGCAGTGTTACTGTTTCTCGCTGCGCGATCCCGGCACTGTTAATGCAGACATCTACGGCGCCATATTTCTTCTTAATCTCATCAAACATCGCCAGAATTTCTTCTTCCTTTCTCAGATCACATTGTATGGCGTACAAGGTCCCGGGCTGGCCACTCAGCTCATTTGCCGCGGACTGAATAGTGAAGGTGGGAAATGTGGATGTAGTATCAAAGAGGAATCAAAGCGGTCATAAACACATATCCCCAGGTAGCAGAATGAATCGTGGTCGGTCTGTCGGTCGGTCTGTCGGTCGGTTAAGCGAGTGGGCAAGCGGTGGGCGGCCAGCCGGGTTAGCGGACAGGCGACCGTGTCCGGCAGCGTGCGAGCAGGCGGGTGAGCTAGTGGATTAAATGAGTGGGTCAGTGAGTGTGTTGGCGAATAGAGGGTTGGGGTGGGGGTGTGTGGTGGTGTAGCCTAGAGTGATGTATTGATTTCTGCCTAAAGGTTTGTGAAAACAGAACAATGGGCATATAATTAACTACATGTGAAACGGTTTGTTGAAAACATAAAGCTGACCCAGGTCTTGGAGTAGTTGATAAACTGAAGATAATAGATTCCGAAACGGGATTGCCACTTTCTCACAGATTCCCGATATACTTCTATTAAAGAACAACTTATAAGACGGGTTTATTAATAAAGTTTAATAATTCTGTACTTTTAATAACGAGAATCAATAAGAAGTTACTGACTTCTAATAATTAGCCACTCAAGTCTATCTGCGAAACGATAAATAAATATTGTATGGTAATTCCTCAGGACGTTTGTCCAAATGGCTATAGTGCCACTAGCCTATCTCATGAACTGATCTAACCAAGAACAATCACTATAGAATAGTGTTACTGTGATGAACCATCGCAACGTATGGATATAAAGGCGTGAAAGGTGGATGTGGCACCAAGTCTTAATCAAAGCGATTATACATACATATCTACGGTGTTACCCCTGTGCTATGCTGAATTGACAGCGCATACTGTGTGGCAGCAGACAGGATTCACCTCTCATGAAATGAAATGGACGGATGGACGGACAGGCGGGCACGCAGCTTTGCGTGAACTATAGATTACACACAAGCTGATGTATATGTAGAATTGTAAGTATAAAACTCGACGTTCGATTGGTGTGTAAATGATTTATTATAAATGAGAAAATTACGTAAACTACGATACATGAGCCATGGTACCGATGAGGAATGAACCAGGTGTACCGAGCCCCGAGAATAAAATTAGAATCTCAATCAGGCAGATGATGCTGTGCAAGACATAATATTAACCCTTCTTATATCAGCAGCGCCTCAAAGCGCTGAACATGCTATTCATATTAATTAACCATTTAATGGTCACGATCGCTTCCAAGAAAATTACAACTTTGGCACTAAAATTTCCTATCCTACAAACGGACATTTCTCATGGCCACTACAGGTGCGTTTCTTGGCGGGCCAGACGATTCATGGATTAATACTCGGGAAAATCGAGATTTCAGCCTAGCCATTGTCCATATGTGTGCCAAGAGTGCCCTATTTTTGAAAGTTTACCACTGAAATGACTGGCTCGGTAACCGAGCCAGTCATTACAGTGGTAAATTTTGAAACATAGGATACTCATGGTCTACAAATGGACGTTTCTCAAAACGCATCATAGGCATTTTAGCCAGTTTGACAATTAGACGGTTAACTTGACACAAGTGGGGTTAATGACATTGGCTAAAAGTTTTAATTCCCTGGCGCTAAAGGATTTAAGCGCGTCAAGAGTGTGCGTACAATTACATCTGCCCGCGCGATGTATTGATAACATGAATGCGATACGTGTTGGAATTCGATGTATGCGATGGTATGATCCAATGAAGGCATACATTTCTAGTTATGCTCCTCCCAATTACAGCTAAGCTCCGCCCACTTTTTACGCACTTTGGAATCGATTTATATTATAATTAAACCCTGAATTACCAGAATCGCAATTTCAAGGTAACTATGCATCTAAGCTGTTAAATCTTCCGAAACTAATTTGACTGTGGGCTATTGCGGCCTATGGTTAAATTGGCTTTAAAATATTTAACACATCATTGACTAAATTTGCAAATCCATTAAAGACATACACTTCGTACACTTAACGGACTTCTTCCAGCTTCATGGTGGAGTTATAATACGTCACTATGATTGTAACGTTAACCTACATGTGACGTAGTTTATTATGACGTCATATACTCGAGTGACTGATCAGATCTCTCTATTCTGTATTAATGGGCCGTTAAGGCAGTCAGATGATATCACGTGATCTTTCGTTCACTTAGTTGTATTTTAGTGATATTATAACAGCTGAATTTAATATTCATAGGTAACAGATAACCTTTGAGATAACTATAATTTAGACGGTTATTTTCCTTAAGCTTCAGATGGCAATGTACAATGTGGTGACATTACATATCGAATTTCATGTAAGCTAGAGAGATGCAGCCTTTAGTGTATATTCTTGACTATTGGTTGTAGCCTGTTCTGTATTTATGTTTGCCAGGGGCAAGATTTCTTGTATTCTTTCTTTGGAAATCAGTGTGTACCTTATGAATCTGGTGCAAAAGCACCAGAGACAAAACCCACAGCCATATAGGTGGTGCCTGGAAAAGCCCCAGACTAGCGACTAAAAAGGGTGTCCAAATAGTTACACACCTAATGGCTGACCACTCGACCTGTTCCCCTATTGCGTCATACACCTTTAAAACCATTATCCTAGAAGCCAGGTCTTACGACCATCTGCGTATGCAATAAGACAAATTATTTGTTGAGTTATTCAATTGATTTCCCCCCAATGCACCCAGTCTCCCTATACATTTTAACAAAAGATATCGAAAAACTAATTGAAAACCTCTCACAATTATCCTCATATTATCCATTCAAACATATAACATAAGCTTCCCAGGCACCCATCACGCCATCACGTGATCACGCCATCACTCACGCCATCACTCACCCCCTCTACACCTCTGTGTGCATGCACGCACTCATGCACTCACACAAGCATGGTCGCGCGTACCCACGTACGCATGCACTCAGGCACGCATACATATTCACATACACACCACGTGCGCATACATACGCCACGCCAAGCTAGACGAGTTGGTGTGGTTGACTGACACATAGAATATAACTGTGTGGGAAATACTGATATAATTACTTAAACGAGATGTGGAAGGCGATGACGGCGATGACGGCGATGACGATGGTGTAAGACGAATGAATTTCCAAGTTCACTAATCTTAATTTGTTTCAACAATGTTCAATTCATATTACTCCAATACAATCGCTATTGTTAAGGTAGATTTTGGTTCAAGACTCAATTCACCTTCCCGGGGTATCCATCTATCATTTGACGTCATATGACGTTATAATCAGCTAAGCGGCGTTTAGGATGACGTCATAATCATCACATCATATATGATTCTATTTGGCCCGTGTCTCTACTATTTTATAAACATGATGGTGAATATTTTGACACTAATTTGACTGTGTGCTGTTGCTGCCATAGACAGCAACAGCACCCAGTCAAATTAGTTTCAAAATATTCAATGGCTTACCTGTATAGTTTTCTGGAAATTGATAGTCAGGAAGTTCAAAGATCGATCGATGCCAACACGAGCGAGGTGTGGGTGGAGCTTAGATAGAGATGGACGGGGCATAGCTAAAACTGGAAAGGTCCATTTTGGGCATTCTCTAAACAAATGATCCGAGCGATCTAGCATGAGGTATTTATCGGACAGGTTTACCAAACTCTATCTATTGCCTGGTCATATTTGTAGATCTTGTCCAGTAATGTGTTCGGAAACGGAGTCATTCATTACGGCAAAATAACTGGACCCCGGGAACTGGACTCACTGTTCATATTTACTTAATGCGACGGATGTATCATGCGATTCAGCAACGTTAGCTGAACAAAGTTACTATGCGAACATAGAGGCCTCAATTTTTATCTAATCTCCACCCAGTTTATATGCGCGTTTGACTTGCTTTCTACACTTGAACCACAAACTTCCAGAATCTCAATTTCTTTGCACGTATACAGGAAAGATGCTGAATATTTTGTAAATAATTGCACTTAGAGATGTTGCCGCCTATCCTTGTCAAATTACCTTCAAAATATTCCAACTGAATGTGGATCAAATTGAAAATTGGAAAGCACTACGTCACTGCGCGAGACACGGTGATGCGACGGTATCTGTGAGAAGACGGAATTTCATTAGTATTACTTTATCATGTGTGCGTATGATGTGTGGTTATTCTCAAAGTCAGTTATAAAACAGTGTTCATGCAAAAGCTTTAATAATAGATTTGATTATGAAACAAGTATAAATCAGTTTAAATAGGTACCTGGATTGTATCCATATTTCTGTCACATCCAACAACGTGCATGCCGTGAGAAACCAGGGCGCGTACTATGGCTGCTCCAATGCCACCAGCCGCTCCGGTCACCAGTGCAACGCGTCCTGTCCAACGATCCATAGTGTACATGCCCTATCGAAATCTTTAAAAACAAGAGTCTTCATATGACATGTAGGGCTACGATTGTCAGGAAAGTAGTATATGATTGTCAGGAAAGTAAGTGGCTTTGTATTTTATATTATTGTGAATCATGAGCCTATTTCATGTGACCTTTTTAATTACCCATCTAACCGTTAACATTTGTCATGAAAACTAATACATATACACTAAAGTTTTGAGTATTTTGAAACTAATTTGAATGGGTGTTGTTGCTGCCTACGGCCACAAGAGAATGTGCCACCAGCTCTATTGTAACCCAATCAAATTAGTTTCAAAATATTCCACAGAATGTTTGTTAAATAGTAAATCCCACAAAGACATGCAAGTCGTAAAGTTGACGGACCATTACAGCTTCACGCCGGAGTAGAATTCATTCATTATCATATTAGCATAGACATATTTAGGCAAGTGCTTAATAAAACAATCGTCATCGGAGAAAACAAGAGTATTCAAAGCAGGCCCTCGCCCTCCCGTTTAGTGTTACATTGCGATGGGGTTTTTTTGTCTTCCATATTCATTCGGATTTTCCAAATTTTCCAGATGTTTTTGTTCTTCCTGATTTTTTCAGATCACACCCAAATGTGTGGAAATCTAGACGTTGGCCGTAATGCGGATAAAGTAAACCGGATCCGGATCAGATGAAATCTAGGATTTATGTATATCTCGGAAACCGCTGTTCCGATTTGACTCACATTTTAACAGAAGAACGGGAGTAGCAGTATTAATTTGCAACGTAGAATTCTGCCAGCTTTTCAACGCTTTCGATTGATGTTATCAATCGCGGTTTGCCTTTCATCGTAGACTTATGCTATCAATCCCTTTTTGCCTTTGATCGCATGTGCATGCGGCTGACTAATCCCATTTGCCTCGGCTCTCAAATACATGACATCTCTCACTTCTTTAGGCTATTTTCTTTCCGCCAACTTCATGAGTATTTGACTGTGGTGATTTTGGTTGGTATATATTCTTTCTAGATTTATCTGTTTTCGCAAAAGGCTTTTACCTCGTTCCTTTTTGTCACATGCTGATGTTCCTCCAATTCATGATAGAGAGAGCCATAGCTGTGTACTACACAATACTCCATGATAGAGACAGCCATAGCTGTGTACTACACAATACTTCATGATAGAGACAGCCATAGCTGTGTACTACACAATACTTCATGATAGAGACAGCCATAGCTGTGTACTACACAATACTCCATGATAGAGACAGCCATAGCTGTGTACTACACAATACTCCAATATAGAGACAGCCATAGCTGTGTACTACACAATACTCCATGATAGAGACAGCAATAGCTGTGTACTACACAATACTCCATGATAGAGACAACAATAGCTGTGTACTACACAATACTCCATGATAGAGACAGCCATAGCTGTGTACTACACAGTACTCCATGATAGAGACAGCCATAGCTGTGTACTACACAATACTCCATGATAGAGACAGCCATAGCTGTGTACTACACAATACTCCATGATAGAGACAGCCATAGCTGTGTGATACACAATACTCCATGATAGAGACAGCAATAGCTGTGTACTACACAATACTCCATGATAGAGACAGCAATAGCTGTGTACTACACAATACTCCATGATAGAGACAGCCATAGCTGTGTACTACACAATACTCCATGATAGAGACAGCCATAGCTGTGTACTACACAATACTCCATGATAGAGACTGCCATAGCTGTGTACTACACAATACTCCATGATAGAGACAGCCATAGCTATGCACTACACAATACTCCATGATAGAGACAGCCATAACTGTGTACTACACAATACTCCATGATAGAGACAACAATAGCTGTGTACTACACAATACTCCATGATAGAGACAGCCATAGCTGTGTACTACACAATACTCCATGATAGAGACGGCCATAGCTGTATACTACACAATATGTCATGATAGAGACAGCCATAGCTGTGTACTACACAATACTTCATGATAGAGACAGCCATAGCTGTGTACTACACAATACTCCATGATAGAGACAGCCATAGCTGTATACTACACAATATTTCATGATAGAGACAGCCATAGCTGTGTACTACACAATACTTCATGATAGAGACAGCCATAGCTGTGTAATACACAATACTCCATGATAGAGACAGCCATAGCTGTGTACTACACAATACTTCATGATAGACACAGCCATAGCTGTGTACTACACAATACTCCATGATAGAGACAGCCATAGCTGTGTACTACACAATACTCCATGATAGAGACAGCCATAGCTGTGTACTACACAATATTTCATTGAGAATTCGAAAGCATTCGACACAGTAAGTGACGTTTTTAAGATCTTCCGTACGATGGGATTTCCTAAACACCTCGTGAATATGATGCATAATGCGAGAAGCAGAGATTGACTAGCGTGGCAGCACTATCTGGAGAAATCTACATGGCGACAGATGGCCTCGAGATACGCAGATGAGATGACCAACCGTTACTTGTGAGTGATGATGTCGCCATCACGGAATGCTATTAATGTAATTAATTATAAAATACACTGAATAGCCCGCGTTATTCTGGTTTCCTTTGGACTCCGAAGTTATGGTATTTTCATTTATCCTGCATCGTTTCTTTAAAATGGCCTTGCTGCAAGTTGTTTCATTTTCAGCAGCATCATTTAAAAAAGTTAAGCAGACGAAGGGATGATTTCCAGGTAGCAGCTGCTTATGGTTAATGTTTAAGAGAAAGGTTCCGGGAGATGTTGGGTTTTAGAGCGCTACACACCAGAGCGACCTTTCGGCCCAGAGTGAAATGCACTTTTCACTAACATGTACACGTACGCACAGTCGTTCGCATTCACATACGAGTGTTGTATTCAGAGAACGCTGAATTAGAATAAAGCTAACATATTTTATTTATCGAAAAGGTATTTCCTTTCTGATAGTATTTGCCAAAAGTAGAATAGTAGATATATTTATAACATGTTGTGAGTTAACGACCAATGTGTAGCGATAGGTTCCTAAACTTACCCTTTCCGATACAATATGCAGGCATATGACAGATTAGACCGATTATAATATGTTTACTCATGATGTGAGGTCATAAAATGCGGACACGTTTGAAAGATTGGCTTTATTAACGACACACTGACATAGATATAGAATGCGATATAACCGAGAAAATTGATAGTAGAAAAGCAACCTATTTCACCTTTCTTAACTAGCGATGGTATAGAGGGTTACGAACTAGGTCCCACATGATCAGTAGGCCTACCGGATTTACCATCAGGCTAAATAAGCTGTAGCTTAGGGCCTCGGAATATGAGGGGCCTCTAAATTGTAAGCAAAAATCTTAAACCTATGAAATACCATAATCATTTTTAAAATACCATTTCTATTCTATTCTCCGATTCAGCAATACTTGTGGCAGGGCACGCAAATAGTTCACAGTGCATAGGGCCAGTTAATTTTTCAAGACCCCGAAAAGGAATTTGAGTGCATGACCTCGGGTCAGATGGCGTAATGGTCCGACAGAGCCTCAGAGTAACCGTGTCGCTATTTGAGCTTTTTTCTTGATAGGGCATCTAATATTGGAGAAAGACATGGCTCCGGAAGTCTGTAGGCCCAGTCAAGAGAAAACTAGTGTGACATAGAAAGTGGATGAAAGTTTTAATTTCTTGACAAGAACTATGCAGATATATATTAATATTTTTTTTAAATCTTGGGAAATTCTAGTCAACAGTTCATCCAGTTACAGTGGAATTATGACAATAGTGCACCAGTATTGTTTACCACTCATAAAAACTAATTTTCAAAGTTTGTCGAAAACCTTGAAGGGTGTGCGTGCGTGCGTGCGTGCGTGCGTGCGTGCGTGCGTGCGTGCGTGCGTGCGTGCGTGCGTGCGTGCGTGCGTGCGTGCGTGCGTGCGTGCGTGCGTGCGTGCGTGCGTGCGTGCGTGCGTGCGTGCGTGCGTGCGTGCGTGCGTGCGTGCGTGCGTGCGTGCGTGCGTGCGTGCGTGCGTGCGTGCGTGCGTGCGTGCGTGCGTGCGTGCGTGCGTGCGTGCGTGCGTGCGTGCGTGCGTGCGTGCGTGCGTGCGTGCGTGCGTGCGTGCGTGCGTGCGTGCGTGCGTGCGTGCGTGCGTGCGTGCGCGCGCGCGTGCGTGCGCGCGCGCGCGCGCGAGTGTGTGTGTGTGCGCGCGTGCGTTTAAACTACTAACCCTGAACTTCTTATAAACAATACTAGCATATTATGAATGTGAGATTATAGTCAGAATTTGTTGCCTGGTCGTTTAGAATAAATAGAATGTCATCACCTTGCATGGTTACAATTATTGTACGTCACAATTTCATTGACATTATGCCAATCTAGCCCATAGTGGTGTAGGCTAATTATTTCTCAGAAAATCGGGGAATATCTTCTCAAAGAATTAAATTTTCAAATTGTTCGCGCGGGAGGGCACTGGACCACTGCCATAGCTTAGGGCCTCAGCAGGCCTAAATCCGGCGCTGCATATAATGTAAACTACTATTAACCGAGTTGGAAATTATCATATTGCACGAGATTTAGCGAGTGCAGTGATAATTTTCGACGAGCTTGATACAAGTGATGTTAAATGGGACAGCGTTTGAAATTCCATTAACCATATAAACTGGAATTTTAACATATTTTCCAATAAAGTTGATCCTTCAAACACAGGTAAATCTTCGATTAGTGTAAGATAGCTAAGGGCAGCTAAACACACCCTGCCAACTATCACATGGGATGTCATACGCCGACAAATCTAATACTTGTCTTTTGAACTATGTGAAAAACGTGCACTAATCAAAGTCTATTTAGTTACATAACTAAAAATAGACATTGACAAAAAATATCTCATAGGCCTTTACTCCGAATGATATCTATACCTCAAGGAAGACCGTATTCTGATTGGTCAATTGGTTAACTTTCCCACGCTAAGAATCAATGAAAATACTTCGCTGCATTATTAACCTAGTTCATATTCTAATATGGAATGGGCTAAAAGGCTTGGTTTATATGATACATTATATTATTACCCCCGGCACGTAACCGGAAGAGGGTATTGCCATCCTTTATGTCTGTCTGTCTGTCTGTCTGTCTATCTGTCTGTATATCTGCCTGCCTGCATGCCCGCCTGTCTGCCTGCCTCTCTGTCTGTCTGTCCGTCTGTCTGTCTCACACATTAAGACGACAAGAGGACATACTGTATAAGCTTATCTGCCGAAAGGTCGGATAATAGTGAATAGGTATGAATGAAATTAATTTTAATTCTGTATTCGTAATTTAGTCGATCTAAATTCATGCATATATATTACTCTAATTTGTTAATAACGCATCTCCGCGGCTCGTTTATTTGGAGCTTGATAGACACGCACCTCGCGCTTTAGGTTAATCAACAGCGAATGAACTATTAGTCCTGTTAACCGTATTCCCAAAAGATCCGTTGATTTGTTGTGTCCTTTTCTGGAGAGACGCTTGTTTAATGAGAGGAGGGGCATAGCTAGACGGGAGTCCACAAGCTGTTCATCAGTGGTAATCTTACTAAATACATTTTGAAATAAATCATGAGCCGTAGGATAACAACTTGACAGAGCAATTGCACATCCATTCCCATCCAAAGTCTGAATAGCGGATTCATTTTATCATAGTATTTGTCAATAATTACAATGTTTTTTAACTAATCAGCTATGTGGCGTAAGCGCATAGATATATTAAAATGTGTACAGTTGTCCCAGAGACAAAGTTAGCAGAGATAATAGAGGGAAGAGGGTTATGCTAGAGAAGCAGCTAGTAACGGATGAGTCCGATATGTCACGATCAAAGTATGTCGGTCCGGCAAGACTGTCTGAGCTGTTTCATTAATTTTCGCATTTATAATTGAATACACATAAGTTGAATATGTTGAATATTTGACTGCCATAAGCAGCAACATATCACAGTTAAATTAGTTTCAAAATATCCAACATCTTTTCTGTATTGTGACCTCGAAAAGGAGGCGCTCGAATTTCATGGTCCAAAATGGTAAAATCGCGTACAAAGTAGGCGGAGCGTAGATAGAAATGGACTGTATGGCTAGAAATGTATCCGTCTAATCCCCGGGCCACGCCAATACGACGTTGCCCGACCCGACACAACTCAACAGCATTTCGCCGATAATCTTGTTGTGTGGCATGGCAGTTGTATCAAGTTGCGTCGTGTCGTAGCCTCTCGGCCCGATTGAGCATCTTCCATCATAGTTGGGTGTAGTTGGCCGTACTCGTTTCCTGTCGTGTTAGTGTGGGGTTCACGACAAAGCTCGACTGTAGTTACCTTGATTAATCAACCAAAGAACAGCATCAAGTCACGTGCCTTGAATGCGTCACGTGCCTCTTTTTCCATATGGAATTATCATTATTTCTTAATGTTATGTTAAAATTGATATGGACAGTTTGAAGTGTAACGGTTTCCCTCCGCGTCCATGGTATTGGCATATGTTAGTTATTACAGAAAGTAATTATTGATGGGAATGTGAAAGTGATTGACGAATGTTTCAGTATCGAAAGATCCGTCGATTACTAGAACAATCTGACTGAAATATGATGCTGCCATAGGCAGCAACAAATTTTAGTCAAAGTATTCTCAAAATGTTTGGTAAATCTCACTTGTGATTGAATGAAAAAATAAACAATTAGTCTACAGTGAACGTCGGAGCTGGCATAGGCATCAACAACTTTAACTCAACTGATTATCAAAATGTTTAGCAAGGTTCACTAGCATTATATAATATAGTACATCACACAATTCTACACAAAGACGGATACATGTATGTGATGTTTATTCAGCAAAGTATTTTCAAGCATTGATTTTCCAACAACTGTCGTGACGGTGTGGCCAGGTGAGGTCGGAAACGAACAACCAACTACGACAGTTTTGTGTCGGATCGGGCATCGTCGTATTGGCGTGGCCCGGGATTTACATGGCAGTAGAATGTATCTCCGGCGCCACGCTGCTTCGCTGGTGCTTCCGCAGACCCTGACTTGTACCCGCGGTACGCGCCAACCTGGCAGTTCTGGTTAGCTGGCCTCGGAGATGCGGAAGGGAGACTGTGAGCGACCGGTGACAACAAAGACCGACCTCGAGAGCCGGTGGAACGATAACGTTCTAGTGGGGTCAGGCGCACATTCCTGCCAACGGCGAACACCACCGTGTTGTCCCGGCTATTCGTGTAACCGGTGTGTCGATATATTTTTGATGTTTATATTATAATGATTATAGCCCAGCGAGTCGAGGGTTGGATTCCTGAAAAAGGTATTCGTTCAGTGATGAACAAGGTGATTCATTTACTGCGGTTATAAAAGTGACGTGTTGGCGTCCTCTATATTATATCTCGTCAAAGATACCTAACCTATCCTTATAGCGAGAGAAAAATGCCTCATGCGGGCCTCACAGGAAAATGCCTACTACACCGAAGCAGAGGAGGAGAATCGGTTAATATCGTTCTCCCAGTTTAGGACAAGACTAAAGGTGCTGAATTATGTGTCTTGTTATTTATATATAGGGATGCATGCTAGTTCATGTTGACTTGGTGTACAGGTTTCAACAGAAGTCGGCGCAGTCGTCTCTTATGCTTGTTACTGGTTTAGTCCGCTCTGCGGTCCTTCTAGAGAAACTAGAATAGCATTGAGTTATTGAGTCCAGACATACGGTTTTTAGGCCTCAAACGGCTTATGCCTACTTAGCTTTAAGAAGGTGTGCCTTCCTGGCGTATGTGCTCGAGCCCCATCTCGGGTCTGACTCAGTGAACAACTACCTCAGGCCGACTGCGCGTAGCCTGGGCAACGAGTCCGAAGCCAATGAGCAACTTCTAACCACATGTCAGCACAACCACAAGTAACAAGACAAGGACAAGACTTCAACACAGAAGCATTGAATAAGTGCCGTATCTAGTTAACGTTGGGCTCAGCAAACCAATGGCAGACTATGGTGACCTTCCTGGAAGGTGTGGATGGTCCACTAGGCCCTTCCAGTCACCATAGAGTTAGTCTGCAATCAGCGTTTTTCATCATCGCCGAAGTGTCAAGAACGAGGCATATTAGACTCGTTCCCTGGATCTAACGCTTACACTGCTTTAGGGTTACGTAATTGCCATGAGGTTCACTGCTAGGCCGTAGCTACTACAATTAGTGTTTGCGCAGTGGAGTCCTACTTTGGCTTATGGTCTATCCTAATAGGTACCAGTGAAGGTACTGGGGAATGTGTGAGTCATCACCGTTTCAATTCTAACCATCAAGAAACCTCTGCGATTTCTCCGGTCAGCTCTAACCAAAACGGTGGAGGGAGTTACCAAACAAGTATTTGCCCACAAGCCCGGAGAAGCGCAGAAAGAGACGGCTGCTCAGAAAGTGATTTAGAGGGTCATTAAGTTAGTTGCCAATTATAGAAACACGGCCCGCTATGCAAATTGGCACAGAGCGGGGAAAGAGACTTTACAATAAACAGTCCTCTTCCGTTTGAGGAGGGGTCCTTAACTATTAATACGAGAGACGTCTTTAGTGATCAATTGTTGCCATGTTTAAATAAGTAGGTAGTGTAATTAGTGTAGCAGTATAGTGTAATAATAAGCGAGTGCGCAGTTTAGGTTTAAGAAGTAACTTAATCCTACTAACAATTAAAGTACGAGTTTTACAATTTTACACAGAAACAATAAGGTCTAGCTGCCCTGTATGCGCCTACTTATAATCAGTGCTACGAAAATAGGATAATTATGTTAAAATGAAAAGCCGCCTATTAGTCATTTGGCTGCCTGTTATTCTTCAGCGCAGAGAATGTTCGGGATGATGTGCAGAAGCAGTAATCGCCTGTTAGTCATCAGCACAGAGAAGATTCAGGAGAAGTGCAGATGCAGTTGGCGCCTCTTAGTCATTGGCACAAACTAAAGTATTAAGAAACAGTCTATCATAGTAGAATTTGCTGTAGTGACTTAGTGAATGAAGCATGGCAGAATATTATAGTGCAGAAGAGGCCTCAGAAGATGGAGAGGCTAAGTCTATAGAAGGTTGTAACGGCACAAGACAATCGGTGTCACTAGCTTAGGAGCGGCGACGAAAGCACTCTGCACAGCAAACACAGTAGTTCTAAAAACTGAAAGGTGGCACGAGATACGTGCAGGTTTCAAAATCACCACTTTTTGGCGTGAGGCAGACAGGTTTGGCGAGATATCAGCATGGACCAATTGTTTCACATGATGTCTTGGTTGTTATAGACCAAATGTTGGCGCTGCTCAAGAAGGTCCCTGCAGTCTTTTCACTGAGAACGTGTCAACCTTAAAGTGGGTGCGCCAATGTTCCCCCATGGGATGGCTAGGGCAACCTTATGTTTGAGGTAGTGTATTTACCCCTGAACAGGGTTTACAAAAATTGAGTCGGCGCCGTGTGATGAGGCTGACCCACGATTGCGGATACATGATCTTAGGAGATTACGCTAATTTAGATTGCCAGAACGGCTACTCTGCATAGTACGCTCGGATTATGTTTACCGTATCGGACTACACCCTCGTCCTGACTGAGGAATAGTAGACCATATGGCTCCTTATATACTTTCTGGTGACCAATCAAAAGTCACCACCGCAGATTACACCAATCAACATACGACGACGCTGGAGGAATAGCAGGCTGAAAGTACGCGGCTGTAACGTCACGGCGACCTGACGAGGCGGTAGCTCACGTGGTAACAAGCAGAGCTGTGAAACCGACGACTCAGGTATCGTGTCTCGGCCAACAGACACTCGCTGAAAACATAACCAATCTCCTTCACTCCTCGTTGCCTCCCCCCCCCCCTCCCCCAGAGTATAAATGGGTACCGGTGTCAAAACTACGGAAGTTACCAATAACAGACTGAAATAAAGCCAGCCTAGAATGGCGTGAATGGGATATGGAATCAGGGACGCGATAGACGCCAACCAAACCAATAACTTCACGGCGACTTTCACCTCTCATCCTGCTGGCACATGCGCAAAGCCAGTCTACACTACATATAATAAATTATATTACCAGATCTTAATTTACTGATATCTCAACCATTCCTTGTCCGATTATAATTCTGTAAATGGATTCGTGTTTCCCAACGAATCCTGGTTATGATGCATCCCAAGATGCGTGAAAAGGGCCTTGTATTACTTTTTTTAGAAATACAGTCGAATAATGGGGGTATGCTACGCTTTCATGTATGTAATAGACGCACGCTATTATTCGAATGTTGGTAAGTAGTTACTACAATGATTAAAGGCACGTCGCTCCTGCACTCATGTTAGAATGAAAGTAGACTCGCTCATTTGATGTGTTATGAATGACTCCTGTATTAGGGGTTTAATATTCGGTGACTTTCAGGTGGCGTCCTTTACTTTTGTAGCAATTATTTGCGCTAAAACACGAGTTTAATATTGAGTTAACTATGCCACCATTGTGTTTCATTAAGCAATGGAAGGATCTATCCTACGTCCGCATCAATTACGTCACATATCAGCTGACGGTACAATCATAAATATGTATACCTCCGTCATGAAGGTCGACACCTCCGTCACTAATTCACGAATAGCATGTTTTTGATGAATTAACAAATTAATAGACATTTTGTTGAATACCATAGGCCACAACCGTCCGCAGTTCAATAAGTTTCAAAATAGTCAACAGCTAACCTGTATATTTACGTTGAACCTTAAATTCTTGGGCATCCAGTGTTCAAAGTTTTAAATGGATTCCAACGTACGTAAGCGCGGGCGGAACTTGGCTAGAACTGGGCTGGGTATATCTAAGCCTGGAGCCAGATATATTGTGTGTGATGTCACACAGAAATGAACACACCAGATTCATCCGCATCTATTAAGTATAGGGCGGAACCATGGAATATATATTAACATTTAAACGGCTAAATCTGTTCAAGAATATCAAAATACTTGTTTTTTTAATATCCATTTCCAGGCTAAGAGAAGACTGTTTTTTAATATTTTACACTGAAATGACTGGCTCCGTTACTGACCCAGTCATTACAGTAGTAACTGAGCAATCATAGTCTTTCCTGGCATGCAAATTGACATTCCTCAAGAACACTGGAGAGGCCTGGGTTGTTCGTCTTCGTCATAATAGGTTTAATGTAATTTTATAAACTTCCTTGGAATTTGTCAATAACTAAAATAACAACACCTTCCAGCTACATTTGTTTCAGCAAATTCGACACAATACCTTTGCGAGTAGGTTTGATCCACGCCGACGAACTAGAGTGTGCCCTTATGATTGAGCCGATATGTCAAAAGCACGCTCACTATCTAGAGATTGGTGCGAGCTCTATCTTTTGACGTCCCATGTTCATTTGTCTCAAATTCATCCGGATTATGGCGTGATAATAGAATTTAAGATTAATTTAATCACCGACAAAGATTTCGTGTTAGATATGTCACACCCAAAAGTGACACATCTAATAGATATACCATGGGAAATCGATGTTACTTAGGAAGCTTCAGGCTTCAATTTCCGTGGACTGGCTTACTGAAAAGCTGCTTTTACACAGAGGCATTGGACACGCGTCTGATTGAATTGTACAGTCAACATACATAACATGAGAGAGAATGTGTAACATATATCACGCACGCATGCACGCACACCCATCACCCTCCCCCACCCCACCCCAACACCCACACCGTATGCACGCACAGACGCTCGCTCGTGCGCGCGCGCGCACACACCACACACACTCGCGCGCGCGCGCAGGTAGGCACGCGTAGGTAACGGTAACACGTATCTGATTTCCTCAACATAGGACATTATCCTATTTCCGAAACAATACAATTTCAAAGAACTCAAAATAATCGAAATATGTCTAGACAGTTCGCCGGATTCAGACAAAGTACTAGCACTACAACGCCAATACGTAAAACACCACAGACTACAAGCGTGGAGAATAAGATTAAGACTTAAAAGAGGCACATGAGCCCGTAAGTAGTACATACTCTGGTTTCTCTACCAAACGGTGCCTGGCGCGCAAGAACGTGTGACGAATGAAGGTGTGTGCGTGCGTGCGTGCGTGCGTGCGTGCGTGCGTGCGTGCGTGCGTGCGTGCGTGCGTGCGTGCGTGCGTGCGTGCGTGCGTGCGTGCGTGCGTGCGTGCGTGCGTGCGTGTGTGTGTAGTAACGAGACTAGTCTAATATGACCTCGACATTTATTTGAGAACCGGATGGCAAACGTTTCCGTGTTATATCTAGTAAACCACGAGTAACGAGACTAGTCTAAGATGACCTCGACATTCATTTGAGAACCCGATGGCAAACGTTTCCGTGTTATATCTAGTAAACCACGATTCCCATTGGAAATTCATTAGCCGTTCATCTAATACGACCTCAGAAAATGGGCCCGATGTCTAGCGTTCACATGTTCAATGTAGCAATCATCATCTTTCCATTGGGAATACATGCATTTCGTTCTACACCATGTATTTTGTAGGACAAGAATACGTAGTTGTTATTTATAACCTGGAAGTATGTAAGTTATGATATAATAGGGGGCACAGGAGTACGAGAAGCAGCTTCTAAATACTTGCTTTCGCTTCCTAACTCTATTCCGGACCCAGCCGTGTACATATCAACAGGTTTTCTGCGGGTAGAAGGACAAAGTTATATGAAATCACTCAATCTCTCCCATAATATATGTCGCCAGCCATAGAGAGCATAGAAAGGCAGGTTGCAAGGAGGGGATCTGCAATCAAAACACCTAGAAGCAACAGCTGGGCTCAAAAACATAAATGCAGTCTTGTGAAAATATGGTCTTGAAGATGTTTCAAAGTACATAGATTGTCCAGTCAAGAAAGAAAGATGGAAATCTCGGTTCAAGACAGCTATGCACCTATACTGGAAGCAGTTTATTATCAGCCTGATACCTTACTACAACACCCTTAGGCTGCTTAACCCTAAAGGATTTAGCCCGGGGGAATTGCACCAAGTTCTGTAGGTTGGCTGCCAGTCTGCTAATACAGCTTTTCGCATTCCGGCAAAACTGAGATCCTGACAGGTACATATATCCTTCAGACGAACATACAGATCTGGATTGTATCCTCCTACAAGTACAAGGAATGAGGCTTAGCGACTTCGAACCAGAAGATGTAATTCAGATAATTGTAGACTGCCATTGCAGGCGCCTAATCCATGCTCTACGTATTTATTTATCCTATTAGGATCACTGTCATAGTGGATGTCTGGTAATCGCATACGCTAACTAATGCATATCGTTCTGCCACAACAATCAGTATATCTACTCTAACAGGTAGCCTACGTGCCCTTCCTTTAGCTCGTCAAATCATTATAATCTATCGGCTATTGTATTATGATTACTACCTTATTTTACCTTTTACTGTAAACGTGCTGTGGAGTATGTTATCATGAATTCCCAACCTTAGTGGTATAGTTAATTTGTTAAATGTTGATCTGGTCCTTAATGGAAATGCAGTTTTATTCCTGACGACTTTTAATCAAGTATTAACTTTTACTCCCTAAACAAACCCCTACTGTCCTGTACAGTTAAGCTAGTACATTATAATGTGCTAATTGTCGACATGGTCTTTATTGGAAATACAGTCATAGTCCTACCCACTTCTAATCAAGTATTAACTGATCCCTAAACTATCCGTCAACTGTCCTGTACGGTTAAGCTAGTTTATTATCTTGGCTGCATTGAAGTCCTAGTGAACATATAGTATGTGATCAGAATGGCATTATGCATTAAATAAAAATCCAAAAATTTGAATGTGCAGAATATTAAGTCATGTACGCATCAGAGCAGTTCTCCTATGAAGGAGGTAAAGATATAACAAGAACAAGACCAACGATAGGTGGCAGAAGGGTATATGTGTAATATGGCAATGAACCATAAGCTATAAACTATTGCACCTCACATGTTGTACCAAAATAAATCTAGTATTCATAATACATAATTATTGTTGGTATATGTGTTAATGATTGTTAGAAATATAGTAAATGAAGTTTTTGAATCAGCAAATGTTATTTTGACATCCCACAGGAATGTTCCCTCGCCTACCGCTAGATGTTACTCATGGATTTTGAATGACAAATGGCTCCTGTGCCTGATGGGATGGAACAGTGACAAGAGGTTATCTCGTGGGGACGACGAGACAGTTCGAATTGGCTGTGGAAAACGTGTTGTAGGTGGAACGTCGATTTCTTCTAGAGATGGCTTATGTGCTAATAGTAGCTCACTCGACGCACAAAGAAGCACGTGGTTGTGACGCTGTACCCGTTCTTTTCGTGTTCTGCTGGTGTATGAATGTGGGCTTGCTGCTGTGCTTTCAACAATGCTTGGTTTCCAGTTCTTACTTTCTCCCTAGTAATAAATGATATCACCAGGATCTAACTGAGTAAGTGGTATGCACTGTCCATCATAACATTGTATTTGTCTTTGCTTACAAGCTGAGAGGTTATGCTAAGCATATGTAGTAACTACACTGGGTTGTAATACTGTTTCAGAAGCTGGCAATAACGCTTTACTTCTCGTAGAGTATAATCGATGTACATGTAAACCTAAATCTCCACCCGAAGTGTTGCGATATGCAAGAAGAGACAAGTATGGATTGCTGTATAATAGATTCGCATTGAAAGTTCATACCTATGATTAAGGAGGAATCTTTACTGAAACCATTGAGCATGTTTTAGGCCATCCTTCTTGTATTATTGTATTAAGAATATGAAGGGGTAACCCATTGGTTGTTTCTGGTTCAATTTCCCGCAGTCGTGCAATGGGTAAAACTAAAGAAATTAGATCACTATTGTCATTATATTCATCTCTCTAATATGCTCTGCTGATTGTATCCGCGATCAAGAGTTCTTTCCTGCTTTATGTACTATGTTAAAGTCATATATCCGTAATTTGTATAACATTGTTTGTAATCGTGCTGCTACTTCTTGTAGTAATGCTTTTTTTTACTCTGGAAATTAGAGATGGAGGCGTGAGGTCTGTCTCTACGTATTTCCAGATAAACATTAATGGAATCTTTCACAACCAAAAAGAATTGCCAACTTGTCTTATCCTAGTTGTGCATGTTGTCCTTGTATTATATAATTGATCATGATGTGCACGCTACTGGACGTTCTTGTTGTAAGATTGCTTTTTGAGCTAGCATATACTAGCAGCATAGTTTCATCAGGAACAGCAATGTATTTCAGGACTAGCATAGAAGTCTTTGTAATTCTAGTTTATCTTCATTTACTGTCATAGTGAGTACTGCCACCACCTTATTGGATAAGTTTTCAAACCTGAACCTGAACATACATATTCTCGTTTAGTGCAATTTTACATTTTATTAGATTACGTTTTATGTTTTTCTCATGACATCTGTCAAGACTTGCTAGAAGGTGGGTGTCATTCTGTTCCTGTGTTCTTCCCACATCAGAAGGTTATCTACGATTAGCTCTATAGCATCTAGAGCACTGAGTATTTGCTGTGTTATATTAAGAAATATTTCAGAGGCTGAATTTATACTAAATAGAAGTCCGCGCTAGCAATATCTTCCAAGTGGGGACCCGAAAGTGCACAATCAACTTGATTCATCGTCTAGTGATATTTACCAGAACCCATTCTGGGCACCGAGAATGCTGAAGGTTTTTGAATTTGGCATATTGGATGTAATTTCTTCAACCGTTTTTTAAGTTGTAACGGCCCTTGCATATATGCATCTTATCCGGTTTAATAACTGTCACCAGTTGCTGTATTGCACCTGCCTATTCCCTTTGCTGTAGCTCTGATTTAAACATGATAGGTATCTTGCGAGATGGTGAGACCGCTCGTGAAATGCTATGATCTATCTCTATGCAATAGTTGACTGGCGGTTTCCTAATCCTGAGAACAAATCTGAGTAGTTTGATAACATTTTGTCATTTTTCTTAACAGCACACAGTTTTTTATAAGATTTAGTCAAGTCCAATGACCGAAGCTGAGTTAGTATCTGCAATGATGAATTCCCCCAGAATAGTGCTAACTATGAAGTGCAATGGTCAATGTACATTTACCAAGTGTCGGTATTGTGTGCCCCGAATATGGTGACAAATGTGTGTTACAATTACGTAGTGGAACATTTGTGACTTATTTGTAATGCTTAACGTCGATGACATGTTGTTTGGGCACCCATTTCTATCTTGAGAACTAATGTATTGTCATTTGCATGTATATGCATTATTCAACCCTTGCCTTGGTGTATTTCACAGTATATACGGGTTTAGCATATCCACGATGCTTGCAAATTGTTATCTTAACAAGATTTCGCTTATTGTAGCTGTTACAAAGTTGGTCATATGCTGGACAATTACCGAATTCATGTGTGCAAATCAGCTCTGGCATGTACGCGTTGAACTAATTTTGTTTGTTTTCTAGTGATCCTTGACCATGTATACCATACTGTTCGCGAGGCACTATGCACTTGTGATTTACCAGGTTGTGTGTACATATTCCGAGGTATGGGTTTCCCTTAAATCACAGTATCTTCAGCATTGACAGGATTCAATCTCTTTACCTGAGCTTCGCTTATTGCTGAAGCATAACAATTGTCAATGGCTTTAAGGATAAATCTGGTTCTCTTACCAGGCGCAAATGTACATTGTTTTCACGTATTCCACAGACTGTCTGGTCTCTGATTAACCTGCCATTTAGTTCACCATAATCACACTGTTTGTGTTGGTTTCTTATCTATAGTGATGAATCTACTGGAATGAGGGTAGCTTGGTTGATACGAGTCGATTACTGTATGATGTGAAACACCAAACTAATTTTGATCAAAGGATTGAACATTAATAATGATCGTGACGTCATTAGTACAAATGTTGACCCAATATTTTATTGTCAAATGCTTAAATCGAATGGTAACGATAAGTGGTATGTCTAGGGGTATATGATTTCCATTTTGAATGGTTAACTCTTTTATTTGTCACCTGAATGATAGTTTGCATGATCAATTTGATATAATATTCAACTACTCTTCCTTATTTTAGCTCGATTAGAAAGGTTTTACTTAAATCAGTATTTTAACTTATGTCAGGGAATAGAATTTAGATAGGGTGGGAAGAAAAGTAAATAAAGACAGAATGTTCATCCATTCAGTCTTGCAATTGTTTATCGGAACTGTCCAATAAATTAGTATTGCATATGCAGATAACTAACTGTAATATAAACGATACCTTGTATATATTCACTGATATATATATATATATATATATATATATATATATATATATATATATATATATATATATATATATATATATATATATATATATATATATATATATATATATATATATATATATATATATATATATATTTATATATATATATATATATATATCAGTGAATCAGGATTTCAGAGAAACGGTCTGAAATAGATTTTAGATCCTTTTATTATCCCTCTGCTGAATATATGCAAAAAACTGATTTGATAGAAACAAGAACTCTATACTGACGAAGTTATATCTGGATGCAAACAACCACTATTCATAGACACATAATCGTGGTTGGCCTAATCCATGTTCGTTCATCACATTTTGAAACTAACTGCACCAAATCAATTCTTTGATCTCAATCCCCAACGATTGTCGCAGACGATTTCATTCACTTCAGAATCATACATGCTGATAGCTAATTCAAAAATACATTAGTGTTACGTTCACCATCCAGGTTCAAGACAACCCTATTTGATCTGTTCAATGTCGACAATTATCAAGTACTGGAGCATTTAGAAAATAGAATGGACGTGAACTAATTGATAGTTTCTTGACGATGGAACATGTACGATTATAATATCAGTTAATAAATTAGAATTAATGGTATCTTGGTTCAAATCCTAAATTTGTAATATCAACATGACTGAAATAGTAATAACTGTAATAATAATTAATATAAAATATAAATATAAATTAATAATATACGACATGTATGCAGAATCAATGATATGGTTTATTTGACAGAATCGGACATTTTCTTGTGGCTTGAAATGAAAGGGTCCAGTTGACGATGACGATCACAATATGATTTTGGCATCATATTGAACTTGAGGGATACACTTGGGTTCACGCAACTGAACGAATGACACAAAAATATAACTTTGACCAAAATATTGAAATATATGCAGGTGGATCTGAAATAATGCATCCAACTGGCCACATGCCACCAGAGGGTAGTATTACGATTCCTCAACGGACCGAAAGACAAGAGGTCAGAAGTTGGAAATCTAGGCTCGGAAGCTGTGACCGACCAGGAGCTGGGGACCCGACCAATGACTACAACGACCAGGAGCTGGTGACCTGGCTACCTACCATAATAACCAGACGCTCGAGACATGGCTAATTTTTTTTAAATCCAAGAAGTGGGGTGGAGAGGCCTGGCTAAGGCTTATGACGACCAGAATCTGGAGGCCTGGCTAACGATTTTACCGACCAGGAGCGGTCTAACGATTTATCGCACGAAAATTCATAAGTGAATAAAACTGTCATAATTGAAGATATATGACTGGAAGACCGTTCATAGGCAGCCTAACCTTGTACCATAGGAATTATTCACAGTATTGTATTCTAGATACTAAGGTGTTGCTGTAGACACATCCACATCCATCGAGCCATACTGGTGTATAAGCCTAGCACTGGAATTATACACAGCGTGAGATGATGGCTGCCTACATCGCGAATCTCGCTAATGTGTGACAAGCACTAACCAATGGCAGCCACTGAATGCACGCAGAAGCGGTGTTCCGAATACACTCAGACTATTTATTATGACACGTCTGGAACACACGGTTTTGAAACTGCATGTCATATTATATTCAAGAAAACAATTGATAAAATAATCACTATAGACTACGTAACTATTACAATGATGAAATCCATATAGACTATAATACAATTATGTTATCAAGTATAATCTAACTAAATCTAATGTGCAATAAATTATGCAAGTATGAATCTCGAAAATGCTTTTCTTATTAACATGAAACGATTCATTTCACTCTTCGGTCATTTCATAACAAAGCGTTCAAGATCAAATGTAAATCTGTCCATTATATTGTAGTGGACTTTGAGTCTACATATTTAGGATGGCATAGGCTGTGATGTTTATATAAAAACTTTATAAATCCTAATACTAATTCAATGAGAAAATCGTCTCGGTACTATCTCGCAATCTGATAGCGATAGTCGTCACAATACCGACTGGCCATTAACGTTTTTCTTTCTAAAGAATGTGTGTCTACCATACGTCACGTTTTTGCGAAGCTGACAAAGTTCTTTAAATGTATGCTTCACCAGGGCAAAATTGTCTTTTCGGTAAATGAGTTATATATAGCTATGTATTCTTCATCGTAGTAATACCGCACATTTTGCACATGCCTACTTTTCATCTTGTCCACCTGCTAGTAAATAATTCGCGAATGCTTGCGCGAAAGATCTCTTGTTTTTGTTAATGTTACCATCCAGTCGAATCAGATTTGCCTGCTTGAATACCCCTTTCACAATAAAGTTTTTATTTTATTTGAAATGCTTATTTTCAAAATTCCAATCCGAAATACCATTGATTGTGTGTGCGTGAGTGCATGCGTGCGTGCCTGCATGCCTGCGTGCATGCGTGCGTGCGTGCGTGCCTGTGAGCTAAGCTCCACCCACACCTCGCCGTGTTGGGATTGATAGATCCCCGAATGCCCTAGCTATCAATTTCCTGAAAACTATACAGGGAAGCTGTTGAATATTTTGTAACTAATTTGACTGGGTGCTGTTGCTGCCTATGGCAGCAACAGCGCCCAGTAAAATCAGTTTCAAAATATTTAACAGAATATTTATTAAATAGTAAAAGTAAACAATTTGTACGACAACGCATAGACCGTCTTCAAATATGCGTTCGTGACGTACTTATCGACGTCATTCATGACGTCATTCATTATAATGTCATTCTACATATCACGCAGTTCATTATGACGTCATATGATGGGTGGGTACTCTGGAAAGGTGTATTAGGTAAGTGACGACACGGTAGGAGGCATAATGATATATGAGTTATATGACTATGAACTATTAGCTAGAATCTAGTACAGCCCATCACGATTGGTCAGCATGCACATGCTATATGACGTAATCGTATACAAAAGGGCTAGAGTTATGTAATAGAGCGGTATCTAAGAAGAGGCTTGGCTTAGCGATGGCTAGCGTTCCCACGGTATTACAGAACTATATACCAACGTGGTTGCCAAACGCCTCCTTTAAATACCGACACCATACTCGATCTACCCCTACAAAACAGCTTTTAGTTAGTGCCCTGTACTACAATGGTGAGTCGTGAAGAAGCCGATAAAAGTATGCTAATGGCTACCATAGCCTATTTAAACTATATAAAGCTGAACAGTCGTGCCTTGTATCAACGTTTAACCACCACCGGCAACATGTCAATAAACCTTCATTTTCGGTAACTCTGCTATAATCCAGTGTATTGACTCTATCATTCCAGACGCATTATCCAAGGATTCGCCCAGTCCACAGCAACCTAGGTGTAAGCGGACAATGAAACCCACTTCCGAATCAATAGAGCTAGAAGTCAGCAGTAGATATTGGCGTGAGTGCTTGGCAAATAGGAGCGTGGCGCTTAACCTAGCAAATGCGCATGCTGAGAACTCGTTGTACTGAGGAAATCTTTTCATAACGGGTCAGAACTGTCCGGACTTAGAATAGAGTTACCGAAAACTGAAATTTATTAATCGCACTAGGTTGCTGGTACGGGTCAAACATTGATAATTTTAGCACGATATGTTTTTCTTCAAACTTATGTCAGCGTGACTACAACATAATCAGCAAATTAGATGCAGCCGCTCGGCGGTAACTACTGCTGGGAACAGACTTGGCTACGCCTACCGCCCGGTACAGAGGAGAACGCACTTTGTGAGGCAAAATATCAATGGCTTGGCGAAATGGTTAAGCAGGTACCGGTGTCTCTGGAGATGGGAGAAACCTCTTCACCCGAGATGGGCGACACTCGCCATACCGTCATATCCAGCTCTGCTATAGGAAGTGAGTGTCGATATGACACTAAATAGCCACACCCTTTACAATAACAACAACATATGTTCAGTGATGCGCGTAGCATTCCCAGTATTTTTAATGATTTTAATGTTTATGCCACTGTGGTAAAACTATTTGTCATAACACACTGTTCTGGAATATTTTATAATCATACGTCTGCAACAATTTCGCAGTTGTATTGGAAAATTTAACAAAAAGCTATATATTTTGAATATGATTTGTGTATCATTGAATTTCGAATTCAAAATGGATTCTCCTGCATTCTGTGCCACCAGTCACCTAAACTAATAGATTGGATCCGTCTATAGCTATGCCCCGCACATTTTAGCTAAGACACGCTTTGACAGTTTTTTGATTGATCGACCACTGAATTCCAAGAATCGTAGTATCATCGATAACTATACAGGTAAGCTGTTAAATATTTTGAAACTGATTTAACTGAGTGTGTTTGCTGCCTATTGTTACTGCCTATGGCAGCAACATCTCCCAGCCAAATTATTTTCAAAATATCCAAATAGTCTGTTTATTAAAAACTAAAGACATCCATTTCATTCAGTGGACAGATTATTCAATGTTCGTGACTGAGCTAGTGACGTCATTCATTATATACTTTGATTTTGATTGTCAGCCTAAATGTGACGTAATTGATTATGGCGTCGTATACTTGATTGATAGATAGGATCTCTCCATTATATGGGCTTTGGGTGTATTACCATGTTGCGTCTAATCTTGAAAACTATGGCCAGAACATTTCACTGCTGTAGAGTAATCTATTTCACTATAACCCGGAAATTTCCATAATACAAATATTGAGTACGTGCAGAGGGATATCTTAACTTCTACTTGTCATATCGTCACCATATATTGTTGACAGGACACTTTTAGACACCCGGAGAAAGTTCCTGATTTTGAAGTTAAAAGTAAAGTGTCAAAGTCAAGCTCGTCAAAAGGGCGGAATGGCGAATCACACAATTCTCCCGAGTGCGTATTTATTATTTGTAATTCAAATAAGGCAGGTTATAGTCTAGTTGCTTATTTTAGCGGCCATCGCGGATTTTAGTTATTACGTCCACTCCTGCCAGATTAGCATCACATAACCATTGACTGTCTATGTATTCTTGGTCTTGCGATTAAACCGCTTTATTCCATAACAAAGATATCAAATATCTCTCGGTGTCCTCAAGAGATCATCACATCCCATGCTGTAACTGGGTGAGTGCTCGGCTGGACTGAGGCACGCCTCGCCGTCTGGTAATTGTCACTTCCGATATTCACTTGTGGGTATTCCACGTATACAGATAGACTGGTATCATGTAATGGTAATGTGCCGTCTAATTAGAGGTGGCATGTGTGGATCTATTCTAATTGACAAATCCCTACTCCTATGTCATCACTAGATAAAATCAAACCACTGGTATGCCAGTGGGGATAACGACAATTTCTACGTACACGCGCATCTAAAACGTCATATGACGTCCTAGCCAACTAAGTGACGTGTATGTTGTCGTCATGAGCATTACGTCATAAATGATTCTATTTGGTTCGTCTTTAACTCTTAATAGTCTGACAGGTTGTACGTATTGTATGTCTCTACTATCCAATAAACATGCTGTGGAATATTTTGGAACTAATTTGGCTGGACGATGTTGCTGCCATAGACAGCAACAGCGCCCAGTCAAATTAGTTCCAAAATATGCAATAGCTTACCTGCATAGTTTTCTGGAAATTGATAGTCAGAGAGTTTAGAGATCGATCGATCCCAACACGAGCGATGTGTGGATGGAGCTTAGCTAGAGATGGGCGGGGCATAGCAAAAAATGGAAAGATCCAATACTTGTTGATTTCATTGACCCTGAAGATAATATGCAGAATTAGTTTTACTGTGCCATTATAAGATTGTCCTGCCATGTGTCCGTCTACAGTTGCTCAATGTCTCTATTCAGTCTCTTATTAACTGGCAATATATTGGTCAGAATATGGAATATGATGACAGTCTGATGCATTTGATTGTGTCGCATGTATTAAGAAAAATTGGTAAAATATATATTTATAGAAGACCAAGACAATAACCTACGACCATACTGAATTGCTGTGCATACCCGAGGAAGCATACTGTGCGTGATAGATAGCCAGTTGTACATACATAGCGATAAATCAAGTGGTTTGCCATTGCCGCCTCACCCCCAGGGCAGCTCTCAGAGGCCACTCAGAATCATAAATCACTTGGCTCCTGGAGCGACCGCGAGGAATGTGTTTGCACCCAGGGGCCACTCCTTTTCTAAACACTATTCTCGCATCCACTCCGCTGCAGGAGATAAATCAAGTGGTATGTCATTGCTGCCCCACACCAAGGCGGATCATAGAGTCTAGAGCCACCTTGGGGAATGGCAATCAATCTCCACTGCAACTCCACTGCAGGAGATAAATCAAGTGGTGTTCTAGAGCCACCCCTTCACCCCCCCCCCCCCTAACCCCATGGCGGCTCTCAGACCACTCGGAATCATAAATATTAGACCCACGGACAACACAACTACCATTGCGGACCCACTAATTTAGGAGCTAAATCAAGTGGTTTGTCATTGTCGCGCCACCTCTCAGGGTGGATCCCAGAGTCATAATCTTAGAGCCACCACGAGGTAGGGCAATAAAACTGCTGTTGGAGACCACACCCATCTGGACCACGCCGTTGGGCCATACCTCTGTGTACTACGCCAATGGAGCACGCCTCTGGACCACACCTCTGAACCATACCCTCTGGACCACATCCTTCCTATGATGTGGTGGATCGAACCTCACCTACCAGCTGGGCTACAGTGCCCACCTCCAGTTCTGAAATGCAATTCGAGCATGGCTGATATTTTGGCGGCTTTCCGCGTCTGTTCCAGCTGAGCCAGAAACACAACTCGAAGTGTGTCTGATACTCTGTATGGTCTTAGTGTCTGTTCCAGGTGAACCCGAAATGCAACTTCGTCAGCAACTTCGGATGTTCACTCAGGAACTTCGTCTTCCACCTGCTCCTCTGTATCGTTCACCTGCTCTGGAGGAGCATACGCTGTCTGGAACTCTTGCCAAGTAGCACCTATGGCTCTCTTCTTAGCGAACTTGTCGTGGAGGACCCACTTCTTCCATGCTTGCTTAGCATCTGCCTTGCGGACAGGCTTGATGAAGGAACCATGGTAGTTGTCAGGGAACTCCAGAAATAATGTCATATTCTCCTGTATCTGCTTCCAGTCCTCGGCATTGATTATGCAATCAATAACCTCATTTGCACCGGTAGAACGATCTTCCCACATACCAGTAGCATGACCCTCCTCAATACCGATTAGCATATCCAGAGCTGAAGACTTCATCGTGCCCATGGCCGACTGCAGCTCTGATTTCCTTGCGGAAGTACTCTGTTGGCCCAGACTGTAAGTTTTTCAGTATACGGTGTTCATTAGGCGTATTGATGTTGGACACACATGACTACTTCTCAATGCAGATTTGGATTGATTTTTCCTTTTGAAGAGCCGGGATAGCAAGACTCTTAGTGAAAGTAGCTGGGAGCTGCACACTACCTGTGGAACTGTCGAACTCTTGTATAGGATTCTGGTCAGCAGATCCTTGACCGATCGATAGACACCCTGTGCGTCCAGAGAGGTAAGAATGTTTTGGTAAGTTGGTGGAAGCTGACCCACCTTGGTGTGGAGGACGTTGATGGCACGAATTAGTCCACTTATTCGTGTACTAGTTGGTATCCTCATATCTGGTGGCGCAATCCTGGCTAGTACAGGCCTGACTGTAGGCTTACACTTGCGAGAGTGCAGGGGTTCCCGTCGGAAGACAATGCGGTGGAAAAAATGACCGAACATGGCTTAATCTTCTTTTATAGAGATACCTTAAACATGAATGAGTATGTACAACATCCAGATGAAGCGGTTGAGCCCGGGACCTCACATCACATCCATGGACAGTCATTCGACCTGGTATCCATGATGAGAACCCTCTCTCCGCAGCTGGGAAGAGCATCGTCTTCGCTATCTCAGGACAGATTCATGAGATTAGGAGTATGACGCTCAAGTTCAAGCTCGAGAGCACCGTGGGGAAGGATGTAGAGCTCGCATCGGTTGTGAGCAATTGGAAGATTGTGCAGAGCAACAGCACCCTAGACACCACCTATGTGAACACTGTGTACCGACTCCTGGCTCGGCAGGCTCGTAAATCTGCCTAAGTTGCGAAGGAGAAAGGGTACTATGCGGTGGTGTGTAATGAGCAATTCACAGCATTCAGCTGGCAATCAAATGTAGAAATGCCAGTTGTGGTACCACTCTTCTCACCGCCTTGAGAACACACACATGGACCCGATCATAATGTGGGACAAGCTGTCCTTTGGGGTGTATACTGAACATCTTGATGGTGTAACGATGACCTCTCCATGACTTCACATCTGGAATGATGAGAATGACCAGGAACTAAAACGTGTGGGCTCTAGACAGCAAATCCTACATGTAGAGCGAGAGTACCAGCAGGTCCGTGCCATGGATAACCAGCAGTTAGAGTTGGCATTATAAAGATATTCTCAGATTGTGTAGCTGTAGCAGTCGTGGTTCAGAATGTATGGGTGGTCCTGGAGGTGGGTGAGCTAAGCGACTTCAGAGTTGTAGTGGCTGGGACCAATGGTCTCAGTGAAGAATGCGATCGGGCTGATTGCTGTCTCTATTGCCAGATCATGAAATCAAATGGTCTACTATGTCTAACCAGTTACCACGAGGATCTGGACTTGGCACTGGAGAGACAGGACTACCTCGGATGCAGGGCATCCCACCTAATCATGGCAACCAGCTCAGCTGTCATGTTGGGAACTTGCTCGGAAAGTGAGCAGGCACTCGCTCAGTTGGCGTGATGATGCTGTACTTCGGCTATGTCAAGGTTCGTGTATCACTCACCACTGTCATTCAGCTTGCACGCACGTAGAGAATGATTCCTCCTGACAGCCACCACTACTATGGCGTCCGTCGTCTGTCGATGCCACATAGTCGAGATTTTCATCCTTGTAATAGCAACCCAAAGAGTGGTTCATGCGAGCTGCCCCATTCCCCGCGGTGGATCTAAGAGCTAAGTGATGTATGATTCTTAGTGGGCTCTGTGAGCCACCATGGAGTAGGGCGGTAGATTTATCTCCGCTACTTGTATACTACTTGGCCTATTATATGAAGCCTATGATGAACTTCCGAAAATCTGCAATGACATGACGAGCTTAGTTGTAATATCAAGTCATGGAAATGTCTCTCTTCCTTGCAACTTTGAACGAAACATGTTTTCAGTTGTAACAGTGGATAGGTTTGACCATGAAAAAGCTAAAAAGAATCCAAGGAACTAACCCCGAGAGAAAACGATGCTAACCATTTCTAAGACTAATATATTTTTTGGTAGAGAGGTGCTAAAGATCGAGTTAACCTCTACATAACTGCATGCCTGTTAGATTCAGATGTATTCACATGTGCGGTGAAGACAATTTGCAGTTTGGAATGTAGTACGTTTAACTTCACGCAGGACACCATCTAAACAATGCACTAACAAGGCTACATAATTTGTTTGTAGTTGCCTCTATCTAATATTCAACAATGTTGCTTTGATATACAAAGTGCATTATGCATTATGCATTTCTGACACCGATAATCATTGTATCATGTTTGCTCTCAAAATCTCTAGATGTGTCTAGTCTGGCATCACTGGTACTTACTGTTTTCAAATTTGATATCGATTAGATGGTCCATTCTGTTATAATTGTCTTATATGGCATATTGAGAACTATGTTAGTTGGAACGTCTAAATGATTTAATGGACTCATTAAATGTATCTATTGCTTAAGAAATTACAAATTTAAATTAAGAATTGAATGTTTTATCATATGTATTTGATAGCACTCATTGGCATTGTGTGGTATGTCCTTTGATCTGTTCTGAATATCCTGTGTCAGCTGTGCTGTGAAAAGAGGTGTGGGATATGCTTTAGAGAAAATGAATGCAGTTAATGTAGTCACGGAATCAAAGAATCTATCAACACTAACGCAATAATACAAAAGCCATAACTATGTCTCTAAGTAGATATGTATCACCCATGCACACATACTAAAAGAACATCTCGAGTGTTCCACATCATTCACTTGCTGGCACATTCACATATCTGTATCACAAACATAATATTGTGCTTATGTTGGACCGTCGTCTCCGACATTCTGTCTCCTTAAGCAACAGTGAATAGCACCGTGTATGGACCAATAAACATATTCTTTAATATGCAATAGGTATCCTGTTGAATATTTTGAAAAACCCAAAGGACTGCATATGTGCTGTGTCTGTGATTAGCAATATCTCTGTTAGATTTTGATGCAATTATTAGGTTTTAGTTTACTCCAAGTTAAAATATTTGTATTTTATTCATGAAACAAGAATTTTAGATCCGTTTGATCATGAAGCCGCCCCCTCATTAAATCATGTGTCTTCTGGTATCCAATGAGTTGAGCTTAAGGGTAATTAGCGTAATGACATGTGACAAGCATTAATGCATAGTGTAAGTATCGTTGACAGGTTGCATATCTGGACTCGTCCTTTGTGACTCCTGTCATCCAAACAGGTGAGCTTAAGGGTAATTAGTGTAATGATGCTTGACACGGGTTAATGAGTGTAATTAAGTGACGATCTCTTCGAGCCAGGACAAGGGCACATGGGTTAATGTATTGCATAGGGATAATTGTAATTCTAAATGGTCAATCCATCAAGCGATTGTGGAAGACGACTCTGTTAGTCCAATGAATTGATCATTAACTTCTGAACCTCGGCGCATGTTAACCATGGCAATGTGCAAGGGTCAATGTGTCGCATAAGGACAATCGGTTAGTTATTACTACAGCCGATTAAAATGAACTAGTTGAGCTTTAAAACAACTCTGACCATGTGTAGCGATCATCAGAGTCATACAAAGTTCAGTGAATCAATTTTCAGTCGGGTTAGATTAATAACTACCTATTACATTTTTAACGGGACTTGAGTGGCCATGCAATATTGGGAGCAAAATTCCAGCCTAAGTTGACTTAGGGGAGGAGGGGCGAGAGCAGTTGGACAGGTTATAGGCGATGATTATGTCAGTTTAATTTCAATTAAAATTGCCACCATAAGCAGTAACATCGCACAGTCAAATTAGTTTCAAAATATTTTCTTGAAATTGCTAGTTAGGGAGTTCAGAGATTGATCGATCACAACATGCTCGAGGTGTCAGTGGAGCTTAGCTAGAGATGCGAGGGGCATAGATAAAAATTGAAAACTCTATTAGCACAGTGCGGGAAATCGGTTATTCTGTTATAATCGCTTAATAGACCATCAAGTTGTACGAATTTATGTCTTTACTATTTAATAAACATTATGCAAAATTCTTTGAAAGTAGATTGACTGGGCGTTGTTGCCGCCATAAACAGTAACATCGTTCAGTCAAATTAGTTTCAAAATATTCCACAGCTTACACTTATAATTTACGCATAGTATAATAATTGAATTGAATTGTAACAGCTGTAAACTGTTCAGAGATGAGGGGCCGAGGTGGGTCGCTCAACAATGGAGACAAAATCCTGGCGTGCAAACGCTAGTTTGACAGTATGGCGTGTGCAGTTATATTGACGCAAGGGCGACATAGCTAAATGGATCCCTCTATTACATGGAATGATACAGATATTATAACGGTATATTACTCAATTCCATTTCACTAAATACAATAATTATTGTTGTTTTTTTCGAAACAATGTTGCTGCAAGCTTTTTCTCTCTAAGACAGCAACAGTTTCCAACAACATTGTTTTCATGCTGTAATCCGGGATTTTGTGTTACTTTATCCCTTTAATGGCTAAATTTGATCAAGAAAATTAAATATTTGCTCACTGAATGTTCATTTATAGGCTGACACAACAACATTTTTGAAAATTTACCACTGAAATGACAGTTTGAGTTATCGAACCCGATAGAGAAACGCTGTTTATGTTGAGGCTTATATATATATATATATATATATATATATATATATATATATATATATATATATATATATATATATATATATATATATATATATATATATCATTTTTAATAGCTGTAATACAAGTGAAATTTGATTGAGAAAAACAACGAATTCAATAATTATAGCCTATAACCATGTCATTAATTTTAGGTCATAATTATATTATTTGCACATCTTATAAACAGCGTGTAGTACATCGTTTAGCCATTCGGTCTAACAGGCTGTGTATAACTCATATACATTCCAATATAAATTCGGATCAATAGAAAATGCATGAAAGAAATCGATTTTAGGTACACATTCTAATGCGTTTAAGTAATGTTACATTGTCAATAGATATTAATAAATAATCGATACCCATACACAGGTGTTTGCGCTGAAATGGTCTGTTATGTTGACAACGGTAACATTCACTAATTGCTAGTCTACAGATTGCTAAATTCAATTTGTTTGTGAGCATTGTCTCTGGTAGATTGGGGAACATTTTTGGAGTCAAAACTCAAATATTCCCATTCATTTATATCTTGATGGAACGTATCAGGGGTATACTGTGTAGCGTCTGGTTGAGGTTAAATTTCAACATTGCTGGGCGAGTCGGGCGATGTAAAACACTGGTCTTCATAATCCAGTACATCATTAGAACTCAACATATCCAGCAAAGTTTCAAATCCTGAAGGCATTTCATCTTCTTTGGCATCTTCACCCTCTTCTTCTACATCTGTAGACCCGGGTTAAATACCGAACTCTAATGCAGCGAGATTCTCTGGGGCTATGTGATCGGTTCTGAATGGCTCAGTCTAATTCAGAATCAGAATCGGCGACATCGAGGACGTCCACTGGTTGCTTAGATGTTAATCCCAGTAATCAAGTCATGCAGTCTTTAGTGTACCACCATCTAAAACTGTAGTTAGTTTAAGCTCTTCAACCATAGTAGTAACATATAACCCATCTGATTTTAACTTTGAGTTAACATTTACACTGCTGCTTAGAGTTCTGACTATTTCAAACCAAGCGGCTTTGTCAACCATTAACTTTAAGTTGACCCAAGAGCCGGAGAGTAAAGGCACATTAATGCATAGCCCGATTTGTCTCTGCCCATTATCTGAACGACACGTATCAGACAATAATCTAATGCTTAATAACTGATCTCTGGAATCATTGGAGAGTATGGTTTCAACCATAGCGAATTTATCTAGATGTTGATGATCAGCTGTAGAAATGGTTTGGTTTTTTCAGCAATGCGTGGTCCGACAGAGACAGTTAAAATTGATTGGTATTGTTGTTTTCATCCATAAAACGGCTACACGTGCGTAGAATTTGTTATAGCTCCGAGAATTTCATGCAAGTTCTCTTTTAGAATTCTCCACAAGTCACTAGGGAATGTTACGCTCCTGAACAACCGTTTCATCTGTTTGACCAGGCTAAGAAAAGTACCCAGTTAGCTTGACATACAGATATTTAGTGCTGATTGTGACTTTCAATTGAGACTCTAATTCACATATGTAACTAATATGCTCAACCCTATCGGAACACCTAGCCCTAAGCACAGTTTCTTCCGGAATCATCGCTGTGAACTTTCGAAACGTATTGCCATACATAAATACCCCTCACTTGGTGGGGTAAACACTATCAACACTAAACTCGCATATGTCTACTACAAATTCGTCATTATGTTTCATGAAATGCACGTACACATTGTTACCGACCACAACGGGTATGCTACTACCCATAAAATATGCAGTATTCATAATTATATTAAATGTTGAACAAACCATTTAAACAAAATCAAAACGTTTAGGCTTAATATGTTTGATTTTTAAACCGCTCTTATACGATTTTACCTATCGATTAGTGCTTGTCATGTATCATTACGCTAATTACCCATAAGCTCACCTCATTGGATTACAGGAGTTAGAAAACAAGACGAGTCCAGACATGCAACAGGTCAATAATCATTATGCAATACATTTACCCTTGCACGTTTGCCATGGCTCCAAGAGATTGTCGCTTAATTACGCCCATTAACCCTTGTCAATCATTATGCTAATTATCATTAAGCTCATCTCATTAGAGGACAGGATTCACTTGATTTAATGAGGGGATGGAGGCTTCATGATTGAACGAGTTCCCAGGAAAAGACGAGGCCAGACACGCACCCTGTCAATCATACTTACGCTGTACATTAACCATTGGCTATCATTATGCTAATTACCCTTAAGCTCACCCAATTGGATGACAGGAGTCACATGATTTAATGATCGGGAGGCGCTTATGGTCACCCTCTACATATAACATCCAATCAGAATGGCCGAGACCTGGGCTCCCTTTTTCCCCACCTTTTAAAAGATGTCAAAATAACAAAGGAAAGAACAAAAGAAAGAGGTATGAAAAAGGGGGCCGCTGGCCCCTCCTCTACTAAGAGTTTGCAATCTCTTATTACTCCTGTACTTATTCATCTCAGACGTAATCAAGTCAGCACTAGGCACCTTCATCAGCATATTGGAAAGGCTGCTAATCGTATTTGCATTGAAGAATACTACATCTCAATCAAGTATAAAATTGAAAGCCGATAAAGCCGGCCATGTTTATGGAAATCGCGCTCATTTTATGCAGTTCACTGATGCATTTGCGCAGATGTTTCCTAGGTCTCGACTCGCTGGCATTTCCATCGACACGTGGTGACAGACCGCTCAGATTCCGCACGGGTGTAACTATCCCAGTTACCGTGGTCAATGGGCCATCAAACTGGCTTGTTATCGGCATAACTTGATATCAGATAATGGTGTAAGCTTGTTAAGTAATGACACACTTCCGTGATCACGTTGTTTACATTAATGAAGGAATCCAGTTTTAGCTATGCCCCGCCCCTCTCTAGCTATGCTTCACCCACACGTTGACCGTGTTCAGATCAATCGATCCCTGTATTCTCTGAATTTTCATAAAATCATACAGGTAAGCTGTCGAATATTTTGAAACTATTTTGACTGGGTGCTGTTGCTGTCTATGTCCCAGTCAAATTAGTTTCAAACTATAGCAGAGACATACAATTCGTACAAATCGGCGGGCTAGAAAGCGTTTAAGAAGAGTAAATCGAGTTATTCATGACATAATTGATTATGACGTCAGCCTACATGTGACGTAGTTGATTATGACGTCATATGATTGACGGAGAAACTGGATTCCTCCATTTGTTAGATGAGGAAAAGCCAATGTTGCTGGCCAACAAAAAATGATGACGTCATAAACAAGCAATTATGTTGTAATAAACAGAAAATACCTCTTCCGGCTAACGAGGCTTAGCCAGTGAAATAGATTGGTGTGAGCTGCTGCAACACGTGTAGATATCACCGGTGATACGTCACATGTGTTGTCCTAACTGTCACTCAAGAATCTGGCGTCATAATCAAAACACATCACTTATTAGTTGACGTAACAATCAAATGACGTATCTCCATCGCGAAAGTGGCAAATGTCCCAATGTAAGTGTTTGAATTGTGTCTTTTGTGAATTTAAGATTTACTAAACATTCTGTTATATATTTTTTAAACTAATTTCACTGGGTGGTGTTGCTTCATTTATCTAGACAAATGTTGATTTTTTAAATACACTCGTCCCAGGGAAGAGGATATTGGCTACGTACGCGCTTGCATGCGTGCGTGTGTGTGCGTACATACATGCGTCCGTGCGCGCGCTTGCGCGCGTGCAGAGATTTCTCTTACAGACAACTGATTCAATTTGGCTTAAATTTGTATACAAGACAGCACTTACGGAAAGGTGGATGTCCACATGTTGGCCTTCATGCGGATAAAAAAAAACCTGATCCCGATCGAATAAGATTCTGGATCCTTGGATATTTTAGAAACTAATGGACCTTGGAATTCTTGCTCACGAGAGTCTTGGAATTCTTACTCACGAGAGTCTTGGAATTCTTGCTCACGGGAGTCTTGGAATTCTTGCTCACGAGAGTCTTGGAATTCTTGCTCACGAGAGTCTTGGAATTCTTGCTCACGAGAGTCTTGGAATTCTTGCTCACGAGAGTCTTGGAATTCTTGCTCACGAGAGTCTTGGAATTCCTGCTCACGAGAGTCTTGGAATTCTTGCTCACGAGAGTCTTGGAATTCGGCCTACTGGGAGCCAGCAAATATAGTGCTAGAAGATGACGTCATTTAATAAATATGTTGAGCATTGCGTACGTGCGTGCGTGCGTGCGTGCGTGCGTGCGTGCGTGCGTGCGTGCGTGCGTGCGTGCGTGCGTGCGTGCGTGCGTGCGTGCGTACGTGCGTGCGTGCGTGCGTGCGTGCGTGCGAGGGGACCTAAAGAAAGTAGAACTCGGTTCACTCAGATCAAGAATGGACCTGAGGAAGCTAAAGATTTTGGCAGAGGACAAGACACAATGGTCAAAAGTGAAGAAGGGCTGATTGCAGCTGTATGCTGTTTTACTACTACAGCCGCAGAAAACAGCAATCATACATACTTGTCCGATTTGGCTCAAATTTTAACACAAGAAATGTGGCAATACAATAGGATTCCGAAACCTTTGACCTGACACGAAACATCAGCAAAATCGAAGAATCTTTAACAAATGTGAGGCTTTGTAATCACTGGTTGCTCGTGTTGATCCAGTTTTCGTTAACCGTTTATATCTATATTGTCATATTATTACTTAGTCGACTGAATCAAGACATACTAGGCCTATCCATGGCTGTTGGGTCTCGGAATTCAGCTGCGTGTCATGTGATGAGTTCATACACGAAACTCGATATGTTAGTGGATAATTAATAAGGAAGAAGTAATGTAGCCAGATATTAACACAAATGTATTTCTGACATCACCTGTTAGTGATGTATCACCTTGTGTACGACCAATTAGCAAAATTAAACAGAGGTTTTAAAAACTGTTTGCTGGCATCGAGTTTCCGATGATTTGCCTTCGTAATACTCAAACATAATCAGTCATCTACTTGTAAAGCGTATGCTGGGAATGCTGACGTCATAACACTCTCAATGTTTTCATGCGGGCACTGCTGGACATGTCGCCGTTCATTGTAACCCGATATGTAGATCCTAAAACACAAACCATACTGTACAGTATTAAAGCCGTATTGCTGACTCTACTAATACAATAACGTTATCATTATAGTGACGACTCGCTGGTGTGTTCGCAGCAATAGAATGATAGTAGTTAAATATCAAGTACAGATACACATATTCTAACAATATACAGTCTAATTTTGAGTGGATCTCAATATACCGAAACTGAATGGCAGACTTTGACAACTCATTTACGGTTTAATACATTACCGGTTTAACCCCTCTGGTGTCAACAGCGCCTCAACGCGCTCAAAGTGATAAATATATCAATTAACCATTTAAAGCTCTAGATATCTAAAAGAAAATTGTAATTCTCACTCAGTAAATGTCCGTGAGGAGAGAAATGGCACCTTCACGCCGGTCTCCTCCGTAAGTATCAACTTTGTTGGGAAACTAAGTCAGCAAGGATTGCGGGCTGACATCCGCATACAGAGGCAACTCTGATTATGTCTACCCTTCTTCAAACAAGAAACTGTGCTCGACATCCTCGGACGACGCCATCTTCCAGGAGCCTACCATAGCTACGTGGAATGTATGTGGTCTGAGTGCAACATCAAAGAGGCAAACCTTAGGTGCAGACTGTGAACAACATAGCATCGATATTGCATGCATTCAAAAGACTAAAGTAGCTACACACTCAGAGCAGCAACTACAGGCAGGCCATAAGCTAGTGCTCATGGAGAAAAAACAGGCCACATACCGGGGCTTAGGCGTCGTAATCGGACTACGGGTCTTGGATGATGTCATTAGTTTTGGATACGTCAATGATCGCGTTGCATTCATCGACCTGGCTATACCTACGCGAAAATACACCACCACTAAGAGTCGAATTGTCAACGCATATGGCCCAACTACCGAAAAAGCCAAAGAGAATGCATCAATATTAGATTCCTTCTATGCAGAACTGAGCTCCGCCATTACAATCCCAGCTAGATGGCAACTGTTCGTGTGTGGAGATTTCAACTCCAAGCTGGGTAAACTCGGAATTGCGGACAAAAGTTCAGAACTTTGCCTTAAGCATGGGATCCTATGGAGAGGGCACACGCAACAGCAATTGAGATGCGCTGGTGGCATTCCTTAGTTCCAATCGTCTATTTGTCACAAATATGGCTTTCAAACACCCATGCCGTCACCGGACAACATGGACTGGACACATTACTGATCGCAAATCCCCCGATAGGTCCTAAGGCTACAACAGCTGTCTTCAACCAAATAGACTTCATACTATGCAAGACAGAAGCAAAGCCCTTACTCCGGAATGCTCGTTCGTATGGAGGCACAGACCTCAATTTTGACCATAAGCTAGTCATTACACGCCTTCAGATAAACGATCTCTACCTAATATATAAACACCATACCAGGAAAATTGGGTAGAGTCACCTATAACCTACCCCAGCTCATCAGCGACACTGACACTCAAATGTCATACAAAAAAGCCCTCGGGGGAGCAGATAGCTAACATCGATGTCAGCTCTGATCCAAATGAAGCCCTAACCAAAATACTGCAATCTATGGAATCATCCGCTATCAGCACAATAGGTATTCTTAAAAACAACCAAACTAGGCATACTGTCGACCTTCTATTAGTAAACCTGTCAGCAGAGCAGAAAGCGTTATGGCTGCGCATCTATCAAAGTGGCCAAAGTGAAGACCGCACCAAACTACGCCCGGAGCGCAATATTATTGTGCGCCACATTAGCGAATGCTTAAGGGATCTTGCTATTTAACAGGCAGACACCCTAGCAGATGAAATCACTGCCACAGATGACTGTCACAAATGTTTCGGGCAGCCAGAGCCCTGAGAGCTGCTGCCTACACACCACCACTCACTGTACACAACTCCGAAGGACGCTTTATCGGGACTGACCAGGGAAAAGTCGAGGCGATCCGAGAATGGTTCAAAGAACAGTTCATTGACAACGATGATGAGCCCTTGCACGTGTTCTCAGGAGATCCCAGGCCATTACTAATACCAATTAAAACAGCAAAGGTTGAGAAGGCACTTAAAGCACTGAAAAACTGGACGTGAATCTGGACCTGATGGCATGAGCAATGACCTATTCAAATATGCAAGTGACATTATCTCAAAACCGATCACACACCTAATCAATTCCGCTTTTATGCACCACCTTCCCATCGACGCTGTAGGCCAAGGAACCCTTATCGCACTACCCAATCCCATGAATCCACCCGGGCCCCCTAGTCAAACTGCGGCCCATTATGCTCCTCAATAGCATACGGAAAATCCTATCCAATGTTACTCTATACCGCATCCGAGACAAGATTGATTACTTCACCGAATCATGTCAAAGTGGCTTCAAACGTGGACGCAGCTGCGCAGGAATTGTATGGGCTCAACGCATGCTTGTCTCGGTACACTGGGACTTCCACAAAATGGGCATCGACATGTCACGAGCCTTCGACAGAATTAAACGCTCAAGGATCCTAGATGTACTACGCCAGGCCAATTGCAAGAAAGATGAGCTACGCATAGTGAGACTACTACTTGCAGACACTAAGCTGAGTGTACGAGTCAGGTCAGTGAAGTCTGTAGAGTTTGAGACATCAATCGGCTCCCCACCGAGAGATGGTCTATCTCCGGTGCTTTTCACCTGCTACCTTGCTACTGCATTGAAATTTGTGCGGGAAAATTCCAGAAGACCAACTCCCCCCCCCCCCTCCACCCCCACCCCCATCCCACCCCAGTGTCAATACTGGGCATGCTGCTAGAGATGGAATATGCCGACGATATGGACTTCATAGATGAGGAAAAGAAACCCATTGACGAACTTCCCCAAATAACTGCAAGCAAACTAAAAATTGAGAATCTCTTTATGAGTGAATCCAAAACAGAGTTCACCCACATATACCTATCGACAAAGCATGAAACTATAGAAAGTGACGACCCACTTCGTGACGACGAACCATGGAGGAAAAGTAAAATCCTGAGCTCACTGCTTTTCAGTACTGCTGACATTTCTGCACGCTGCGTCGTGGGGAACATTGCTTTCCAGTCCTTCTGGAAGCTATGGATTCGTAGATCAAAGATGCCCTTGATTAAAAGGCTGCGTTTATACAATGCAACCTGCGTATCCTTGATGCTGTGTAACTGTAACGGCTGGGCAGCTCCAAAGGCAGCTCTAGACAAACTCGATGCCTGCCACCGCAAACACCTACGCACCATCACTGGACGCCGATGGCCAGACAGCATAATTTCCAACGATGCACTATACAAGATGTGTAATACGTCTCCACTGTCTGTAAAAGTCGCCCAGCAAAAATGGTCCATGTTTGGCCATGTGCTAAGGATGTCAGAAGAGACACCAGCACAGAAAGCCTTGGAATTCGCCGTCCTCGGAGCCAGCAAATATAAAGCCAGGAGAGGGCGTCATTGCATTAATCTGCTAAGCGTGCTACGAGGTGACCTTAAGAAAGCAGGATTAGGTACACTCAAGTCAAGAATGGGCCTGTGAAAGCTAAGGATTTCGGCGGAGTACAAGACACAGTGGGCAAAAGCGACGAAGGACTGATTGCAGCTGCATGATGTTTCTACTACTACAGCCGCAGAATACAGTAATCATACATAAATGTCCATTTAGAGGAGACAACGTGTGTACATTTGCCACAGAAATTTACAAAAATAACTCTGTTGCCGCACGTTTTGTTTAGCTTGATCATTAAATAGTTACGACTGGAATGACCGGAGCCAGTCATTCCAGTGATAAATTTTCAAAAATTGGCTTCTCTTGACCTGCAAATGTACATCACTCAAGAGCACCGCAAGGCCCATTTTGCAGGTTTAACCAATATAAGATTAAGCTGAAACAAGAGGGGTTAATATTTTGAAATTAATTTGACTGGGAGCTGTTGCTGCCCACGGCAACAGTTTACCTGCATGGTTACTTTAGTCCTTGGAGCCCCAATTTAAAGCCATTGGCAAGAACGATTTACCAAAATGGATATTTTAATTTGGCTGAAAGCTTCCTCCAGCAAGCTATTTCCAAATCTTGAATACGGTAATGGAGGATTCCAGTTTATCCATCAATCATATGATGTCATAGTCAGCTACGTGACGCGTAGACTGACGTCATAATAAATTACGTCATGAATGACTCGATTTAGTCCGCCGTAAACGCTTAATAGTCCGTCAGGTTGCACGAATTGTATGTCCTTACTATTTAATAAACATGCGTATGGCAGCGACAGCGCATAGTCAAATTAGTATCAAAATATTCAACAACTTACCTGTAGAGTTTTCTGGAAATTGCAATTCAAAGAGTGCAAGGATCAATCGATCCCAACACGGGCAAAGCGTTGGGTGTAGCGTAGCTAGAGATGGGCGGGACATAGCTAAAACAGGATTCCTCCATTGTTTTAAAACTGCTGTATATGTTTGAAGTGTTAAGTCATTGGGGTGGGAAAATAACTTGAACATCAAAAAACAACAGCGCATACGCATATTTTTACCATTTTTCGAGCTACGCCCCGCCTACTTAGAGACAATTAGGACCTACTATACGTTCTGAATGGCCGCTCGCAGGGATCCATATCTACCTATGCTCCGCCCATTTATATCTATGTTCCGCCCATTTTAGCCAGGCCCGGGCCATTTGTAGCTAGGCACCTCCCATTTGTAGCTAGGCACCGGCCATTTCTAGCTAGGCACCGCCCATTTCTAGCTAGGCACCGGCCATTTCTAGCTAGGCACCGGCCATTTCTAGCTAGGCACCGCCCATTTCTAGCTAGGCACCGCCCATTTTTCGCTACGCTCGGCACACATTTTGCGCGGTGTTCGGATACATTTATAGTACATACTTTGAATCCTGAATTCCCAGACTCCTAGTTCCAATGTTAATATGTCATGGTAGCAACAGTGCCAAAATAAGCAACATGGTACATGCATAGTTACCTTGCAGGTGGAAGTCTGGAAATTCAGGCCTCGAAGTATATAAATTGGACTCAACCCGCGCAAAGCATAAGCAGCGCTTAGCTAGAAATAGGCGTGGCAGAGCTAGAAATGTATCCCTGTATTCGGGTCGGAGCTATCGATTCAGCATGAATATAACGCATAGCTATAATAAATATGTCTGGAATCCGAAGAAATAATGATGTCTGTGATCATAACCTAGAGTGATATATGAAGGTAATTTGACACCTGTTTGACATTCGCATAATGATAACCATCTTCAAAGGGCAATTGGGAACAAGTATTTAAGCCATATCTGTATTTAAGTCATGCCTGACGTTCCCAGAAATCTAATCAGATGTGTTGACCATCAATGATCCTGAAGAGTCAGCTTATATTACTTTAGCCCTTAGCCTCTGACTACTGAGGGTATTTTTCTTAAAAACTTCAAATGATTAGTCAGCGGTAAGTTAATTGCGTAAAATGAAGCTACTTATCTTTGAATGCTGGCAGGTATGGGATTAGGCCTAACATAACGGTGGCCTAATAGTCGTTATATGGATGGTGAATCTGTCAAACTGTCGATAACATTTTAGCTGCGGGTAGCGGCTCAATAAACCGCCATGCCCCTAAGTGAGTCAGTCGGTCAGTAGGTCTGTCAGTCTGTCAGTCGGTCAGTCGGTCAGTCGGTCAGTCGGTCAGTCGGTCAGTCGGTCAGTCGGTCAGTCAATCGGTCAGTACATCGGTCGGTCGGTCGGTCGGTCGGTCTGCGTACTGCGAGCTATCGTTTCGATAGTTTTTTATAGTTTGTCGTATACAGTAATTAAAGTTGGTGGAAAGATTGCTCGTGGAGTCCTGAAGATGTGGGTAAATTTGGGATCAAAAGGTCACAAAGACCAAGACCAAGTGATCCTATTAAAATGATTATTTTAGAAGCCATGCACCTGAAAGACACATTTGTCAATAACTTCTGTTCTACTGGAGAGATCTTGCCCAAACCGGAGTCGCGATGAGATGGGCAAATTTTGAGGTTAAATAGCAAATATCACTGTGAGTGTCACCACCCCCCCAAACAGTGTCACCCGCAGATATTGTCACCGCCAAACAGTGTCAATACCAAACAGTGTCATCTTTAAACAGTGCCACCCCCAAACAGTGTCACCCGCAGACATTGTCACCACCACACCCAACAGTGTCACCCCCCAACACCCCCCAACAGCGTCACACCCCAAACACTGTCACCCCCAAACAGTGTCACCCGTAGACATTGTCAGCGACAGTGTAACCCACATACATTGTTACCGGCAGACATTGTCACCGCCAAAGTGTGTCAGCCCCAAACAGTGTCAACCATAAACAGTGTCACCCCAAATAGTGTCACCTGCAGACATTGTCACCCCCAAACAGTATCACCCACAAACAGTGTCACACACAAACAGTGTCACCCCAAACAGTGTCACCCCCAAACAGTGTCACCCGCAGACATTGTCACAGTGTCACCCGCAGACATTGTCAACCCCCCCCAAACAGTGTCACCCACAAACAGTGTCACCCAAAAAGTGTCACCCCAAACAGTGTCACCCGCAGACATTGTCACCACCAAACAGTGTCACCCCCAAACAGTGTCACCCACACACAGTGTCAGCCACAGACAGTGTCACCCCAAACAGTGTCACACACAAACAGGGTCGCCCGCAGACATTGTCACCCAGCCCCAAACAGTGTCACCCACAAACAGTGTCACCCAAAAACAGTGTCACCCCAAACAGTGTCACCCACAAACAGTGTCACCACCAAACAGTGTCACCCAAACAGTGTCACCCCAGCCATTGTCACCACCAAACAGTGTCATCCCAAACAGTGTCACCCACAAACAGTGTCACCACCAAACCTTGTCATCCCAAACAGTGTCACCCCAAACAGTGTCACCCGCAGACATTGTCACCCCTAACAGTATCACCCACAAACAGTGTCACACACAAACAGTGTCATCCCAAACAGTGTCACCCACAAACAGTGTCACCCGCAGACATTGTCAACCCCCCCAAACAGTGTCACCCACAAACAGTGTCACCCAAAAAAGTGTCACCCCAAACAGTGTCACCCGCAGACATTGTCACCACCAAACAGTGTGACCCCCAAACAGTGTCACCCAAACAGTGTCACCCCAGCCATTGTCACCACCAAACAGTGTCATCCCAAACAGTGTCACCCACAAACAGTGTCACCACCAAACCTTGTCATCCCAAACAGTGTCACCCCAAACAGTGTCACCCGCAGACATTGTCACCCCTAACAGTATCACCCACAAACAGTGTCACACACAAACAGTGTCATCCCAAACAGTGTCACCCACAAACAGTGTCACCCGCAGACATTGTCAACCCCCCCAAACAGTGTCACCCACAAACAGTCTCACCCACAAACAGTGTCACCACCAAACAGTGTCACCCCAAACAGTGTCACCCGCAGACATTGTCACCACCAAACAGTGTCACCCACAAACAGTGTCACCCACAAACAGTGTCACCCAAAAACAGTGTCACCCCAAACAGTGTCACCCACAAACAGTGTCACCACCAAACAGTGTCACCCCAAACAGTGTCACCCGCAGACATTGTCACCACCAAACAGTGTCACCCCAACCAGTGTCACCAACAAACAGTGTCACCACCAAACACTGTCACCCCAAACATTGTCACCCCAAACAGTGTCACCCGCAGACATTGTCACCACCAAACAGTGTCCCCACCCCAAACAGTGTCATCTACAAACAGTGTCACCCACAAACAGTGTCACCCCAAACAGTGTCACCTGCAGACATTGTCACCCCGTCCCCAAACAGTGTCACCCACAAACAGTGTCATCCAAAAACAGTGTCACCCCAAACAGTGTCACCCACAAACAGCGTCACCACCAAACAGTGTCACCCCAAACAGTGTCACCCGCAGATATTGTCACCACCAAACAGTGTCACCCCAAACAGTGTCACCCATAAACAGTGTCACCACCAAACAGTGTCACCCCAAACAGTGTCACCCGCAGACACCGAGATTCTACGGACCTTGTTATGTTTATGACAAACACGCCTATGTTACAACAAGCGATCGTTGCACTTATTACACGGCGAAAGAGACAATATATATATATATATATATATATATATATATATATATATATATATATATATATATATATATATATATATATATATATATTTATTTATATTCATGCATGAGAAACGGAAAAGGAAATGAATGTGGATACAAAATAGAGTATCCATTTCTAGCTACGCCCCGGCCATTTCTAGCTAAGCTCTGCCCATTTCTAGCTAAGCTCAGCCCATTTTTAGCTAAGCTCCGCCCATTTTCAGCTAAGCTCCGCCCATTTTTAGCAAACCTCCTCTCGCACATTGACTGTTGAACTCAATTTATATACTTTGAACCTTGCATTGCCAGAATCCAAATTTCAAGGTAACTATATTGGTAAGCTTGTGGAAATTTTAAAACTAATTTGACTGCGTATGTTGCCGCCCATGGCAGCAACAGCTCCCTATCGAATTAGTTTCGAAATATTTAGGAGAATGTGTATTACTGTGTAGATTCAGCAAATGCATACAATTCTTAGACTTGGTGCACTTTTACTGATTTAGGAAGGATTTAAAATATGGCATAATGATTATAACGTGAGCATAAATGTGACGTAGTTAAATATGACGTCATATACGTGAGCGACATGACGGATTGCTGCATTCGGAATAGACGAGACGATGGATGTCAATTGGGTGTGCACAGAAATATGCATTCCGTAACAATGGTTGATGGTGGAAAACGGTTCTTTTCTCTAACTTGTTGATGTTTGTCGATTGCTTTATATTTATCACCACGTTTAGAAAAAACGTCCGGAATATTATAATCGCCTCCGCCCGTATGTCCGTCTTGCTGTTCGTCCGTCCGTCCATCTGTTTGTCCATCCATCACGCTATCTCTTCCTAAACCGTTGCGACATTTAGATTTGTCTCCGCGCCTTAGGGGTCAGGGTGGAGTTAAAAAGTCAAACTATCCTAAAAACTGTTCACTACGCTATCCCCTCCCAAACCGTTGTGTGGAAGTCAACCAAATTCGGTAAGTGCGTTAACAATATAATTACGGTTAGCGTGATGATATTTATATTTGGTTCCGCCCACAGGGGTTGGGTAGGTGACAAAAGGTCAAGAAATTGATTGTAATGCAACTCCTTCGAAACCATCGACTGAATTCAACTAAATTCGGCAGGTGAGCTACCCATAAACACTTGGAGCGCATTCGGAGTTTAGATTTGTCTCCGCCTCCTTGCGGAGAGGAGGGGTGGTGGGTGGGGCGGATGGTTAAGAGGTCAAATCAGGGAACGTGTGGATATGCGATGAGGCGTCATCAACCAAGCAATCGAGTTTAACTTGTTACACGAATGGGATTTTCTATGGTGTGATCATGGCAGATAATACGACAATGTAAACCATCTCATTAATGAATGCATCAATTTCAACATGGATGAATACACGGAATATAATGTCATTGTTTGCCAGTGTCTCAGATGCTACATAGAAAAGGAAAGCGGAGAAGTAAGAACGCTTAAGAGATTTCAAGAGTATTACATCTCTGTATGATGCTAATAACAACACGGGCAATCAGAAATTTCAGACAGTCACTCTGCCGTATTTGTCCCTCTGGAAAGATCTTTAGGATTCTTCGGATTATTCGCATTTTTTTAATTTTCTGGATGTTTGTTTATCACACCCAAAAGTTGGGAAATCCAAGTCTGTGGTAGCACTCGGTGTTGTGTTAGCAGTTTCTTAAATATCAAACGATCCAAAATTACCCCGATCAGGATCCGGGTTCTTTTATCCGGATCATGGCTAAAGTCTGGAAATCCTCTTGTACCGCGAGTTTTATTAAAAGTTGAGCCAAATGGGATCAGACAGGCAGGCAGGTAGGCAAGAAGGCAGATAGGCAGACAAGCAGGCAGGCAGGCAGGCGGGTAGGCAGGCAGGCAGGCAGGCAGGCAGGCAGGCAGGCAGGCAGGCAGTCAGACAGACAGACAGACAGACAGACAGACAGACAGGCAGGCAGGCAGGCAGGCAGGCAGGCAGGCAGGCAGGCAGCCAGCCAGTCATGCAGGCAGGCAGGCAGGCAGCCATGCAGGCAGGCAGCCAGTCAGTCAGCCAGCCAGCAAGCCAGCCAGACAGCCAGGTAGGTATGTAGGCAGGTAGACAGGCAGCCAACAAGACAGGCAGGCAGGCAGGCAAGCATGCAGGTAGGCAGGCGGGCATGTAGGCAGGCAGGCAGGCAGACAGACAGACAAAGAGACAGACAGACCAGATCGCAATACCCTCTTCCCCATACTGGGCAAAAGTAAATATCTCGGTTTTCACGACCACACAACCGTAGCAATGTATACAATCTTTTACCGTGAGTTCTGGCGATCTGGTAGAACTTCCCCCTGAAACAGCACGCAAATGTGGAGCGGAATTCAGTTTGGAACTTCTCTGTTAAAGGAAAAATCACAGTATATGTAGTCAGTTTGCCTCGAATAATTTGCTCACTACAAGGGGCGTATATCAATTTCAGAACAGCGAGGCAGATTGTCACCCTCCTGTTAAATTTATTAGCTTCAAAGCATTCAACATAACATTTACCTTCGTAATTATATCTATTCTGAAAGGATTACAATACGAAGACCAATGTATGGCATGGGCGTTTGGAACGGTGTTAAGTAGGTTATTCTTTATTTATTGCAGCTGCCTTCTTACTTTCTACAATTAAAACCAATTTTGTTGATAAACGGGAATACTATCGTTATAAGTTATCCTTTTGATACGAATACGCTGCGAAGCTGGATCACCCACTATCGGTAGCTGAATCTTTTTGTGAATAGAAAGTCGTAGATTACGACTACGAAATGATGTTAAAGATGAACGAATAAGCAAGTTAAACTATATAAAGAACTTGATTGGAAGTTGGTGCATATAGTATGACTGCATTATTTTCGAGGCACGCTTACTTCTTACTGAGCCAGGATTGCATAACAAACTATAAGTCACCACAATCTGCCAATTACTAGACATTCTACATGGCGCCAACATATACCAAATACAAGGACTTTATTACAATTTCTGACAGCAGTAATTGTCTCAATTGATTACCAGTAATAAAGCATCGCCTACAAGCGTTATTTCTGTCACAGGAATATATGTTATTAACAAAATTCCTCTTGGATTATTGTATTCAATTTCACCGCATGAATAGGAAGAGGAGGAAGAGGAAGAGGAAGAGGAAGGGGAAGGGGAAGGGGAGGCGGAGGGAGAGGGGCAGGAGGGGCGAGGTATAAGAGGAGACACGAAGGGGAATGAATGATGATGATGATGATGATGATGATGATGATGATGACGAGGAGGAGGAGGCAGATGGGGAGGAGGAGGAAGAAGAAGAAGAAGGAAAATAAGAAGGCTTTTCATATACTTTATTAATTACGAAATATTACAACTGCGCATGAATATACATATTTAAAAGTGCCGTTGCAAAAACATCAGTCCAATATAATATCACAAATACTTTGAGAACAAGTTGAAAAAAAGAATAATAACTTACCAGCCAATAAAGTCAGTTAATGTGGGTGATGACATAAATATAAAGCATAAAATCTATTACAAAACAGCAAATATAGTTTTAAGAAATGTAAAAAATGTAAGATTTAAGCAAACAGTCACCAGTATCATCGAAATACACAACAATATAATTAGAATGTCGAACATAAAAAAGTGACGACAGACAACATCAAATGCCGTCGAATTTTAGAATAGTGTCCTCTATGCTACAGATAAAATTGTAAAAAGCCCAAAAATTCGCAAACTTCTCTAGTAAATCGTTTTCATTATGATATTTATATTCAATAGTAATACGAGACTTTAATCTAGAAATGCATTTTTGTAGGGGGTCCGTTTGGCTGTTGCCATCCGTCAGGCGTTGGCGAGTTACATATGTTGCCATTTTGGCATTAGCTATAATCCAGTTAGATAGACGGTGTCTAATTTTGCGTTCAGATTTTGACGGGCAATGAGGACGCGCAAATCCTTTGATATAATTTGCATGCTTAAATATAAAACTTCTTCTAATGGATAAAAGTAAGGGTTGTAGAAGAAAAAGAAGAAAAAGAAGAAGAAGAAGAAGAAGAAAAAGAAGAAGAAGAAGAAGAAGGCGGAGATGGAGGAGATGGAGGAGATGGAGGAGGAGGAAGAGAAGAAGAATAAAAGGCGAAAGAAGAAGATGTCAAACGTGATGAAAAGTTGGATGAGGAAAAACGAAGAAAATGAAGATTCACAAACATAAACTAATTATTAACAATATCGTTAAGTAGTTCTGTCCGCGTGTTTATGGTTGTACAAATGTAGCTTAATGAAATAGTCATAAATTACTCTTTCCTTAGATATAGCATCGTATGAGTTATAGCGAACCTAGCATCCATTGACCAATTCACTTCTATAAAACCAGGTAACCAAAATTTTTCGCAATTTACCAAAACATCATGCTAATATTCATCCGCCTGTTGTCTGTTTCTACATCCGAAATGAATAACCCTCTAGTCAAACTATTTTCTAATTAGTCCACATCATTACAGTGTGATTATCCTGGAATGTAGTTGTGTGTGTACCAGCGGTGTAATGTTAATTAATGGCGCTGTTGTCAGTTAGTACTTACCACTCATAAAGTTATATATAGCGGGGTTGATTGAGCTGGACAGGTAGACGAGGCCGTGGATAACCAGGTATAGTGAGGTGTATACTTGAGGATTGAAATGTTCATAGTGAATCACTCCTTCCATGCTACAATACAATACACGATCACATGCGGTGAACAGAGAACACATTTAACCATTCGGATCCCAATGATCAACTACTATAAACCGCTTACGATATCAGAAATTGTATGTTGAATGCTTTGAAACTAATTTGACTGGAAACAGGTTCCTGTTGAATTTGTTTCAAAATATCCAACAACTTAACTGTATGTCCTTAAAATTTAGAAACCAGGAGATTGGGAGTCTAGATTTCAAATGGTTTAGGCATAACATTACATATATAATTTATTATTTAAAGTTCTCATGTCGCATTAAATACAGAGGGACGCGTTTTCGCGAGATTTAAGATACCTGTTGAGGGTTTTTTAATTTTCCGAGCATGTAATACTACCAGCGTGTAATGCCCTGAGTTCATATTCGTTGACTCTCTTGTCTGTACAGATCAAGATTTCTCAAAAAGAAAGACCCTCGCTACGCGTACAAATGGGAATTTGTCAGACAGCGCTTGAAGCGCAAGCGTGTAGGGCGTATTCACGACAGTACATTCGGCAGCCTGTATTTCAATACTGTTCACGGCAAGTGTGTCAATTTCCAGGTGAAAATACGAGAAAGCCGTTACAGACTTTGACAGTGTCCATTATAGTAGTTGCCAAAACAATCAATGATAGCAACAACATTCAGTCAAATTATTATCAAAATAATTAGAAGACTAGCACAAGAACGTATAGTAGTTTTGCACCAAGTCGGAAATCATTATCCTGTCAAGTAGTTTGACAATGAATTTCTTTTTAAAGTTATGTTAAAATTCCGGTGCAGAATACTTGCTTCATAAATAAGGTGTCGTGTCTAGTCTGTGAGGGGGTAGAGGTTAATCACCTGGCGACATGGTGTATCCTGATTTCATGAACTATCAGCCGATAGTATGTCGTATGTCGTATTTGAATATTGGCGTCCTTACTATAGCAACTGGTGCCGTTACTGCAATGTCCATAATCAGTAGAAGTGAGAGACAAACGAATCCGCGAGGTCATACATAGGATAGCTCAGAAATAACTCATAAGTTTCCAAAATAAAATCAAACGTTCTGTTGAATATTTTGGACATAATTGGATTGGAAGACATTGCTGCCTAGGGCTATGTCTTTCAATCCAATTCGTATACCGTGTTTAAAATCGTATTAACTAATATGTTTCTGTTCTTACTTTGGAACCATCTTCCCTTATTTATTCACTTAGCCTCATTCTTTTCCGCACCTCTAGAACCGACATCGCATTTGTACGAGAAACCACCCGGGAGCAATGTTCATTCATATTTCCAATGATGCCAGCATCTCGGAGCTGGGTATGGATCGCCGCATTGTTATCGCAGCTGTCGTCTCATGCCGCACGTTGACACGTTTCTGCCTCTACTGAATAGACCTTTCCCACATTAGCGTACTTTGGGAATGTACCTTCTCGGAATGCATCGCCCATACCACTTCCGGCTGGTAACTGCGATAGCCGACGCGCAAACAGCATTACTTTACTATGTGAATCAGATACAGTGCACTTTAGGCAGTGCATATGAAAAACTATGTTCATAATATTTTTGAAGTCATACATTATAGAAAGCTAAGCCAATTTACTATACATTTCTGTATTAGTTTTTATAGTTTTATAAAATTTAATACAGCTGATTGCAATGTTAAAATATCCCCTATTGTCCACTTGATTTAATGAATCTAAGTGGAATGGTGTATTTTATATACGCAAATAACTCTGTGAAAACGTTGCAAAAATATATAAAATAATTCATTAATGTTTCGGCGATTGAATGCGCTTTCCAATGATATATGATTTAAATAATATAATGATTTTAGTTTGTCATAGGAACGGTTTAGATTACGATATATTTTAGTGCAAAAGTTACTCAATGCGGGTCATCGGCTTGTTGGTGATGGTACCAGCCAGCAGGTTTACTCCTATCGTTGATTTAGGGGAATCCCGGCGTAATGACGTCAATATGGGAAAGGTGTATTGGTGCTAACGGGCTCTGGTTCTCAGGGTGATGTGTATGTAATAGAGGCATAAGATCCGATATTGTCTGGAAGATTTCTTTGATGTCGTTGCAATAATCTTCTGTTCAGATTCACAAAGTCCCTTCGTTTTAAATCTATTTGTTGAAAACTCTCCCATTTTCGTGTCCAATGTATGCTTTTGCGTTGACTTAGCCAAGGAGGTTTGAAGCACGCCTCGGTGTTATGGACGTTTAGTGAGACGGGGTATTACCGCGAGCAGTTCCCTTGTCTCGATGCTCGGTGATTGTTGCATATATATCCGCATACATTACTACAGTTGACCACTATATTGCAATAAAACTCCAGTATTTCCAGATTTTATTAACAACTCGGACTTACGGACTCTTTATATCTGTGCTTTTGGTCCGTTTGCTGTTGGAACAAAATGTGGTGGGATTAATATACTAATCTGACTAAATCTAGCATTACCCGAGGCTTGTGCTGAAGAAGATGCTGCTAATCATTATCTGTATGTAGGAAGAGTAGAGAGTGTGAGCTATTTTACATCTTCCCACCTCTCTATGATTATGGATAATAATGATCTAGGCAGAACGTGACACCGGGATTTGATGGGATCTACTTATGCGATGGTCTGTGACTAAAATGGCAAGTTTCCAGGACATATGAAAGCTTCAGGCTGCCAGTTTTGTATCGACGTCTTTCCCTGCTGTAATTGTAACACATTCAACGCTGAACACATCGAAATAGTTTTATCTCAAAGTTAAAGCATCAGACAATATATGTTAAATATCATGAATCTGTATTTGAGTGGCATTGGATGCCAGCTAGGACAGCATCTTCCTCTAGTAAAATTGTTTTCAAAATATTCTAGTATGCTTGTTTATGTATTTAATCTAGCTTCTTCACGTGCAAGGACAAAGCTACGTCCTTGAATTAATCAGAAAATTACGGTGTACATGGCTATAAACCTTCTATTGGATATAAAATATCTTCCACATGACAACATAAAGTCACGCTGTCGCCAATTAAGGGCATACTATCTTTTCACAATAATTCCATAAGAACAAGTTCCTGCCCCGATGGTCAGTTCATAGATCCGTCTGTAAATTGAGCTGACGTTTTATGCTCTAACCACATACTTATAATAGCATATCTATTGCTAATTTTGCTGCAGGATGGTGACGAAATGTGGCGTGCAATCCTCCGCTTCGTCGATGCATATCTCAGGACGGTAACACCAATAGTGCACTTAAAGTCTAAGATCGATGGCTTTCTATAGTCTCTGTTTTTCTCTCACGAGTCGATTTCCATTTTATTGCCCAGGCAGACTTTCATCCCGTTCTGTTCTATTCTCATCCTGACTCCGACGTTTCAACTGGGTGGGCAATAGCTATTTAATTTCTTTCGGATGGGATGTTCCACCCATGCACAATTTCGACCATATGAATGCCCCGATAACGATCTTTTTATCGTTATTTGAGATCTACTTTTTCAATTATAAATTACGTGCGTGCTGTATTTAAGAGTAATATACCTGGCTTACTATAGCGTCTACTTTCTGTTTCTAAATTTACATATTAACATGAAAGTTTACCAAGCGGAAGGGTCACAGGCATGCCACATAATAGATAAGCCCATTAATACTCATCTGATAGCCAAGCGGATGCTATTTCTGGAAATTTGCACCGGACTCATTCCAGAATTTGGATTTTCAAACCTACCTTTCTCTTGGCCTCCAAAGGGGCAATCACAATCCGCTGTAGAGGCAATGTTTGATCATTAAAGTGTTAATTAATTACTATTTGTATTAACGGGAGCTTCAGAGCAGCAGGGATATACACCTCTGTGCCTTCATTTACGCATCACAACATTCTATATACTTTTAGTACGTTGTGCATTCTGGAAAATCCCAATCTAAATAAGCTTCATGAATTATTTCTATGCATTTTAATATATTAATGAGAACTCATACAATCATTAATTAGCATCGATTTTATCTCGCAGTAAAGATGCCGAAGTGGCTAGAATAGAAGGACTCAGTTCTAGCCATATAGCACCGATTTCTAGCTAAACTCTGCCCATGCTTTGTCCGTGCTGGGATCGAACGAACCCTGAATTCCTAGAACCACAATATCAAGGTAATTATACTGGTAGCCTGGTATACCAGCAACATTATCCAGTCATATTAGGGTTTTTTTAAATAAATATTCAACATATTCTTTATTTAAGAGTAAAGACATACACAATTCCTACACTTTATGAACTATTCAATGTTCATGAGGGACCTAGATACAGCATTCAATACACATTTTGATTGTGACGTAAGCGTATATGTGACGTAATTGATTATGACGTCATACTTTTGAGTGACAGATCGGATCTGTCGGATTAAATAGTAAAGACATACAATTCCTACACGTGACTATTAAATGTTCATGACGGTCCTCGATACGTCATTCAATGCGCATTTTGAAGACGTCATCTTACACGTGACGTACTATGAGTGACAGATCGGATCTCTCTCGCAGTGCCTTAGAGGAACGAACCACTATCGGTAACACACTCACTTAGTCATTATTTGGAGGTGGTCTCTTACTGCAAGTCACGTGCTATAATAGCATTTTGAAGACAAACGACGGTGGTCCTTTAACCCTTTCGTGGTTAAGTTTGTTCAAGAATATCAAAGTATTTGTTTATTGAATGTCAATTTGCAGGCAAAGCATATGTTGTGAAAATTTACCACTGAAATGACTGGCTAGATTATCGATTCATTCTTGTGGTAATATTTCACAAATAGTCTTCTTTTGGCCCGCAAATGGATATTCCTCGAGATCACTGCTAAGGCCGGTTCTGACCGGCTTCGTCATGAACGGGTTAATGCAGGCAAGTCTTCTTAAAGCTTCCTTTTGCTTCTAATGTATATGCAGTTGGTTACTTGAGCACCTTTAACTGTAAACTCACTTCCTTCAAATTATTAACCATTTCCTCACTAATTCGACTGGGTGTTGTCATAGCCTATGGCAGCAACAGCGCCCAGTCAAATTAGTTTCAAAATATTCAGCAACATGTTTGCTAAATAGCAAAGACATACAATTCGTACAACATGTGGGGCTATTAAGCTTTAAAGAAGGGCTTAATCCAATCATTCAAGACGTCATAATTATGACGTCGGCATACACGTCGCGTAGTTGATTATGACGTCATATGATTGAGTGAGGAAATGGATTCATCAATCATGACATATATCTTATCAGAATAAACAGAACCATTTCGTGGGTAGTCTCATAATCCCATCAGTCGCAGCCTGTAGGCCTATAGAGAGGTCACAAGTGTGTCTCGTATTATCGTTGCGAGTTAACGTTATCATTATTCGATCTATCCCGGTGTGATTCAGGGAGCGTAGTATGTTTGCTCTGTTGTAGAACTATCGTGGGATACTCTGTAGAAACCCGGCCCTGGTAATGCCGGCTACTGGGCCAATAGTCGGTCATACTGGCGCTGTATTAGTCCAGCACCGGCTCAGTGACCCGCTTTACCATGGTGATATCTGGATGAATGTAGAATATGGAACCATTCCTACCAGACTGGACTGAACTCGTTATTACCTCTGTAAATTCGTTTTCATGTTAAGGGCACTTAACATTCAGGAAGTAATCTGTTGTCTTAATGGCAAATAGCCGGTCAATAAGCTTAGCATGGAACGGCTAGCTTTTGGGTACAGACGGTGTGAGTGGGTGGATAAGAAGGGGATTGTGGGTGGAATTTTATATAAACGTCCAATACAACGGCGCTGCGCAATATCAAGCCAACATGATCTAGAATGGATCTTTCCATTTTTAGTTGTGCCTCGCCCATCTCTAGCTAAGCGCCAACCCACACCTCGCGCGTGTTGAGATCGATCGTTCTCTGAACTCCCTGACTATCGATTTGAAGAGAACTATACAGGTAAGCTGTTGAATATTTTGAAACTAATTTGACTGGGTGCTGTTGCTGCCTATGGCAGCAACAGCGCCCAGTAAAATTAGTTTCAAAATATTCAACAGCATGTTTATTAAATAGCAAACAATTACAAAGACATACACAATTCACACAACGTGTCTGACTGTTTGAGACTTTGTCCCATTGTGACGAAATCATTGTGACGTCATCATACACGCGCTGAGCTGATTATGACATCATGCGAGGTCAGATGATGGATGAATACTCTGGAAGGGTGAATTGAAAACCTAAATCGAAGTATTCTGTTTTTGACCAGGATAAGTTCATGAAAATTGTCAATACCGGGCACTTTATAATGTTGGTGGTGAATCTGACTTCGTGATGCCTAACATTAGATTCCTCCCAAGGGAAGACAGCTATTATCAGTAGCAGTGTCAATAGACATGGTAAAAGATTTCGACAAGACATGGACAATAGAGGGATCCGACATGGCATTCACGTACCTAAGGTCATAATAAAATGCGTCACATATTAGGTGACCTCACAACCACAATGGCGTATCGAGGTCAGGCGTGAACATCAAAAGGTACATCAATAGTGTACGACGTGTATTTCGTTGATGGATTTACAATTTAATAAGCTTCTGTTGAATATTTTGAAACTAATTTGGCTGGGAGCGCCTACTGCTCTAAGCAGCAACAGTCCTCATTTCAATTAATTTCAATATATTCAGTATCTTACGTAAATAGTTACCTTGAAATTTGAATTCTGGGAATTCAGGTTTCAAAATTTCAAATCGTTTACAACATGCGTACGTAATAGGTGGGGATGCCTAAATTGATCTCATACAGAGATTTACGTCTGTGTGGGGCAGAAAATCTCGTGACGTGAACAGCATAGCTGGAAAATTACTCTGAAAGACGCATGCCTCAGAGAGGAGTATATTCACAGATCCTGGTCTTCACTAATGGTATCACTAGCTACTTGTTGATGTGAGTTTAGGTACAATCTATGCCGGCAAGCTGGTATTATGGTGCAGGAAGAACACATCACACCGCTAACTATTAATTCACCTTTTCAGAGTATGCACCCATCATCTGACCTCGTATGACGCCATAATCATCTCAGTGCTTGTATGACGACGTCACAATCATTACGTCACAAAGGGTTCCATATCGACCGTCACCAAATCTCTAATACTCTGACACGTTGTATTGGCGCCAGCAACAGCACCCACCCAAATTAGTTTCAAAATATTCAACAACTTACCCGTATAGTTTTCTTGAAATAGATAGTCAGAGAGTTCAGATATCGATCGATCCGAACACGAGCCAGGTGTGGGTGGAGCTTAGCTAGTGATGGGCATAAATATGAAGAAGACAAATACTAACTTCAGCAAGTCAACCAAACAGAGAATCTCAAAATACGTGGACGCACTACACCGGCGGACTGAGCTTGGCTTTACCTAGCCTAGGATCGTAGACTTGCCTAGAAGACAATAGAGAATACCACATGAACTGACGGCGTATACAATCTCTTGTCACATAGGGTACAGCGCTCATTACTCCTAAGAATATGTATTGTGGCAAGTCATGGAATATAAGGGAACTATGGGCCGTTGATACCAAACTCAGATTTCAAAGATTTGCAGAACCAGGAATCACGGATTAATGCAGAAAGTATAAAATAATTTCAGAAAGAACGATCTCCGCTAACTTTCAAAGACTGGAAGAGGACAGAGACGCTTGATGTCCTGATGAACACAAATCAATCAATGTTTGCGCAACAAAGTGTTATTATTATGAACTTGACCTCGCATTGTATTTGGATAGAGATTGTTTTATTATATGATACCCCAACACACAGTAAACACATATTGCTTTGGTTTTCACATGAGCATAAAGCATTTCCTCCATTGGCTTGTCCGCTGGTCAGGTTTTCCTTATTGATTGGACAGTGCTGCAGTACATGTTCTGTGGCCATCTGTCCAGGGATACATGCGCTCGGTATCAAGCAACGGTCAGGTCATATAGTTGTTTCCACAAGGCAATCACTTCACAGGGGATAGTACCAGATTCGTTGTATTTCGGATGTTTGAACCTTTGTGTTGTGATAATAGTTGCATGCTCATATGACACTTTTAAGTTTGTTTGCGGTTGCGACACTCATTCATGCACCACTCTGTCTGCGCTGTTATTCCCATCTAAGTTGCAATGGGGTGCCAGCCATTGCATGGCAGTCAGTCTGTCAAGGCGTCAGTCAGCTGAGAGTGGGCTATTACAAATATTTTTTAACATAAGAAGGGGCATTCAACAAACACGCGGGCTGTGTGTGTGTGGAACGGCAACTGAGTCCAGATATTACAAAATATCATTCATCCCGTGGGCCTACGCGATCCAATAGTGTGTAATGTTATGCAAAAAGTCGGTCGTGGCGCGCACACATGCGGTCTAAATGGGCCTTTAGAGACATCATTCGTGTCAATGTGAAAGATGACTTGGAATGTCCGTACTGCTCTTTCTAAACATACCATGCGCTTTTGCACAGGAATACGCTTAATCGGTTTTCAATGCAGCATATTAAGGAGCGTAAGGAGCGAATGCGTGTCAAAATCTATGGAGTTAATCATATTAATATGATAGAAACGCTTTGACATTTGAGCATTTTCTGCATATCGGGGTGCTATGTGGGAAGATTTTATCGTGCTCAATAAATGATTCAAAAATCACTCTGGATATCAATGTATAGAAATATAGGGTGTATTAGATAATGAAATAAGGTTTACGCTAATAGAATAAAGAAATAAAGTTTATGCTAATAGAATACCACATTTACTATTACTCTGTAATGCCAGGTAGGCGTTCTTTTGGTAGATTGTCTGCGCGCTTCATGCACACATTTATGTATCACTCCCACGACAAGCGTCAAGTTTTATTTCCGAAGAATTTTCAGTTAGTTTGTTTACTGATCGTGTGCACGTGCGTGGACTTTGCATGGTTATCTATAGTTAGTTGCTACCATATTTAGCACTGATCAACCTTGCCAGAGTATCCGTTATTTGCATGAGTTATGAAAATTGGAATTTTTTTACACTAAGAATTCGTACAATGGCGATATGAAAGTAAGCGGGAAATGAAATGGGCTTGGGAACATTGGCTTACAATAGCTAAATTTAATGTCAGCAAACTTAATACACCTTCTTTCTACTTTATCAACCCATCCTATGACGTCATAATCAACTACGCGACGTGTAGAATGGCATCATAATGAATGACGTCATGAATGACGTCGATAAGTACGTCACAAACGCATATTTGAAGACGGACTATGCGTTGTTGTACGAATTGTATGTCTGTACTATTTAATAAATATTCTGTTGAATATTTTGAATCTAATTTGACTTGGCGCTGTTGCTGCAACAGCACCAAGTCAAATTAGTGCAAAATATTCAACAACTTATCTGTATTAGATAGAGATGGGCGGGGCATAGCTAAAACTGGAAAGGTCCATTAGTTAGTGACATATTTACACTATGCCAAGCAACGGCTATCCGCCATGTTGAATCGCACGCACATTTCGCATTCGTCATTTGCTCAAGAGGTTAATCAGCGATATGTTACTAGGTAGTATACCATTTCCCGTTCTCCTTATATTAAATATAGTTAGCCATTGGTTTCCAACCGTACTTGACCGAGAGTGTAAGGACGTAGGTATGGATGAGTCCAATCTGAGCTATTCCACGCCAATCTCTAGCTAAGCTCCACCCAGGCTATGCTGGAAGCTATCGAACAATGAAGTTCCAGAATCCCAAAATCAAGGTAACTATGCAGCAAAGCTGTTGAATATTTTGAAACTAATATGACTGGGTGCTCTTGCTGCCTATGACCTATGGCAGCAACAATATCCAGTCAAATTAGTTTTAAAATATTCCACACAAAGACATACAATTCGTACACATGACAAGTTCACGACAGACCTAGTTACGTCATTAATTACGCTTTGGATTGTGACATAAGCCTACATGTGACGTAGTTCATTATGACGTCATACACTTGAGTGACATCTTGGATTCATCAATTGCATGCTTACCTGAGAATGGCGAAAACGTGAACTGGAAAATAGCAGATGAAGAATATAATAACGACAATGATGAGCATCTTGGCGGTGCGTCGTCTCTGGAGGAGAGGGGAGCAGGATCCACCATGTTCCTTGTTCCTATTTCCTAGAAGCATCAAATCCTGTGTGACTGCAAGAAATACATTCGCTCCTCTATCAACTAGAATCAGTCTACGCTACCTGCCAATACCCACGCTTCAGGACGCCAGTCTTTGTCATATTATAAAGAGAGGCAAGGGGCATTTCATCGTCTGAATTACAGAGATCATTACATTCTAGCCAAGCTAAGCAGTCGAATCTGGAACATTCACAAGAAACATAATTGTAAACAAATGTAGAGCAAATTACATTTGCTAATTCCAGAATTTACCGTTTGATTCTCTTAAATAGAGGGACACATTTCTAGCTATGGCCGCTCATTTCCAGATAAGATTTATCCACTATATATGAGGATTTGAACCGATTTTAATACTTTGATCACCGAGTTCCCAATATCTCCTTCTCAAGGTAACAGTACAGGGAAGTTTTTTTAAACGTTTGCAACTATTTTGGCTAGAAGTTGCTGCTTCCTTCACAGATCCAATTCAAATCAAATTAAAAATATTAAACAAGGTGTTTATTAAATTGCAATTTCACCATTGTGACATTAGTGAACTTGTGACGTATTTGGATTATGACGCCAGATACGTGAGTAGCATATCTCATCCCTCTATTAACGATGATGGGGCCCCAAATGGATGCGAGCATCAAGCGACACATACACAGAAACACCGAGCATCAAAAGTCACATATACAGAAACACCGAGCATCAAAAGTCACATACACAGAAACACCGAGCATCAAGAGTCACATACACAGAAACACCGAGCATCAAGCGACACATACACAGAAACACCGTGCATCAAGCGACACATACACAGAAACACCGTGCATCAAGCGACACATACACAGAAATACCGAGCATCAAGAGATACATACACAGAAACACCGAGCATCAAGAGATACATACACAGAAACACCGAGCATCAAGCGACACATACACAGAAACACCGAGCATCAAGCGACACATACACAGAAACACCGTGCATCAAGCGACACATACACAGAAATACCGAGCATCAAGAGATACATACACAGAAACACCGAGCATCAAGAGATACATACACAGAAACACCGAGCATCAAGCGACACATACACAGAAACACCGAGCATCAAGCGACACATACACAGAAACACCGAGCATCAAGCGACATATACACAGAAACACCGAGCATCAAGAGTCACATACACAGAAATACCGAGCATCAAGAGTCACATACACAGAAACACCGAGCATCAAGCGACACATACACAGAAACACCGAGCATCAAGAGATACATACACAGAAACACCGAGCGTCAAGCGACACATACACAGAAACAACCCCGAGCATCAAGCGACACATACGCAGAAACACCGAGCATCAAGAGATACATACACAGAAACACCGAGCATCAAGAGTTACATACACAGAAACACCGAGCATCAAGCGACACATACACAGAAACACCGAACATCAAGCGACACATACGCAAAAACGCCGTGCATCAAGCGACACATACACAGAAACACCGAGCATCAAGAGACACATACACAGAAACACCAAGCATCAAGAGTCACATACACAGAAACACCGAGCATCAAGCGACACATACACAGAAACACCGAACATCAAGTGTCACATACACAGAAACACAGAGCATCAAGCGACATATACACAGAAACACCGAGCATCAAAAGCCACATACACAGAAACACCGAGCATCAAAGGTCACATACACAGAAACACCGAGCATCAAGCGATACATACACAGAAACACCGAGCATCAAAAGTCACATACACAGAAATACCGAGTATCAAGCGACACATACACAGAAACACCGAACATCAAGAGTCACATACACAGATACACCGAGCATCAAGAGTCATATACACAGAAACACTGAGTATTAGTCAACCACATTAGAGAGTTTTCAGGCGACACATACGCAGAAACACCGAATATTAGTCACTCGTGTTCAGTCACATTAGAGAGTTATCGAGAGTCACATACACAGAAACACTGAGTATTAGTCAACCACATTAGAGAGTTTTCAGGCGACACATACACAGAAACACCGAATATTAGTCACTGGTGTTCAGTCACATTAGAGAGTTATCGAGAGTCACATACATAGAAACACCGAGTATTAGTCAACCACATTAAAGAGTTTTCAGGCGACACATACGCAGAAACACCGAACATCAAGAGTCACATACACAGAAACACCGAGCATCAAGAGTCACATACACAGAAACACCGAGCATCAAGAGTCACATACACGGAAACACTGAGTATTAGTCAACCACATTAGAGAGTGTTCAGGCGACACATACGCAGAAACACCGAGTATTAGTCACTGGTGTTCAGTCACATTAGAGAGCTATCAAGAGTCACATACACAGAAACACCGAGTATTAGTCAACCACATTAAAGAGTTTTCAGGCGACACATACGCAGAAACACCGAACATCAAGTGTCACATACACAGAAACACCGAGCATCAAGAGTCACATACACAGAAACAACGAGCATTAGTCAACCACATTAGAGAGTTTTCAGGCGACAGATACGCAGAAACACCGAGTATTAGTCACTGGTGTTCAGTCACATTAGAGATTTATCAAGAGTCACATACACAGAAACACCGAGTATTAGTCAACCACATTAAAGAGTTTTCAGGCGACACATACGCAGAAACACCGAGTATTAGTCACTGGTGTTCACCCACATTAGAGCGTTATCAAGAGTCACATACGCAGAAACACCGAGTATTAGTCACCGGGGTTCAGTCACATTAGAGAGTTATCAAGAGTCACATACACAGAAACACCGAGTATTAGTCCACCACATTAAAGAGTTCCCTGTGACACATACACAGAAACACCGAGTATTAGTCACTGGTGTTCACCCACATTAGAGCGTTATCAAGAGTCACATACACAGAAACACCGAGTATTAGTCACGGGGCTTCACCCACATTAGAGCGTTATCAAGAATCACATACAGAGAAACACCATGTATTAGTCAACCACATTAGAGAGTTTTCAGGCGACACATAAGCAGAAACACCGAGTATTAGTCACTGGTGTTCAGTCACATTAGAGAGCTATCAAGAGTCACATACATAGAAACACCGAGTATTAGTCACCCACATTGGAGAGTTTTCAGGAGACACATACGCAGAAACACCGAGTATTAGTCACTGGTGTTCAGTCACATTAGAGTGTTATCAAGAGTCACATACTCAGAAACACCGAGCATTAGTCAACCACATTAGAGAGTTTTCAGGCGACACATACGCAGAAACACCGAGTATTAGTAAACCACATTAAAGAGTTCCCTGTGACACATACAGAGAAACACCGAGTATTAGTCACTGGTGTTCACCCACATTAGAGAGTTATCAAGAGTCACATACATAGAAACACCGAGTATTAGTCACTGGTGTTCACCCGCATTAGAGAGTTATCAAGAGTCACATACACAGAAGCACCGAGTATTAGTCACTGGGTTTCACCCACATTAGAGCATTATCAAGAATCACATACAGAGAAACACCGTGTATTAGTCAATCACATTAGAGAGTTTTCAGGCGACACATAAGCAGAAACACTGAGTATTAGTCACTGGTGTTCAGTCACATTAGAGAGTTATCAAGAGTCACATGCATAGAAACACCGAGTATTAGTCAACCACATTAGAGAGTTTTCAGGCGACACATACACAGAAACACCGAGTATTAGTCACTGGTGTTCAGTCACATTAGAGAGTTATCAAGAGTCACATACACAGAAACACCGAGTATTAGTCACCCACATTAGAGAGTTTTCAGGCGACACATACGCAGAAACACGGAGTATTAGTCACTCGTGTTCAGTCACATTAGAGAGTTATCAAGAGTCACATACACAGAAACACCGAGTATTAGTCAACCACATTAATGAGTTCCAGGCGACGCATACAGAGAAACACCGAGTATTAGTTACTGGGGTTCACCCACATTAGAGCGTTATCAAGAATCACATACACAGCAACACCGAGTATTAGTCACGGGTATTCACCCACATTAGAGAGTTATCAAGCGTCACATACACAGTAACACCGAGTATTAGTCACGGGTATTCACCCACATTAGAGAGTTATCAAGCGTCACATACACAGTAACACCGAGTATTAGTCACGGGTATTCACCCACATTAGAGCATTATCAAGAGTCACATACACAGAAACACCGAGTATTAGTCACTGATATTCACCCGCATTAGCGAGTTATCAAGAGTCACATACACAGCAACACCGAGTATTAGTCACTGGTATTCACCCACATTAGAGTGTTATCAAGCGAGACATTCATTAACTAACAGCTGTATTTAACCCCTCTTTTGTCAACTTAACTCTTTCATGGCCAAGCGTGCCAAAACGGCATCTATGATGGTCTTGGGCTACTGCTCATGAGGTTATTTTTTAAATTGTACCGGTAAAATGATTGGCTCTATCATTCATCCAGTCATTCCAGTGGTAAATTAAAAAAATAATATCTTTCTTTTGGTCAGCAAATAGACACTGGGCAAATAGACACTGGGCAAATAGACACTGGGCAAATAGACAAGGCAAAGCGAGAATTTGGTTTTTTGCATTAATCTGGAGTGGTGTTGAGCTATGTTAATTTATATTTCTGTAAATTTCTGTGTTATATTTATAGAAATAATCTTCTCTTGGCCTGCAATACTTAGGCCCTATAAATTGCTTGACAACTTTTGGCCAGTAAAGGGTTAATATATGTGAATATCATTTTAGCGCCTCGAGGCGGTATTGCTACAAGAAGGGTTAAGGAGGCGAATGAAATCTTAATTTAACTAATAAATATTTGAAATATTATTCAACAATAACTAAAATAAGGTACCCCAGTGGCCATGCATACCTTGGTCTTGTATGTGTGGGTTCTTCCAAAGCGTATGGGCTATGCGAGTGTAGGCGTGACCAATTAATACTAATGGCAATATGAAGAACAATATCACTGTCGTATAAAGCACAATCCGACCTTGGTGTCCATCTGGATGCTGACATAACACGTAATAAAAATACTTGCTGGTGAAGCACTCAGGAAATACAGAAGTAAGTTTAATCAAGATGGCATCTGGGAGGGCTGCTGCTGCAGAAATAATCCAAATAACGATTGAGGTGCTGAGGACACCAGGTAGCCGCTTTCTGTGCTTCAAAATGTGGCAGATAGCACGGTATCGTTCCATGGCAATCGCGGTCAGCGTCAGCACAGACACGAACACAGACAGTTTCTGTAGATATGGAAATATATTTAAGTTCAACTTTCCTCTTAACCCATTAATTGCAACATAATATATAGTAAATGGCTTATGCCAAGTTTGTGATTGTGCAAAGTATGGATATGGGCAAATGGGGATATTTAACTTACTTCAAGCATACCCAACTTGGGTGTGTTGACAGCTTCCTATTTTTAGAAAGTCAAATTCCATACAATAGGCCTACGGCCAAAGCCGTCAACATCCGCAATTAACCTAGCAACGACATATTTCACAATAGCATGAGTTCACGCGAGGTTTTCCTGGGATTATTAAGTACTAGCTAAAACTACGTAAAGAATAAAGATAATTAATAACTTATGATAATGGTCCTCATTGCGCATGTTCCTGGGCCAATACCGGGTCGCATTGGCCCGGAAATTGGCACAGTACCGGCACAATAACATGCGTTATCAACGGCCCATTGATACAATGCCAACATTTGCCATATGTATTTGATGAAAACCACAGCTAGCTTGGCTCCAATACAGAGTTTATCTAACACACTGTATATAACGTGTTCATGATCGGGTTATGTAACATACATTTTTATGGATTACAAATACATTTAGTTCCTCTCTACAAACGCAATTGTAATATAAACACCATGTGTTTCCTATGCTCGGCAAATTATTACCTTTCCATGTTTGCCAAGGGTATTATACCTTGGTCAAAAAGCTAACATGAGTGGAAGGGTTTGAGTTTAAAGCTTGTCGTAGGAAGATCTGTAGAAGTTTCAAATTCATCAGAGTAATTGAGGAATCCGCGCTCAAGTAACTGACGTCATAATCAAAATACGTCACTTGTTAGCTGACGTCACAATCAAATGACGTATGTCCGTCAGGAAAATGGCATAGGCCCGACATCTGAAAGGTATGTGTTATGGTGAATTTGCAATTTAATAAACATTACGCTGAATATGTTTTAATTAATTTGACTATGAGCAGCTCGCAGTCAACATAGTTTTAAATGTGCAACAGCTAACCTGTGAATTCACAGTTCAAGGTCACGTAGAAATTGGGCGGATCTTAGATAAAAGAATTAGGCCGGGCATAACTTGAAATGAATCCGTCTACACACGTGATCTACTGGACTATCAGTAGTTTCAGAACCAATCTGTCTACAGCAGACACCAACGATTGGCCACGGTATTAAGGGAACAAGTCTCTTTGGCAACAACATTTCAAAGACACACGCTGACCCCGTTAGAGATGGATTTACTGTAATTATTCTGTAGCTTATAGGTCTATGTCGAAATGATTCATCTCAGTTCTGAATACGAATTCATCTGCGTCGTTCAGCATTGTAGGCTATATATGCGCGCATTGTGCTCGAATTCTCAAATCAATTATAATTATTCTGAGACGTTAAGCTGCATGATCGGTGATTCAAGAATGGGACCATTTCCCGTACTTTACTCTGAATAGGGCCTAACTTAGATTCAATAGAAGCTTAGTAGATCGTGTAAATGATGGCAATTAGATCATCTATTCAAATAGAATTAGTGGCAACTCTCCGTTAAGAAGCCAAAAATACACGACAGATACTTTTGAGGCTATTGTGGAGAATATGAGTCGAAAGTTGAAGGTGAAGACAGATGGGATTAAACTAGGCATACATTAATGCTGGGATTACACAGGGCTTTGAGATGTCTAAAACCGAGTAGCCACAATCAGAGAGATTGTACGATTTGTTGTACGACCCATAGCAATTAGTAAACCGCAAATTGTACAATATTTCTGATCGTGGAAACTCGGTTTAAGTAGTCCATTGCCACCTGAGCCAAGTCTTGACCTGTATCCTTGCAACACGATATGCTTATTACTGAATCGGATTTGAAGAGCAGTGGATGTCGTGTGTTGGAAAGTTTTGAGTGGAAGCCCATGGAACAGGTAGATGGTGCAGAGATTGGATCTGTCACACAAGTAATGGCGGAATAATCGCGTATGTCCATTGTTAGCTGATGTCACAAATGAAATTGCGTAGCCCAGTCAGAAAAATCTAAAAGTCAGTCAAAGATGTACGAATTGTATGTCTTTGATGAACTTACAATTTAATAAACATTCTCTAGAATTTAAAAAAAATAATAATTTGACTGTGAAATGTTGCTGTTATATACAGCAACACCCCCAAATCAAATTGGTTTCAAAATATTCAACAGATTCCTTGCAAAGTTATCTTAACCCTTATATTCTTTGAATTCAGTCTTTACAATTTCAAATCGATTCCAACGCGCGTGACAGGCTGTGGAGCTTAGCTAGAAATGGGCGGGGCATAGCTAGAAGTGGATCACTCTGTTCTATGATATCATCAATCTAGGAAGAATACGTCAGAGATCTGTGATGTGTAATGTATGGTACACATGACTGATAGTTTCCCTGACGTGCGGCAGATGCTTATAAACAATATTGTAAGCTTTATCCTAAATATTTATGTAATGAATATGTAAACTTAATTTATATCTTAGTAAACAATTCTTTTATAAATTTAATTATTGCTTTGCAAGTCTTAAAGAAAATGTTGGTTGGTGGGCTATACGTGTCTATAATCGATCCGTTCGCACAATAACACTGTGTAAGTGGCTATGGCTATGTCGAATAGGTTATCGAGGTACCCCGCTTACACCGATTACATATCCGGTCGCCTGAGGGTATAACCGGATATCGGTATCACCCCACCCCACCCTCGGTAGCATACAAAAGTCCTATATAATAATAAACCACTCCAAACTAAATTTAAATAAAATGAGATAATGATGTAATTAGGGAGTATATGTATAAGATATGTTTATTTAAGTCAGCAACTATGTACATGTATGTGTGTATGTACATATGAATGCCATACATATGTGTTTGAATGTCGTGCGTTTTATGTTTGTGCACATAGTGGCATATATCTATGTAAACATCAAAGCAGGGACAGCCCTACCCACCCACCGCTTAATGGAAGACATATATATCAAAGACATGTATATATGACATATAGATATCAAAGTTCATGTCTGGACTCCACAAAACATACCAAGAAAGTACTGGACTTCCTATTATTGGCCCTGGTATTTCTAAAAACAATGATTTTAACCAAATTATATGTATTTGAACCATTTTAGACCTTCATGTTCTAGCTTAGACTCCCAATAGCATTACCCAGGAAGTCCTGTATTTAGAAGTTAGTTGAAGCCCTGGTATATGTGTATATGTATATGTGTGTATGTAAGGATATATGTATGTGTATGTATTTATGTGCCTGTGTATGTATGTATTTTTATTTTATTGACGCACTGGCAACGTGCGGCTTCAATTTCCATGTGCTAACTTAGCCGACAGTGCTGCACCCGTTAGTTTAATTTGTTGATCACCATCTCCCGGTCGGGGGATCGAACCGTCATCCTGCAACTCCGCATAGCATCAGCAACCAGGCATCTTTCCACTGGACCACCGCACCAAGACAAAGTCAAGGATTGGCCGACCAGTTTTCACATGTCTGATATACTGACACACTGACGATTCATATGGGACTATCTGTGGATGCATCTGTCACAATCAATCCTAGGCTTTTGCGCCTATTGTACTCTGACTCCAGCACGGCTCTGGCAGTATATGTATTTTTATTTTATTGACGCACTGGCAACGTGCGGCTTCAATTTCCATGTGCTAACTTAGCCGACAGTGCTGCACCCGTTAGTTTAATTTGTTGATCACCATCTCCCGGTCGGGGGATCGAACCGTCATCCTGCAACTCCGCATAGCATCAGCAACCAGGCATCTTTCCACTGGACCACCGCACCAAGACAAAGTCAAGGATTGGCCGACCAGTTTTCACATGTCTGATATACTGACACACTGACGATTCATATGGGACTATCTGTGGATGCATCTGTCACAATCAATCCTAGGCTTTTGCGCCTATTGTACTCTGACTCCAGCACGGCTCTGGCAGTATATGTATTTTTATTTTATTGACGCACTGGCAACGTGCGGCTTCAATTTCCATGTGCTAACTTAGCCGACAGTGCTGCACCCGTTAGTTTAATTTGTTGATCACCATCTCCCGGTCGGGGGATGGAACCGTCATCCTGCAACTCCGCATAGCATCAGCAACCAGGCATCTTTCCACTGGACCACCGCACCAAGACAAAGTCAAGGATTGGCCGACCAGTTTTCACATGTCTGATATACTGACACACTGACGATTCATATGGGACTATCTGTGGATGCATCTGTCACAATCAATCCTAGGCTTTTGCGCCTATTGTACTCTGACTCCAGCACGGCTCTGGCAGTATATGTATTTTTATTTTATTGACGCACTGGCAACGTGCGGCTTCAATTTCCATGTGCTAACTTAGCCGACAGTGCTGCACCCGTTAGTTTAATTTGTTGATCACCATCTCCCGGTCGGGGGATCGAACCGTCATCCTGCAACTCCGCATAGCATCAGCAACCAGGCATCTTTCCACTGGACCACCGCACCAAGACAAAGTCAAGGATTGGCCGACCAGTTTTCACATGTCTGATATACTGACACACTGACGATTCATATGGGACTATCTGTGGATGCATCTGTCACAATCAATCCTAGGCTTTTGCGCCTATTGTACTCTGACTCCAGCACGGCTCTGGCAGTATATGTATTTTTATTTTATTGACGCACTGGCAACGTGCGGCTTCAATTTCCATGTGCTAACTTAGCCGACAGTGCCGCACCCGTTAGTTTAATTTGTTGATCACCATCTCCCGGTCGGGGGATCGAACCGTCATCCTGCAACTCCGCATAGCATCAGCAACCAGGCATCTTTCCACTGGACCACCGCACCAAGACAAAGTCAAGGATTGGCCGACCAGTTTTCACATGTCTGATATACTGACACACTGACGATTCATATGGGACTATCTGTGGATGCATCTGTCACAATCAATCCTAGGCTTTTGCGCCTATTGTACTCTGACTCCAGCACGGCTCTGGCAGTATATGTATTTTTATTTTATTGACGCACTGGCAACGTGCGGCTTCAATTTCCATGTGCTAACTTAGCCGACAGTGCTGCACCCGTTAGTTTAATTTGTTGATCACCATCTCCCGGTCGGGGGATCGAACCGTCATCCTGCAACTCCGCATAGCATCAGCAACCAGGCATCTTTCCACTGGACCACCGCACCAAGACAAAGTCAAGGATTGGCCGACCAGTTTTCACATGTCTGATATACTGACACACTGACGATTCATATGGGACTATCTGTGGATGCATCTGTCACAATCAATCCTAGGCTTTTGCGCCTATTGTACTCAGACTCCAGCACGGCTCTGGCAGTATATGTATTTTTATTTTATTGACGCACTGGCAACGTGCGGCTTCAATTTCCATGTGCTAACTTAGCCGACAGTGCTGCACCCGTTAGTTTAATTTGTTGATCATCATCTCCCGGTCGGGGGATCGAACCGTCATCCTGCAACTCCGCATAGCATCAGCAACCAGGCATCTTTCCACTGGACCACCGCACCAAGACAAAGTCAAGGATTGGCCGACCAGTTTTCACATGTCTGATATACTGACACACTGACGATTCATATGGGACTATCTGTGGATGCATCTGTCACAATCAATCCTAGGCTTTTGCGCCTATTGTACTCTGACTCCAGCACGGCTCTGGCAGTATATGTATTTTTATTTTATTGACGCACTGGCAACGTGCGGCTTCAATTTCCATGTGCTAACTTAGCCGACAGTGCTGCACCCGTTAGTTTAATTTGTTGATCACCATCTCCCGGTCGGGGGATCGAACCGTCATCCTGCAACTCCGCATAGCATCAGCAACCAGGCATCTTTCCACTGGACCACCGCACCAAGACAAAGTCAAGGATTGGCCGACCAGTTTTCACATGTCTGATATACTGACACACTGACGATTCATATGGGACTATCTGTGGATGCATCTGTCACAATCAATCCTAGGCTTTTGCGCCTATTGTACTCTGACTCCAGCACGGCTCTGGCAGTATATGTATTTTTATTTTATTGACGCACTGGCAACGTGCGGCTTCAATTTCCATGTGCTAACTTAGCCGACAGTGCTGCACCCGTTAGTTTAATTTGTTGATCACCATCTCCCGGTCGGGGGATCGAACCGTCATCCTGCAACTCCGCATAGCATCAGCAACCAGGCATCTTTCCACTGGGCCACCGCACCAAGACTAAAAGTCAAGGATTGGCCGACCAGCTTTCACATGTCTGATATACTGACACACTGACGATTCATATGGGACTATCTGTGGATGCACCTGCCACAATTCAATCCTAGGCTTTTACGCCTATTGTACTCTGACTCCAGCACGGCTCTGGCAGTATATGTATTTTTATTTTATTGACGCACTGGAAACGTGCGGCTTCAATTTCCATGTGCTAACTTAGCCGACAGTCATGCACCCATTAGTTTAATTTGTTGATCACCATCTCCCGGTCGGGGGATCGAACCGCCATTTTGCAACTCCGCATAGCATCAGCCACCAGACATCTTTCCACTGGACCACCGCACCAAGACTAAAAAGTCAAGGTTTGGCCGTCCACATGTCTGATATACTGACACACTGACGATTCATATGGGACTATCTGTGGATGCACCTGCCACGATTCAATCCTTGTGTATATATATATGCATGTGTATGTGTGTGCTCGAATATATGTGTATATGGGCCCACCTAAATATGATCTAATGTATATCATAAGTCTGAAGCGAGACTCATATTCTTTCTCACCGAAAATCTGTATGGCTAAGAAAATCCCCAAATATGTTAATTTCCTTATATCACGTGGATGAAGTACAATGCTATTGAAGTCAAAGGTCAAGGTCATTGTACCTTTTGACGAGTATAAAGAGCCGGCCTTAACAGTTCAGCTCTTCTGCTTAGCTCATTTTATCTTTATTTCAGAATTGGACAAATGATTGGAACTAAGCATGGTATATAGATACCTCAATCAGCAGGTGCCGCACAAACACATTCAGATTTCTGAGGTCTAGATAATGTTACTATGTGGGTGGGTGGTTAGGTGGGTGGGTGTGTAGGTGAGTGAGTGGGTGGGTGAGTAAGAGAGTGAGCGAGCGGGCAGGCGGGCGGATTGGCGGGCGGGCTGACGGGTGGGCGGGCGGGCAGGCGACATAGCGAGCGCGCGAGCAAACGATCGAGGATGGGTGGGTGGGTGGGTGGTGGGTCAGTCGGTCAGCCGGTGGGTGGGTGGGTGGGTGTGTGAGTTGGTGGATGGGTGGGTGTGTGTGTGTGGGTGGGTGGGTGAGTGAGTGAGTGAGTGAGTGAGTGAGTGAGTGGGTGGGTGGGTGGGTGGGTGGGTGGGTGGGTGGGTGGGTGGGTGGGTGGGTGGGTGGGTGGGTGGGTGGGTGGGTGGGTGGGTGGGTGGGTGGGTGGGTGGGTGGGTGGGTGGGTGGGTGGGTGGGTGGGTGGGTGGGTGGGTGGGTGGGTGGGTGGGTGGGTGGGTGGGTGGGTGGGTGGGTGGGTGGGTGGGTGGGTGGGTGGGTGGGTGGGTGGGTGGGTGGGTGGGTGGGTGGGTGGGTGGGTGGGTGGGTGGGTGGGTGGGTGGGTGGGTGGGTGGGTGGGTGGGTGGGTGGGTGGGTGGGTGGGTGGGTGGGTGGGTGGGTGGGTGGGTGGGTGGGTGGGTGGGTGGGTGGGTGGGTGGGTGGGTGGGTGGGTGGGTGGGTGGGTGGGTGGGTGGGTGGGTGGGTGGGTGGGTGGGTGGGTGGGTGGGTGGGTGGGTGGGTGGGTGGGTGGGTGGGTGGGTGGGTGGGTGGGGTGGGTGGGTGGGTGGGTGGGTGGGTGGGTGGGTGGGTGGGTGGGTGGGTGGGTGGGTGGGTGGGTGGGTGGGTGGGTGGGTGGGTGGGTGGGTGGGTGGGTGGGTGGGTGGGTGGGTGGGTGGGTGGGTGGGTGAGTGAGTGAGTGAGTGAGTGAGTGAGTGAGTGAGTGAGTGAGTGAGTGAGTGAGTGAGTGAGTGAGTGAGTGAGTGAGTGAGTGAGTGAGTGAGTGAGTGAGTGAGTGAGTGAGTGAGTGAGTGAGTGAGTGAGTGAGTGAGTGAGTGAGTGAGTGAGTGAGTGAGTGAGTGAGTGAGTGAGTGAGTGAGTGAGTGAGTGAGTGAGTGAGTGAGTGAGTGAGGTGAGTGAGTGAGTGAGTGAGTGAGTGAGTGAGTGAGTGAGTGAGTGAGTGAGTGAGTGAGTGAGTGAGTGAGAGAGAGAGAGAGAGAGAGAGAGAGAGAGAGAGAGAGAGAGAGAGAGAGAGAGAGAGAGAGTGAGTGAGTGAGTGAGTGAGTGAGTGAGTGAGTGAGTGAGTGAGTGAGTGAGTGAGTGAGTGAGTGAGTGAGTGAGTGAGTGAGTGAGTGAGTGAGTGAGTGAGTGAGTGAGTGAGTGAGTGAGTGAGTGAGTGAGTGAGTGAGTGAGTGAGTGAGTGAGTGAGTGAGTGAGTGAGTGAGTGAGTGAGTGAGTAATGAAGTGGGAGGAAGGAAGGCACCTGCCTGGCGAAAGGATCCACGTCAAAGTTGCGAAATTCACCAATTCAATTCCATGTTGCTCACAGAAGTTAGTTATTTGATTGTTTCAAAATAATTCGGCTGTAGAATATCAGCAATAACTTCTAGTCTAATCCCTTAAAACACAATATTTCTTACAATGTATCAATTTCCAGGGTGTGACGGTACATGCTGAAAGCCTGCATCTTGTCTGTAGGAATTTTCTGCAGGATAAGAATACCATTCTATTAATGAAGGCACCGCCTACAGCTACTACTCTTTTCAACTGGCTTATGGCAAGATAAGTGTGTCTTTGCTACTAACAGTCTGCAAGTCTATGAATTCTGCTCAACTAATGAGTGAACCTCGTCCAGTTACATTAAGGTAGACTAGTGTCGCTTGCTTCCAACTGTGCATTTTTAATGATAACTACATCGTTCACTAAGATACATCATTACATTTACAACCATGTGGACTCACAAGATGCAGACTTCACTGACGAACTTGTATATCAAACATTAAGTTGTTGTGGATGTGACACTCTGCTTCTTGCAGATATCTTTGGGAACTTTCGGACCACATACATTCAGCAGTACCATCTGGATCCAGCCCACTAGTAACCCGGGCCCTGGCCTGTCGTGGAATGGGCTTCTCAGGAAGACCGGGGTAGAATTACTAACCGACTAGGATATGCATCTCTTCGTGGAAAAATGACTCAGCGGTGGTATATCGATGGTCAGCAAGCGCTATGCCAATGCAAACAAGGCACACATGTCTGGTTACAACTCAGAATAACCAACATGTCACATCATATATCAGGATGCTAACAATGTCTATGGCTGGGCGATGAACCAACACTTACCAACTGGGGTGTGGAGGTGAGTGTGGGGGAGGGGGTTACACGTGTGTGGACCTACAAATGGGCATTCCTCAAGACCAGTGCAGACGCCAGTTTTGGCCAGCATGATCATGAATGGGTCGAACGCCCAGTGACAGTTATGCTGTCGGATTATAAGACGTATTGCATCATTAGCATGGACGGGATACTTCCGATTACGTAATTAATAATAAGTCAATACATGTTGTTTGTATAATCCTAACACTATTATATCGATCATAGTTTTATGGCATGTAATCGAAATTCAGTTCTGATAACATGTAGAGCAACCCTCAAATATATATATATATATATATATATATATATATATATATATATATATATATATATATATATATATATATATATATATATATATATATATATATATATAGAGAGAGAGAGAGAGAGAGAGAGAGAGAGAGAGAGAGAGAGAGAGAGAGAGAGAGAGAGAGAGAGAGAGAGAGAGAGAGAGAGAGAGAGGGGAGGGATGGGGAGAGGGAGGAGGGGGGGGGGCGCAGAGCGCGGACAGAGGAGAGAGATTGAGGGATGAAGGGTGGCTGCTGGAGATTGTACAAATGTGTTCAGACTTGCACGGGTCACCTTTTCAACCCTGAGCCCTTAGTGTTTCACTTTCAATAAAAGGCGGTATGTTTTTGATTTTCTGACAGTTTTTCAACTGTAGATTTGCACAGTCAGCAACGATCAGTCAAATCAGTTTCAACATAACATATCCTACAATGCAGCGGATTTCATATTGCCACTGTTAATTTGTCTACGATAAGACTTCAGTTACTAATAAATATCTGGAATGGTGACTGCGCCATTGCTACTACACGTTTGCAACTGTATTTATCTGATCATACATCGATCAAGGAGTGTCTCAACGCCCACAAACCAGGCCAGTCTACCCACATATCGCGGCATACCGCTCCCAATCCGATATGACGCAATGTAGACGGCATTGAACTCTATACAAGGCTAGAGCCGCATTTTAAACATGCAACTAGCTTAAGTTCATCTGGTTATCGTGTCTACTGGAAAGGCTACGCTATCCTCCCGGCGCCGTCTGTTGCAATGAATTAGTGTTCTGTTAGTATCCGGAAAATTTTTCAAAAATTCTGGAACTGTTGTGGTTGGCCTAATCCGGTTAGATATAAACCCATGTATGGCCTCTCTTCTTGTCCCTGAGTAGATGACCATGCTAATAGATGGCCAGCAGGTGAAACAATATAACTGCATCTCTCATAATTAGACATCGGAGTTAGCAGTAATTGAGATATAGGGTGCAAAGACCTATTTGCCATTTATCATATAAACAAGCCTTCTAGCCCGTTCATTATTTTTCGATATGAGCACCCGTGCCATATTCAACGGAGTATTTTCATTGGTTGTTGGGTGCGCAACCCATTAAAACATCGATTGATGTGAGCGTGACGCGTTGGAATTACTACGCGGTACTGTTTTACTACGATTTGTTTACTACGATTTGTCATTCATGAAACGTCATCGCAAAATGTCAACGTTTGACAGTTTATCAGTCGGCAGCGAAGTAACGATTGATGGCCATGGCTCCGCGATAGTCTTAGAAGAAAAGTGCAGTTTACGGCTGACATCGCCATATTTTGTGTTTGTCACTATATTTTGCTGCGCATTCAGTATCTGTTATCAAGCAGTGGTGCGTCGCAGCAGCGGTATTGATTTCACGAAAATCAACATTGAGAAATCAGATAAAAGTCACATCAGTAACTATTAGCAAATATTTCAAAATTACAGTTTATATGATAAGTAAAATCTCAAACTCGGTCTCTTCATATCACTATTATGAACCTCGTTGAAAATTATCAATTTTTCACTTGCTAAAGCTCGTGCAAATTGACGATTTTCAACTCGGTCCATAATAGTGATATAAAATGTGACCTCGTTACTATATATAATATCTACAATAGCAGATGGCGTTCAGTAGTCCAGAATCCTCAGGATGGAGCTACCTGCGGGTTTCCTAAATCGGCCCGAATATGCCTCAACCTCAATTACTGTCTAGTAGCAGTCACTATGTGGCAACGGAACCATTCTAGCACGACAATGGCATCTTCTTAAATGTGATATTAACACCTCAACGTGTCGGTCACGTGGCTTAGTTTTGTGCTGATCATCTCAGCATAATACTATTCACAAGCAAAGCCTCACAAGACACACAAAGCACCGTTGCCTAAGCGAGAGTTCGGCTAGCAGTCTCTGTATGGTTTCCTACGGTGAGTTTAGGCGATGCTCTCATGGTTACTCGTGGCTAGATGGGCTAGCTTTAAGTAGATCAACAACGTGTCTTAAATTCATTCATTTCAGTGCAAATATGTGGCTTACTCACTAATCCCCACTCATAGCTAGGTGGATTCGTATATGTACTCGGGTATGCATTTAGCCCTATAGTATGTGTAGGCGCGACTCTAGTAATCTAACTTGCTGGCAATCCCCCGTGGTACCACAGGTGCATCTCAGAACGTCTCCCGATGACTGAAATGGTACATTTACAGAAAATTACTGTGTCTCGCAAGTTTCTGTCCATTGATCTAATCAATTTATTAACCGACTATCTCGATGTCATGTTCAACCGCCTTCGAGTCTCTCGCCCGGGATATAAGTATTACTCGAGCTGGTCATTTCAGTGGGCCCCCACCCCCACCCCAGTTGCAGCATCAACGGATTTCCTTGTTGCTCTCCAAGGATACTTTATTTCTACAGGCATGTTTGCCCGGCAACACGTGATTGTGTTCCAGTTATTGGCTATTTAGATGTATAGATGTATGTTATTGAACAAAGCTTCAAAGAATGCGTATTGAATAGATACCTTTCCTAGCAAATGTGCTATTGTGGAAAAAATTTAGTCGCTGTAGGAAGAAAAGTATTGGATTATTGTGGTACATATACAATGTGGTAAGCTTTTGCAGCGTGATTGACTGGCGCGATAATACACGAAGCCATTCATAATGATGATTACCCGTATCCAGACCGTGATTAGCAATATTTGAACAAACGCATTTCGTAGGCCTTTGCTGACCATTCGTGAAACCCTAAGAACTCTTGTGAAGCCACTGATTGTATCTCTTCCTGTATGTCACTATCCGACGTGTGTTTTCGGTGATAATGGAGGAATCCAGTTTAGCTATGGATCAGCTGTTGAATATTTTGAAACTAATTTGACTGGGTGCTGTTGATGCCTATGGCAGCAACAGCACCCAGTTAAATTAGTTTCAAAATATCCAAGTGCATGTTTATTAAATAGTAAAGACATACAATTCATACAACCTGAGGCGTTGAAGACGGACTAAATCGCGTCATTCGTGACGAAATTTATTATGGCGTCAGCCTACATGATTGTGACGTAGTTAATTTTGACGTCATGTGATTGACTGAGAAACATGATTGTTCCATTACGCCATTCTCTAAGGCGAGCGCCATTAAATTTATCAGCCATTGCTCTGCTAACTGGGCGGAATCACTTGTAGGGAAATAATCTAATATTTAGGAACTTTGAATGACATAGTATGTACGTCGAAATTTACATCAGAGCAATGATGTATATAATAGAGCGTTCGATTGGAGCCATGAATAGACGCGTTTAGAGTGAAATACGTTTTTGACACGCGCGTTGTGGATGGTTTAAATATGGTCATTAAACAATTGGTAGCTTAAACCTTACATGGTTGAATTTCGTCAAGAAAATGGCATACCCACTCCCACTGAAAATCTCCCACTGGAATAAAGCGTCGGTTTATCGAGTCAGATATTTCAATAGTAAATGTTCAAAAACCATGCACTTACGTCTTACAAATGGGCATTTCTCAAGACAACTGCAGAAGATGTTTCTGCCAGGTTATTGCCATTTGGGACCACCCGTCTTAAAGAATGTGGCGCTAAATAGAATGCCTCGGCATCAGCAGGTTTGCATGTACATGTCAGTAGAAATCTCACTCATGTAAATCATGTCTGTCTTAAAGGTATGTACACGTATCTTAAAGACCTAAATAAAGAAGGGTGAAACCTTAAGGTACGGGAATTGCAACATATGAGTAATATATTGGCATTGATTTATTTGGAAAGGGATTGCTGTTCAGGGTCCGTGATGTGAATGCTGTCTAGACAAAGAATTTACAAGAGGCATTTAAATTATAATTTGGCCATTTGCCTGGTTTGAGATGTCCAGTTCATGCCGGTTGTAATCACATTTATTTCTGACGTTTTGACTTAATTATTAAGAAAGACCGTTGGTTAAAGGATTCTGCTCTTACTGCTGTCTAGTTGATTTGATTTTGAATACGAATAGTGACAGATAAGTAGTGTGATAGGGTTGCTTAACAATGTAACAGTGTCTCCAACGAGTAGCTTTACGCAAAGAAACAATTTTCATAGTAAACGCATTGTGTACAAGATCACGTTTATCGTCTGTGCTTTAGTATAACGCTGCTTACCACTATCTCGACAACGTGACAACGCTGTGTGACTTCTACCAATCCCATACACAACAGTAGCAAAATGCATCATTTTGCGACAATTGTGTAAATGATTGGTAGATGTTACACACCATTGGCAAAACGATAAGGCCTACGGTTTGTTGACTTGCTTAAGCAAACAGGCGTAGATTATTTCATTGATATTGTCAGCTCGGATACTCTGCACGCTATTTATTATCCGTATATGGTTGCACTGGGTTATAGATGTGTCGAACTTTAGAGGGTTCACAATTAGAATTCGGAAGTTAGTCACGAGCTTCGATCGCTGACTGCGCGGCCTCCTCTTCCCTTCTGACAAGGTGCCCAGTCAGACGATGCGAAACACCGCCCAGATGCTATCCTCGCGACAAGAATAACCGACTTGCTTAAATTAGGGGATGACAGTTTCAATGCTCCATCCCCTATAGTATTTGACTGGATCAACAATTAAGTGGAAAATTATGGAATGTCGACTGTCATTGATGGAAGTCTATGCCATTAATCCAATGCCACACTGTATACGGTGCCAATTAGATAAGTAACCATCATTTCTACTGTAGTGTGATGACCAATCAAATACACTACTTCTATATGGTATCAGGGCGCTATTCAGAGCTAGATTTGACCAACTAAGCCAGTAATACATTGCGCAGATTTTCCGATTCAAATATAACCTAAAAGCGAATGAACTTGTCGCCCGTATTCGAGCAATGACACAATCAGCCACACATCCATTGAGCCATGTCTCCAGACTATAAGCTTGTTAATGCTTGCTCTCGGAGGAAAGATGCATGCAAGTGTGTCTGTGTGACATCATGGTCACTCAACGAAACTGCAATTTGCATATAGCACATGACAGCAGTCGTTAGTATCCGTACCGCCTCGTATGTATGATTGCTCTATTCTGCGACTGTAATAGTAAAACACCCTACAGCTTCAACCAGTCCTTCTTCGCTTTTGCCAAACTGCGTCTTGTCCTCAGCCAAAATCTTTAGCTTCCTCAGACCCATTCTTGGTCTGCGAGTACCGAATCCTGCTTTCTTAAGCTCACCTTCGTAGCGTATCTTCATCCCATGTAGCCTGGCGTAGTACACCTATCATCTTTGAGCGTTTAATTGTATCAAATGATCTTGACATGTCAATGCCCATTTTGTGGCTGCCTCGTATCATTTAGATTTTAATTATTTTAATGTTATTCTACTTCTTATTGTATCGTGATCTACGAAGGCTTCAGGGTAGTAATGGTAGATTGCATTGTGAGTGGTGACCTTGAACATGTGTAAAGGTCAATGGACCTTTCCATTTTTAGCTATTCCCCGCCCATCACTAGCTAAGCTCCACCCACACCCCACCGTGTTGGGATTGATCGATCCCCCAAATGCCCTAGCTATCAATATCCTGAAAACTATGCAGGGAAACTGTTGAATATTTTGTAACAAATTTGACTAGGTGCTGTTGTTGCCTATTTATTAAATAGTAAAAGCAAACAATTTGTACAACAGCGCATATACCGTCTTCAAATATGCGTTCGTGACATACTTATCGACGTCATTCATGACGTCATTCATTATGATGTAATTCTACACATCACGCAGTTCATTATGACGTCATATGATGGGCGGGTACTCTGGAAAGGTGAATTGCCTTTTGAAACAACATTGTTAAAATAGATGCTACTCTATTATTCGCAGTTAGTACACCATGAACAGCACTAGAGTGCGCTCTACCATGAATAAAGGTAACTTCTAACCATGTATCTGATGCTAATCAGTATCTGTTGCCCCACATAGCGAATGTAAGCTATTTAAAAGCACACATCCTCGTCTTGATACCTGGGGTTTTGATGAGTATTGAACATAATATAACATAACAATTATTAAATGATAGTCCTATAGGGTCATCCTTTCATTGTCGTGATTATGAGGGAGTGTTTAAGACTAATACTCTAATATCGGAGTTTATCCAAATGATATTAGATCAAATCATCATACATGATATTTGAAAGCCGTGGCGCATGCGATAGCACACCTGTATAACGAGAAATACGGCGTAATTGGCGTAACGCATTGTGAGGCAGGTGACACGCACGGTACCGAGAGCATTGACGGGCGTGACTCACCTCTTATAAGTTTCTGGGTAGATCTACCTGGAGATATACAATAAGGTGAAACAGGACTGAAAAACGAAAGTTGATGTCAATCCGGAAGCTCTAATGTGCAACAGGGGGTTCAACGGTAAATCGGCTGACTGTGGTGAATTGGCTTGCCATCTGGAAGGCTTCGAATTCAGGTGTGAAGCTAGTAGCTATTATAAAGTTCTGGTTACTATAAAAGATGTTGGTATTTATAGTGGGACACATTCGCGGTGCATTGCATTTTGTATTGTCAGATTGACTTCAAGCTTGGGATGAATTTTCTGCCAGTAATCTGAGAATTAAGCCCGGTGCCATTCCTATTGAGTTATGTCTTTGGCTATGTCATTGGGACCGGCATAGAAACTGCTGATCTATTACTCTCTCCCGGTAAGGAGAAGAGGGTATAGCGAATGGGCCGGCCTGCCTGCTTACCTGTCTGCCTGTCTGCTTGCATGCCTGCCCGCCTGCCTACCTGTCTGTCTGTCTGTCTGTCTGTCTGTCTGTCTGTCTGTCTGTCTGTCTGTCTGTCTGTCTGCCTGCCTGCCTGCCTATCTGCCTGCCTGCCTGCCTGCCTGCCTGCCTGCCTGCCTGCCTGCCTGCCTGCCTGCCTGCCTGCCTGCCTGCCTGCCTGCCTGCCTGCCTGCCTGCCTGTCTGTCTGTCTGTCTGTCTGTCTGTCTGTATGTGTGTCTGTCTGTCATGCTGTGTGTGTCTGTCTGGCTGTCTGTCTGTTTGTCATGCTGTCTGTCTGTCTGTCTGTCTGTCTGTCTGTCTGTCTGTCTGTCTGTCTGTCTGTCTGTCTGTTCGTCCGTCCGTCCGTCCGTCCGTCCGTCCGTCTGTCTGTCTGTCCGTAGCTTTAAAAAAACTGCTAATCCGATTTGGCTTAAACGTTAACATAACCAAGGAACTTGCTATGCAAGGGGATTTCCAGACGTTAGCCATGATCCAGATAAAAGAATCCGGATCCAGATCGGATCAAATTCTAGATCTGTGGATATCTCAGAAACAACTGGCCCATCTCTGCTCAAACCGGGGAAACGGTGTGGCCTTACACTAGGATACCACAACTTTGACCGTTATTTGAAAAAGCTCTGAAAACAAAGAAAATCCGGAAAATTTGAAGAAATCTGCAAAATCTGAAAACATTTTACAAGGTGACAGGGCGAGGGTCTGCATTCTGTGATTGGTCTTGTTCCAAATGTTCTGGATTGATAACCTCGAACCTCTCTCCATTGTGAACCTAGTATTGGGATTGTAAATCTTAAGGTGGTAAGAGAAGAACATCCAAACTTATGGTTCTTAGATGAATTTCGAAATATTCGTATCTATGGTGAAAAAAAGTTGTATGTGCGTGTATTTCAGGTTTCAGTGTAATAATGGGCAGGGATAACTTGAAGTATCTTGCATTTTAGGTGGCTTGGACCTATGGTATATCCTATAGCGCCATTAATTAACATATACATCATGTTACCCGATGGAGCGGACTCTTTGCAATTTATGATAAAAAATAAACAAATGGCTAACATTTTATCGTGATCACCGTCCTGTGGTATTGTGAAGTATTCATCTACGTGCTGGTATTCTGTGTTCTCTGGGTTGAAACTGTAATGCAATTAATGTCTTATATTTTTAGTTAGACCTGAAATAATAGGTATTCATTTGCATTATTCGTATGACCGTGTTAGTGATCAATACTTTGGATGATATATAACGTGGCTAGGCAAATTGTTACTAATATTATGCGCAAAGACCATTCCGATGATGATTCTCCTGGCACTTAAAGCTGCATAGTTTGCCTTTAGAATGATGCCGTTGGTGAACGTGAGTAATTCTGGCTGTTTTCTAGAGTGTTAGACCTGGGTTTCGTGATGATAGGATTGTGAGTTGTGATGATAGATCTGCGGATGTGACTGCATACAGCCCAGGAACTGTGCGTTATTTAGAATGCCGCCTCTGTATCGGTTTGGGAATGGTTTATTGATAAGATGCCAATATTATAAGTACCAACACACAGATAAAATCATGCTTTTGAGTGAACAACAATATTTCATTACGATGGGGCACATTTTTCTGGAATCCATAGAGGCTATCACTATCGCAAGACTATTGTAATTGTCTGTGTATTTATGCGTACATGTATGAGCGTGTGGTGTCCGGGGCAATAACTCAAGCTCTACGGGGAAAATCTGACAATTCTGGGTAGGTCTTTGCCACTGGGTCCCGAACAACCCGAATGTTTGATCAAAGGTCAAATGTAGAGGTAATCTAAAGGGGCGAGTGGGGGGGGCGAGACTAGAAATTATTCGAATGATGATGATGTTGACGACGACGACAGCGACGGCGACGACGACGACGTCTTCTGCGGCTGCAGTAGTTTGAAAACCTCCTACAGCTGGCAGTCCTTGCTCATCTCTGGCCACTCCTTCGTTTTCCCAGGCACTGTCCTCAGGTCACTCAAGCTCTTTCTGGTTCTGTGAAGCGGATACCGCATCTTTTTTATCAGTACGTGTAGAACGTCTGTACAGCGGACTCCTCTGCGAATATCTAACCCTTAGCACTCTGATGCCAATATTCCATCCTTTACCGTGTCAATAGCAAAGAAACTAGTGTACATTTTTTACCAATTTTGGTGGAAGATGTTGCTGTCTACGACAGTACATCTTGCACCAAAGCTGTTGAAAAATGAACACCAGTTCATCTCTTACGTATATTTGAAAAGTTAACATTTTGACATCAGAGTAGTAAGGGCTAATGATTTTTTCACACACCTTAGCCTCATCCACTTCACGACTAGTTTCAACTGTTTGCGTCTTATTAGACGCAGGTCGGATTTGACCCTCTCGAGTCCGGACTCGCTACCCGCGAATACGTGTGATTATTATAGTGCAGTTAAGGATTGTGCTGCTACAGATCCATCCGAAGCAAAGAGTAAGTCAATATCTTTGACTAAGTCAGTCATATTGCACGCGTGCCAGTGTTGTCAGCAAGATAGCATAACTCATGTTTTAGAATAAAAGCAAGCCCTTTGTGTAGCGCTGACAGTTGTAGTATATAGGTAATTTTTCACTATGTTAGCCCATTTACTCCTGACCTCGTGGAAATCTCTTCAATGGGCACTACACAATACATGATGCGAAATATGAAAACAATCGATTGGATGGCATTATTACCATAGGCCACCCAATCAATTTGCTTTCAGAATGTGCACACAATTTTAGTCATGAGTTATTTGAAATAAGTGTCCAAATTGCAGAATCAAAATGGTTTAGGAATACCAATGGCCAGAGTTAGTACGTAAATATATATCAGTAAGAGGTATGATGGTGCGATACATATCTTTTCCTATACATATGAAGCACATGATAAAAGATATGCGGGAGATGCGTAGGCCGTGCGATTTTTGTGCATATAAATATGATATACAACTAAGAAAATAAACAGTCACCTAATGCTAGATTATGTTTAGTCAGCAATGTCGAATTACTCAGAGCTGCTTGAATTGTTTCTCAAATTACATTGTTCATATGGTCTGTATATGGAGTCCTACTCGTAACCTGCTAAGATGTTATAACTATAAACTAGAATTTTAAGGATATAAAACGATCCCACCTCGAACACAAATTTATATTACTATTTGGTTAACCATGAAGGGAACCGCAAGAGTAGATCACAGCGACATAATCTTGATATGCGACACTTATGTACCCACCAATGTTGTCATGATCCCAAATATGTGCTACAAACCTGAATTCCCAGAATCTAAAGTTCATTGTAATTATACAAGTGTGCTGAATAGTTTACACCTATTCAAATATAGCATTAACAGGTCCCAGTCAAATTAGTTTCAAACTATTCAACATAATGTTTATTACGTTGTAAATTCATCAAAGACATACAATTTGTAATCTTTCCTAACGGACCTTTTCGATTTTCATGCAAGACGTATGTCATTTTGATCGTGCCGTCATCTAGATATTAACATATTTAACATATAATGTTATAATTAACATGTAATTGAGTGACAGATTGTATCTCTCCGTTGATGTTGTATATCTACGTGTGCGCAAACACACGCGCAGGTGCGCATTAGAGCACACACAGAACGCAGTTTGATTTTATTAATAAATGAGTATCTAAACAAAAATCAACCTACCTGTAGAAATTTTGTAATTCGACACATGGCAAGTCCGAAGTACCATGTCTCTCTGAGATCCTCGACCAAGGTGGGTGGCAAACAGAACAGAATAATAAGAAAGTCCGATATGGCAAGATTGAGCAGGAATATGTTAGTGATTGTCCGCATTTGACGATTTCTACACACGGCAAATATCACCAGAAAGTTCCCGATTAAGCCTACAACAAATATCAGAGCATAGCACACAACAAATATACATTTCATAGAATCCATCTGCAGATACGTCTCCTCGTTTTCTGCCACGTCGTCCCAGAATTCGTAACAATATCCATCTTCTCGATGTAAACACTCGGGAGAGCAATTCAAACCCGATCTATTCATAGTCGCGTTACGATGGAACCACCTTTCGTTGCACACATTGCAAGTATCAGATGTGTTTTCCGGATGCATCTTATTCGCGTTTTTCCTAATCAAGTAACATTTCGTGAATGCATTTTGTCAAGTCCGTTGCCCAGGTGATTTGTTATTGGTTTCAATTGGCCGAAATCTGTAAAATAAAAAGTGTGCAATTAATATGTATGATGCTGGAATATCGTTTCTCTAGTGAATTCTCAGATTACAACAGACATTGAGAGGTTTGCGTGCTGATGTATACGTCTATTTCCCGGAAGGTGCTTAGGGAGGTTGTTGTTGTTAACTGAGGAACAGGATCCTTTATCAACACTCGATATCACTTCGCAGAACAATCTCCCAGTATAGCTCACACAACAGCATCACTTCACAGAAAAATCTCCCAGAATAGCTCACACTACAGCATCATTTCACAGAACAATCTCCCATTATAGCTCACACTACAGCATCACTTCACAGAACAATCTCCCAGGATAGCTCACACTACAGCATCGCCTCACAGAACAATCTCCCAGTATAGCTCACACTACAGCAGCACTTCACAGAACAATCTCCCAGTATAGCTCACACTACAGCATCACTTCACAGAACAATCTCCCAGTATAGCTCACACTAAGCAGCAAGGGTGGTTGGGTCGGTGTGGGATATGCAGCGACCAGATCTGACACTCAAGTATATAACGTCATAACCACTTACGTCATGTGTAGGCTGACGTCGCAATCATAGTGACGTATATAACTCCGTCATGAAGCTTGAAAAGTCCGTCTTAGTGGACAGATTGTATGTAGTTGATGAATTTACAATTTAAGAAACATGTTGAATATTTTGAAACTAATTTGGCTGTGAGCTGTTGTTGCCAATGGCCACAACAGTCGTCGGTTAAATACGTTTCAGAATATTCAATAGCTATATATATTATCTTGAATTTGGATTTCCAACTTAGCGCAAAGCGTGGGCGGAGTTTATCTAGAAATGGGCGTGACATAGTTAGAAATTGATGCCTTTATTCTTCGAGTGAGTTCTCTTGCATTAGAATTAATTAATCAACATATGAACAAAACGGCAGTAGACAGTTAGTCCACATTGCCTGAGACTGCCAGGCAGAGCCCGAAATAACGACCAAAACCCAGTTGATTTGAGTTTATGTCCGAAACAGATTAACTCCCCTCGAACTAGCCCACTATACAGGGGTATACGAAGACAAAAGTTTGTGATCACACAACGCGTATAAACAATTTTCCTTCGCTTTATGTTTATCTAAATGACAATCCTAATTGGCCGTGCAAAAATATGCCCCAGTTTTAATAATGATTTCATGCCAAAATCAGCCTCTGTAGTGGCCCTGAAAGTGAGCATAATTTTTTTATTTAAATATACCACTGGAATAACTGGATCGTCAATCGTAAATTTTCTAAACAAATTCTTCTCTTGGCCTGCAAATGGGCATTCAATAAACAAATATTTAGATTTCTTGACCAAATTGAGACATTAAAAGCTTAATATTATTTGATTTTTATCTTAATTCATAAGTATCATTACACGTCATGTTTTATACCGCCTGGTCTAAATTTGATGAATTAAAGCAGACAATGACTTACACATTCATCTAAATAAAGAAACAATTTATTGCTGAATGAGCTGAACTCAGATTACGAAGCGAACCAATACAGTCGATGTGTAATTCCATCTTGAAAAAATAAAAACGGCATGAGAGTTAATACTTAAATCGCTTTGATACCGATTCTTTACCGGTTTGTATCCTAAAGGGTAACGAATAATAACGGCGGCGAATAATAGGATTCCACTTCTGGGAGTTTCCCGCTGACTATACACGGTTGTGCCATACACAACCGAATGAAAGAGTTGAGCGCATCGGTTAATCGATATGTGTAGTGGCATTCTGAATACAGTCATTTGAGCTAATTTGATCTGACGACAAGCTGATTTCTAAATTGATCACACCACCCCCCCCCCCCCTACTCCACCCAACCATATTCGATGAATCACAATAAAACCAAATTTCTCCTCTGTTTTCAATAAACTGATACAATTATTCTCTTGAATATTTTGAAAGTAATCTATGAAAAAGCTTGCCAGCAGTCAAAGTAATTTCAACATATTGTGCACGTCTTGTATGGTTGCTTTGGAATTACGACTCTGGGGTTTCAATTGCTACGTTTTAACCGTACAGCACAGAAATAAGTTAACATTTTTCCAAAACAAAATAAACAGTACTGTTGAACAGTTTGTACCTAATTTAATTGGAAGCCATTGCTGCAATATTGCCCAATCCAATTATATTCAAAATGGTCAGCAGACCATTTCTTACTAACTAATAGCCCATGGGCTACAATGACGCGCACGCACACACGCACGTGCGCACGCACTAACGCACGCACGCACGCTCGCTCGCTCTCTCTCTCTCTCTCTCTCTCTCTCTCACCCAACAATCAGCCAAACTATATTTTTTCTGTTACTTTGAACTATGCCGATTAATAATATATATGTAAACATGAGATAAACTGGGAGTCACCATGTTTTTGAATGGGTTAAGTTTACGCTTATGCCCCATAACGAAGCCGACAATATCAAGGGATGGGACAGCAAAAATGGCCATAACCTTCAATACAATTATAGTAAACTAGGAAATGACGACTCAAAATGTTGCTCTTATGCTTCTCTAATTTTTTCTATATTGTAACGGCAAATTCGTTAAGTAATTAGGTCAGCAGTGGTCAAAAGGTCGCCAATTTTTCTGGCTGCTTAAAATCGGACAACTGTGCGTTGTTCTGGCTGACAAAGTGCTAATAAAGGAATATCTTAACGTTAACATCGTGAAAAGTGAGTATTCGACTCCAAGTGCCTAATCTAAGGGGTCACTATTCATCTATGTCGTGAAATGTCGTAACTATAACAACTGACAGAATATGTATTTTTGAAAATAGCGAAAAATTGCAATTATGGAGTACTGAAAAATGAAATGACATAACTTGACATCTACATAACATAGAGTAATGACTGACCACTTAAAATGTGTGTTATAGCGAAGCTCCGTAATTTGGTCACCATACGTCAAAAGGTCACCAATTTTGCTCGCTGCTTAGATTCGGACAATTGTATGTTGCTATGACTGTCAAAGTGCTAATAAAGGAACAGCTTGGTGTTAAAATCTAAAAGAATTGAGTATTAGACTTCATATGGGAAATCTAAATTGTCAATGTTCATCTATACCATGAAATGTCATTATTTTGACAACTGACAGATTGTCCATTTTTGGAAAAGGGGAAAAATGTGGTTATCGGGTACTAAAAATGAAATGAAGATAGCTTCATATCTACATAACATAGAGTAATGTCTGATGCCTAAAATGTTCCTTATGGTGGCCTCCATAATTTCCTGCATGTTATATGCAAGTTGGTTGAAGAGTTATGTCAACAGAGACCAACAGGTTACCAATTTGGTCGGTGCTTAAAATCTAGCAACTGTGCATCTTTGTGACTAACAAAGTGTTAATACATTTGACAAATCTAGAGGTCCAATATTTCTTTATTTCATGAAATGTTACTATATGATAACTCTCAGAATGTCCATTCTTGGAAATAGCAGCAAAATACAATTATGTGGTATTGAAACAAGAACTCCAGATAATATCCCATCCTCATACGCTAGAGCAATGAATGTCTGCTCAAAATGTTCCTTGTCTTGACCTCTACGATTCCATACATGCTATGTGCCAATCACTTCAATAATTTAAGTTATGAGATGTCAAAGGATTAGCAATTTTGGGTACTGTTTAAAACCTGACAGCTGTGCATTTTGATGGACAAAATGCTAATAAAGTTATGTTAACCCCATAAAAAGTGAATGCTAAGCATCATCTGATTTCTCTAAATGGACAATGCTTATATATTGCATGGAATGGCTTTTATCTGACAACTGACGTGATGACCATTTTTTAAGAATCGTAGGAAAATGCAGTTATTCGCTAATGAGAAGTTAAATGAGCGTATATTGCATCAAAATAAAGTAGGGTGACAAGTGAGCATGCAAATTATTGGTATTTATGCACCCATCATACCAAGCAATAAATCTGCTAACTACATTTGAACATATGACCTTTCACTGAGGCTTGGTCACTGTCAGCTACTGATTGACCGCATTCATTACTGCTATCACGTCACGTTCACTCTCTAGAATATCTGCAAGCATATTGGGGCAATTGCTCGCTTTCAAAAAGCTCACAAAGTCAAACTCTTGTTTGAGAAAGAGTTGTTAAGTCCACAATCATTTTTTGGTTGCACTTGTCCTCTGCCTCACCATACTGTAACATTGCAATGTTTGTCGTGGGAGTCGTGCTGTGAATTAGGCAGGTGAAAGCCTCTCATTGAAGAAATGAATCCTCTGAGGTGCTCCATGAGTCAAAGATTTATTGAAACATCCATTAACAAAATATGCCATTGCTAAATAATGTCTACCAATGTCAAAAAGTCTTCAGAAAGTAAAAATGGCATTTATGAAACACACACAATGGTATGATGTGATCAAGTGGGGTTAGTGCATCGGTCATGGGTGTAGGAACAGTGGGCGGCGCGTGCAACGGTTTTCCTCTCCAATAGCGTATCCCCATAATACCCCCATGTCTTGGCCCCACCCATAGTTTAGACCCTCACGTCAAAATACGCCCCTACCCATGCCATCTGCAGAACATATCAGTCATTCTATTGAGACATGACCCATGCATGTAGTAAGTGTTTGGTTTCACTGCATTTAAGTGAAGGATAGCATCAACCAAACATGGTCCATGTAAAATAACAAAGATTGAGCCATCCTACCTAGTTTACCATTACCAACTCGTAGACAAAAGTCTGATTATTTATTTAGATATGACAGAAATGCTGCCTCATTCAACAATTCCAAATTCTGCATGTTTCGTGCTTCCAATATTGTGGGTATCTTACCAATGAGTCTGGTAGCAAAGTCTTCAATCGGCCATCTTTTGCGTAGAATTTAATCATTGCTTTATGGTAGTAGATTGTCACACTATTATTTTTATCAGGAAACCCATTGTTTTAGAGGCACTGGCATTTGACCATATTCTGGTAGAAAAATAGGGAATCCAGAAACATTCATCTTTTCCCTATTGCTTTTATTTAGACATATGCAAGATGGAATGTTCTAATGATCGCTATCTGGACGTTTCTGTACTATAGACCTTTCCATATTATAGATCATGCCTTCATACATCCGCCTAAGTCAAATGGCATTAAGACATTAATACCTGCACAACATATTCTTACACATTTTGACATATACCCTTTACGAGTGGTATGCTTTGCTATTGGATGGCCGATTACTGTCAAGATGCTATTCAGACCATTGGTGAGTCATTGAACATCTCAGTGGAGCTTTGTCTTCAATAGATGATTTCATCTGCCAAATTACAAAATGACTAACCCCTAACAAATGTTGATGCATATCGCATTTCTCCATGTGAATGGCTATGTGTGATGATGCGGAAAATAGTTCTGCCCCAAGAATATGTGGACAACCCTACCTCCACAAAGAGCTTATGTCTGCGAGCACATATTTAAGGTCAACTACAAGGTGGGTATTTGGAGGGGAGACCATCTACAAAAACAAAATATGCATGCCCCAACTTAGGAGAATGGCTGGACACTAAAGGGTGAGAAAATATTGGAATCCAGGTGACGAGATGGTGAGCTATTGCCTAAAATGCTTGTGGCAATGTGGGAACTTACACAACTATTGGATGGTAGTTAAAAAGGATGGTAGTGTGTATGTTTGAGCAAGGGGTAGCGCCTTGTTTGGAAAGCAGAATGACCTCTACAAGTCATCTCAATGCAATATCGCACTGCATACCCAACTGCTATACTTTTTCATTTACATGTCATTGAAGAATTCTGTATTTGACAACAGAGCGATGACAGCGTGCCTCGGCATAATTAGCATGAGAAATACTGGCTTCATTTTGTTATTGGCTGAAACTTATATAAAGACTGCGGTTAAGAATTGACTGTAGAAGAAAAATCTGCTATTTTATGGAATGAGACAACAGATACGATTTTTGTAAAAACAAGAAAAAAAAGATATGTATTGTCTTGATATCCCAGATAACATATAGACGGTGGGCCAACAACAGATTGGCAGAAGGCAGTTGGCATTACAATGTTGGCCAAACGTTGGCTGTATCATTTGTTTGCCAACGTTGGGCCAACGTTGAGCCAACGTTGGGCCATCTTTGGAAAGTTCACAAATTATGCTCTCCGTTGTGCTATTTTAAATATCTTCATAGATTTATGCCCGTTAGCTCAACGTTGGCCCAAAAACGTATTCCCAATGTTGGGTCAATGTTCGGCCGATGAGCAAACCTACGTTGGCCCAACGTAGTGGTAAACGTTGGGCCAACGTTTGCTTGCTATCAGGGATGGTATTGGGGCAAAAGCCGTATTTTAAAGGGGCAGCACACCTACATCTTTGGAACATTAAGGGAAATAGTTACAGTAACAGAATCGATTTTGAGTTGAACTTGAAGGGAGTTTCAAAACGTTGGGCCATGTCAAATTTAGTGGTGATATGTTAAGTTTCCTGAGCAGTATTAGGCAAAATGTGTACCAGAATTATGAGGGTCACGTGCATTCTTATATGGCGCATTCAACCTTTAGAGGAAATATAAAAAAATGTATTTTCATGTTAACTCCCATATGTAATTTAAGCTAGTAGACAAGATTCATCATTGTCCAGAAAATTGATTGCTAACATCTTCCTGGTGAGCCCCATGCCATTTTGTAAATGCACTAGCATTCGGAGCGGCACCTACAGGTAAACCTATTTCTTAACTGCACTGTAGTTTCCTGTAATTTCATACAGTTAAGAACAACAGACGCATATTTCTGTTGAACCATGCATAGCAAATTACGCTAGTAATGGTATTTCCTTATTCGTGGAATTGCGTAAACCGGAAATTAAATAGAAATTTATGCTATTCGTTTCAGAAAAAAGAAATGGGTACATCGTACCTATTCATGGGGAACTAATGAGGCATTTGTTCGGAATGAAACTAGATTGTTATCAGCTATGCATAAAACTGGCAGAAAATACCACAAAACCATACTCCTCGGCGCTTTTGTATTCCAACAATATAGAGGCATCCCTATGGTGGCTTAATAGAATCAGACAAAGACATGTTTATGCAATCATAACACGCACACGCGAGTGAACTCAGCATCCGTTTAACGGTTAAATCCTAAGATTGCCGGTTCTTCGGTTCTTAATATCGGGATACGGGATATAGTGGTCGTGCCCGATGCCTCGTGCGGAAGAGTCGATTTGTTAGACTATCGGATTGGCCCAGATCTTGTCACGCTGCGCGCATCATATTTCGACACTAAGATTCACTGCCACTATCTCTACCTCCCATATCATTTCCATATATCTGGTAAATGACAGCCATAAACCATGCATGTTATTTTTAGCATTTTATCATTCCACCAAAGCAAATGATTCATGATTCAATGGCTATCTGTATATTGATTTTCCTAGTCTATAAATGCTGCCATAATTAACTTCTCAACAAAATAAGAAAAAAATGACTTCTATGCTGTTTGCGTCGGTTTATATACACCCAATCATATCGGCCATGTTTATAGTATGACAGTGTAGCGTAAAAGCAACCATAGGGTAAGTTGTTGCGTATTTCGAAACGTCAGGCAGCAACAGCTTCCAGTAAAATTTGTTTCAAAATATTCAACATGATAATTATGAAATAATACAGTATGCATTGCATCTGCACTTACATGACATCACACACTATCGGTTGAGGAGACAAAATGGCGACAACCACAGTTCAAGATTAATGTTATGTTAACAGGCAAATAATAGATATACAGATAAAGAAATGTGCCTGGATATGTACACGCTAGAGAATCTGTATACTATAGTCTATCAAGGTAATATATCATCTAAAAAGAGATTAGTATCCCTTTTAGCAAAATCACTATCATCGTGTGTATGTCTCTGATCTTCCTGATACAGTACATCATATTAACACCATAACATGTTTCCAGAAACAAGATAAGCACGTATTGTTGGATATTATTAACATAATTGGATTGGAAGGCATTGCTGCCTGTGGCAGCAATGTCTTCCAATCCAATTGTGTTCGAAATATTCAACACAACATTTCTTACCTCGTGTTCAAAATTGTTTTGCTTTGAAAAAATAAATGGTCCATGCAATGTGCATGTTTCGCCGTTTCTGATCAAATGGAAATAATCTGAATATAACAGCTTAACATCAGCGTGAATATGCCTAACTCGGCTTTACTGCTAATTTATGTTTAATTTTGTCACCCTAAAATACCAGTATTCTGCCTGAGACATCAATAGTTATCTCATTATAGCATTACAACTTGTCTTTCTTTGTTTTTCATTCTCTGTTTCTCAGTAAATATGCTAACATATCCGTCCGTTCGCTCACTGCTACATAAGCTCTACCGTTAGCGTGCTGCTACAGTGGATGGAACTAATCTGCAATTCGCAAACCAAATCTGTTATTGAACGCAGCACACGCAAACGGAATCGCGTGATTTGCAATTAAATTGCCTGCATAGAAACCAATGTCAAGGCACCTAATGAGCAGATGTGGTACGGCATCTTATAGATATTCTGTATTGAAACATTTCCCGTGTCCGCTGTAGGTTATCCATATTTAATTTGCTTAAAAAGTACCTTTAATCGTGCGACTTTATGTTTAGGTTTGCCACCCTAATATACCAGTATCTCAATAAATGCGGTGGAGCTTAGCTAGAAATGGGCGGGCATAGCTAGAAATGGATCTCTTTATTACACAGCTACTAGAACGTGTATTAGTGGCTCGTGCAGAAGGTCAGCAAGCTTAGATTCTAATTAACCTTTCCAGAGTATCAACCCATCATATGACATCATAATCAACTACGTGAATGGAATGGTTCATTACGTGCGCGCGGCACAACTGTTTGCTAATTTTGTGGTAGTTTCTCTAAACGATTCGCTAAGAGAAATTCAAATTAAGTCATTCAATGCAAACAAAGATTAGATTATTGTCCTGTTATTGTATTCTATTATTAGAGCAGCCACTGAATAATCAGTGTTAATCGCTACGAATTCTACCTTAGCCTCGTGGCAATTGGAAAAGTAATGAAGGTTGATGCGTCATATGGACAGTGATTGCACTATTGAAATTAGTGAAAAAGTGAACATTTATATTAGTAATTGACATACATGGCTGACCTGACGAGAAAATTGCTTTAAATTCCGTTTTTATTTCCTTAATCAACTTCATTTAGATGTGTGTATCTCATTTCCACATGATAGACGAGAATTCTAATGGGAAAAAATGGCCAGATTTTAGGAGTTAATGTCCTACACAAGCCGCACGGCTATATTAATATAATTGGAAGGGTAATTCTATGTACTCTTTAGAATATGCTTGCTATAGAATCCCCAGATTTTTGCTAGCCGATGTCAAATCTGCCCAACCTCTTTTCGCATTTTGTACATATAGCATTTGTTCAGGTGTAGATTCAGAAAATACTTAAAAAGTTAGAGATAATTATATTCCACCCACAATGTCATTTGTAAGACTAAATACGATAATTAGCCTTTTTACATTACGTGTGTTAATTTGCAGTCCCTCTGTAATTCAGATTAGCTTCCAATATCATTACCAGCACAGTTAAATTTGTTCCAATGCCTAAGAGAACGAAAACACAAACTTCTCAAAGTATATCCTGTAGCAAAAGACACACAAAAAGCTAAGCAAGCTATCTCATTCTAGTCTGAGTTGTTTTCCCGATGCAGCTACATTTCGCAAAGATGAACCTTTCATGCTTCATGCATCTCTCATCACAACAGTTTGAAACTGAAAACTCTATATTGCAAAGATGGTCTCTAGCACAGAAATAGTGTGTACCCTTGTACAAATAAAGTAACTCCTCAGCATGCAGGTGATGCACAAGCTGAGGGGTTGTGTAATATGAGAACCAGGTCGTCATGAATTGGTTGAGCATACTAAAACATTCACCTCAAGCAAGCACTGCCTTCCAACAAGGTAAGCTTGGAATTTTTTAGAGCACTGGAACCTTTAATGGCATCTGGCCGGATATGGTTATTAAAATGATTTGTAAATCATTGGTAAATGATTCCAAATGAGAAGGGTGTATTATTGGTGTCTGCTGTAGTACACTGGACTCTAACAAGGCATGTCACAGTTGAGACTTCTGCCAGGATAATGAAAAGAAGTGGTGTAGAAGGCACTAATTCAATCGTGCATGAGCAAATGCTTCCAGTATTGATGACGCTGGTGAGATGCATGTCATTGCTCTCGTCAAACATCTTCAGAACACCATGACTAACGTAGATTTGCCTAACAAAGATGTTCTTATAAATATTGCATCTGGTAGGCGTACAAACAACGCAAAAACAAAATCACCAATGAATGTACTGTCAACTAGTCAAAGGAAAATAGACATTTGGTCAATTTTGCTTTATGAGAAGGGTGAAATGAACGTTTCTATAAGACTATAACAAATCAGGTAATATAGCGTGTATTGATATTTAGATGACGAAAAGACGCGTACAGTCTAAATTTGCGGCGGATAGTCTTAATAAGCCGATTGCTTTTCGACGAGCCATGATGATTGCTAGATGTTTCTCTTGGGATGATGCCGAAGCCCGTAGGGGTATTACCTACAGCTCGTTTCATGAAGGTGAAATTATGCACAAGACAAACAAAGCAGAGATAGGGAACGTATTAGTAGGGCATTGCTTACCAATAGCTGAATTACCCATATGCAGCAAAAGCTCGGCAATTTGTATTCGTGGTGCAATGGCGATTGTACCCGCAATGAAACCTAAACATATCAATTCATTTCACAACTAAGCATCAAATTTTAACAGATATATGCAATGACGTTCTCTTCTGGCTTTTTTATTTGCTGGAACCCTGTAAGGCGAATTCCAAGGATCTCTGCGCTGGTGTGTCTTCTGGCATACTTAGCATATGGCCAAATATGACCATCATTGTTAGACGACATTTACGGACAGTGGTGATGTGGTACACATCTTGTATAGTGCATCGTTGAAAAGAATGCTGTCTTGCCATCGGTGTCCAATGACGGTACTGGGATGTTTGTTGTGGCAGGCAACATGTTTATCTAGAGCTGCCTTTGGAGATGCCCAGCTGTTGCAGTTATACAGCATCGTATAAGCGTACTCCTTTTGTCAAGGGCATCTTTGATCTACGAATCCATAGTTTTCAGAAGGACAGGTAAGCTATGTCCCACATAAGACAGCGTGTAGCATTGTCAGCAATACTGCAGAGCAGTGAGCCCCGGATATTACTTTTCCTCTATGATTCCCCTCCACAAATTGGATCGTTATTTTCTTTAGTTTTATGGATTTTCGATAGATATATGAGGGTCAACTCTGTATTCGATTCATTCATAAATAGATTCTCAATTTTTAGTTTGCTTGCAGCTACAGGCTGTAGTTCGTCAAGGGGTTTCTTTTTCTCGTCTATGAAGCCCAGATCGTCAGCATATTACATCTCTAGTGACATACTCTGTATGGGCATTGGTCGGTTTGGTCTTGTAGAATTTTCCCACACAGATTTCAATGCAGCCGCAAGGTAGTAGTGAAAAGTTCATGGGATAGTGCATCTCACTGTGGGGAGCCGATTGAAGTCTCAAATTCTGCAGACCTCACAATCTTGACCCGTACTCTGAGCTGGGTGTTTGCAAGCATTAGTCTCACTAGCCAGAGTTCATCTTCATGGCAACTGGCCTGATGCAGTACAGCTAGGATCTTTGAGCGTTTAATTGTGTCGACGGCTCGTGGCATGTCAATGCCCATTTTGTGGAAATCCCAGTGTGTGGACATGACTACCGCCGCATCCATACGTTGATCACATACAATGTCTGTGCATCTGTACCAACGTATAAAGCCATTATGACATGATCCAGTGAAGTTATCAATCGTATCTGATATGCAGCATAGAGTAGCATTGTATAGGGTTTCCATATGCTGTTGAGGAGCAGACTGGTCCGCAGATTGGCCGGGGCCGGTGGCTTCTTGGACTTAGGTAGCACAATATGGGTGCCTTGGCCTACAGCATCGATGGGAAGGTGGTGCGTGCAAAAATGGTTAATTGATATAAAATTGATTGAGATAACGTCACCTGTGTATTTGAATAGTTCATTGCTCATGCCATCAGGTCCAGATGCATGTCCAGAGCTAAATATGTTGATGTAGCCTTAGAGCCTGTTTGTGATTTGTGATCAGTAATTCGTTTTGGCGTCAGCATGGGTGATTGAAAGCCTTATTTGTGGCACATATGTCATTGGAACAAAGGAAAACCACTAGTTGCTCCATTTCTGCTACGTGTGCCCTCTCCATATGACCCCATTTACAATACCTGAATTCTTGTCCATACTGCTGAATTTACCGAGTTTGGAATTGAAAGCTCAACACACGAACAGTTGTCATCTGACTGGAATAGTAATGGCGGAGATCAGTTCTACATAGAAGCAATCTAATATTAATGGATTCTCTTTCTCTTTTTCAGCAGCTGGGTCATATTCCTTGTATATGTGACACTTAGTGGTAGCGCGTCTTTGCGTTGGCATATCCAGGTCGATGAGTGCAACGCGGTCACTGATCCAGAAGACTTTTTCCGATTACGAATCCCAAACCCCGATACGTGGCTTGTTTTTGCTTAATGAGTACTAACTTGTGGCCTGTCAGAATTTGCTGCTCTGGGTGGGTGGGTAGGATGGTTAGTCTCCTGAATGTAGGTAATATCGATGTTATAGTGTTCACAGTCAGAACCTAAAGTGTGCCTCTTTCATGTTGCAGTCAGACCATGTGCATTCCACGTAGCGATGGTAAGCTGTTTGGAAGGCTGCGTTGTCTAAATGCATTGAGCACAGTTTCTAGTTTGAAGAAGGTTAGACATAATCAGAGTGCTCTCTGAATGCGGGTGTCACCCCGCAAGCCTTGATGACTTAGTTTCCCAACAAATTGGTTTTCCCAACAATGCTGGTACTTATGGAGGAGGCAGTCGTACAGATGTCGTCTTTCGCCCTCTGCTGCAGGTAGTGGACAGTAAATCTACACCGTCTCTGCTACTAGGACAGTTCCTCATTGGGAAACATTTATTGGCGGTAAAGAAAACAAACAGCCACTTGTTCGACTCATGTACACGTTTGCTATTGAGAAATTACCAGCGAATACTTGCAGGTCACCAAGACCAGCAGCTAATCAACTGGTGTAGCAAAGGCGCTCATTTTGGTTAGCACCCATGAGAAGGCAGAGTTGTACCCCATGCTGTGCAAATCCATCTTTGCTTCTAGAACATTTATTGTTAGAAATACACGCAGTATCAGCAACTACATATCGCAGACGATATATGGCAGTACATGCGATTTGCAATGCTTTGGCCGGGGTGACATTCATACTGCCAGTGTTAAATGCCCTCATTGGATGCAATTCAACTTTAGCCGTCTATCAAATAGGGAAGAGATCTGTTATGAGCCTCATCTTAAGCGGCAATAAGCTCTCACATATAAAGTTCAATGATTTAACAAGATAAGGTTCAGATTCTGTAGACGGGATACTTGGTGGTAACAGAAACGCTGTACCATTGCTGCATGATCCTTCGCCGTAAGGAAAGGGCATTGTATGGTGAATTCAACAAGCTGAGAGCGCGGTTTAGTGCAATAAAGAAAGCTTCCCTAGAGAAACTACCACCATCTCAGATAGGCTTCAAGAATATTGGTTAATGCCCACGTCGCTCGGCCTGACTTAGCATCTCCATTGTACTATGAGTGGCAAAGGGTCTAAGATCAAACATTTCTTACTCCGATATACTATGAAGGTTCATGTGCCACAGAAGTGGTATGCACGGTTATGTGCAGCGGAACATCAAAGTATGACCGCGGTTAGTCGTGTTACCATGGCAACCTCCCATACACGGATCTCTGTTCGTGCCAAGCCGAATCTATCTGATGACGAAATTAGATCAAATTACACGCTTATATATTTCTCAAAATGTAATTACCTTTGTTTACATTAGTTTACGTCAGTTGAATTACAAGATTTTTATGATTATGATAATATTTAATTTTTTGCACTAACTAATTAAGTATCCGTGTGTTGTACATATATGATATAGCTAACTAATAATTTGAGATAGGAAGCTAAAACGCAAAATTCTGAAAAGAGGGTGGGGCATTTGAGATCGGCTAGCAAAGATCTGTAGCTACTGGCGCTTCTACAGCAAGCGCACGGTTGCTTTTCCATGTATGCGGTTAACTAGTTCGATTTTTCTCAAACCGCGCGCGGCTCAGTCGGTAGGGAAATCCATAAGATGACGTCTTTTGGGGATATCCCTACTGACACCTAAATATAATAGGCACCCCAAATCTCCTTTTATCTGCCAATAGATGTCGGGTTCTACGCAATAAAGTAAACTTCATATCATTGTTGTATTGTATTATCTTTAGAAGTGTTATAGTGTTATTAATAAATACTCTTCGTCAGCTATCCATTAATATGCTTCAGTCTAAGTAAACCATTAAAGAATAACTGCAGCTGTAAGTTAACTAGAAAATCATCTACTACTACTACTACTACTACTACTACTACTACTACTACTACCACTACTACTACTACTACTACTACTACTACTACTACTACTACCTCTACCATACCCACTAGCACCACCACCACCACCACCACCACCACCACCACCACGATAACGACGACGACGACGATGACGACGACCTTACAAATACAAGAATAATAATAATGATAACGACGATAATAGCATGATAATAGCAATAACAACCGGTATGGGTGAATGCAAATCTGAAAACTGAAGAAAACTGAGATGAGAAGAAGAAAATTACATGAGTATTCGGAAGACCCGCTTGGCGGCAATAGCTTAAAAAACCCATACATGGAAATAGACATCTGAAAGGTATATAGAATTACAGAATTACCTTTTGAATGATATATAATATAGCCGTATGGCTCTTTAGGACATGAAATCGAAACTTTGAGACCCCTATTTCCTCGTCTATGAAGACAAGCTGTTGTTGTTGTTGTTGTTGTTGTTGTTGTTGTTGTTGTTGTTGTCGTTGTCGTTGTCGTTGTCGTTGTCGTTGTTGTTGTTGTTGTTCTTGGTGTTAGTGTTGTTGTTAGTGTCGTCGTCGCCGCCGTCGTCGCCATCTTCGATGTCGTCGTCGTTCTTCTTCTTCCTCTTCTTCTTGGTGGTGGTGGTGTGGGCGGTGGTTGTTGTAGTGATGACAATCATGACGACGACGCTTAGGCCTACTGCGATTATGACAACAACGACGACTATATACGATCGCGGTGGTGTGGCGGCGGTGGGCACGACGGCGACGGCGACGATGACGACGGCGGCGACGACGACACCGATGACACCGACGACACCGACGACGACGGCGGCGGCGGCGTCATCATGGGCGGGAGCTTCGGGGCCGGTGGCGGCGGCCGCATTATTTAATCTCACTGCTTAAAACACATACAAGATAACTATTCCAAACTACTTGTTGATTGTACTACATATTAATATTCATATTTTGGACCAAGAGAAGACTATTTTTTAAATCTTACCGCTGGAATGATTGGCTCGGTAACGGAGCCAGTCATTCCAGTGGTGAATTATCAAAAATAGCCTTCTCTTGGTCTGCAAATGGATATTTTCTACGAGAAAACTTATTTTTAAAAACAAATTTGAGAGTTAAAGAGTTAAGTGCTTCTATAAGAAACATGGAGTTGATTTTGGGAATCTTTTGTAACCATCTGATGTTTTTTGGTCAGCAGTCGCTTACAACGACGTTAATGTTAAAAACAGCCCATTCAACCTGAACACGGAACTGAACGATACCGTTGGTCTTTTAGAGGTAAACACTATAGGACAAATTAAGTCTACTCACCTTAAGATCAAAGTAACTCTGCCATAAAAACAAAACACCCCTCAAAGAAATTTTTAAGAAAAACAATAATAAATCCATCATGTGCAGGTAAATCTTCAGATGTAGTTAGCCACGTTATCTGTCAGATCGACAGTCATCTCCAGGAGAATGGATAGAACATCTTGTTTAAATATCACAGTAGCTGACAGGATTACCATCCACCGCCGTACTCCGCGCCAGCGATACGCAAATAGCTCACTTTGTCATTGATTCGCTTAAGCGGGGTGAAACATCTAATGGCCAATAGCCGCGGACTGCAATGGCATATATAATTATAGCCACGGAACAAATGAGGCTGTTTTAGGGGTCGACTGGTAGCTAACAAATTGGAGATAGGAATCACTCAATGGCAATGATAAATCAAATGAAGTGACGTAGCTTAGGTTTTCATGATGTGGATTCTACGATGTGCACGAATTTGGATAATCATTATTCCTCATATTATTCAGGAAGATTTGTTCTGACAATGATTATTATTGCGCTCTCGTTATCTTAGATGCTCACATTTAAAACAGAATGGAGGATTCCGGTTTATCTATCCATCATATGACGTCATACTCAACTACGTGACGTGTAAGCTGACGTCATAATCAATGACATCATGAATGGCGTAGAACAGCTTGTCACGGACAATTAATTAATTGATGACGGACTAAGTGTTGTTGTACGAATTGTATACCTTTACTATTTAATAAACATACGTTTAAATATTTTGAAACTAATTTGACTGGGCTATGGCAGCAACATCACCCGCTCAAATTAGTTTCAAAATATTCAAACGCTTACCAGTATAGTTTGCTGGAAATTAATAGTCAGAGAGTTCATGGATCAATCGATCCCAACCCGGGCGAAGTGTGGGTGGAGCCTAGATAGAAATGGGCGAGGCATAGCTAAAACTTTATTCCTCCATTCTTGAACATAACATGTTTAATATTTGATACGCTTAGTTACGGAACCAGTCATTCCAGTGGTAAATTTTCAAAAAATATTCTTTTCTTCTCTTATCCTGCAAATAAACATTTCTCAAGATCACTGCCGAGGTAGTTTTTTTACCAACTTGACCATTAAAGGGCTAATTTGACACAAGATCTTTTATCACTACCTTTCGCCCCGCTGTTCAAAATAATTACCTCGTATCATTGTTCATCTGTACAGGTTGTTCAATACCTCGCCCCGACAAAGCAATGATAAGTCATGATTTAGTTTGCGTCCTCGAAGTTCTTCCCGCGCTGTATAATTACTTGATCTGATATAAACGTTATAATACTAAACATGTCACTAAGATACCTATTCGACGCAAACGGCGGTTTGCATTGAAGATATGTACTATGTGCAGCCTACGTTCTAAAACAAGGTATATAAATAATATTATCTTTGATTCTCTCACCACCACGCAAAACATGATATCAATGGCCAGTGCTTGTCATCGCAAATTATGTGCTCTTGCTGTGTGTACTTCGCTACTCGATTACCTGTCTGTGGACTACACTGGATCAAAATGTCTGTGATAGAACTAGAAGTGCTCCAACTCTTCAGATCGATGTGTACGTCTCTGATTAAGAGTATACTTTAAATCATGTGCGCGGCTATGTGTATCATTGAAGATGTCTCAACGTTAACACATTCTCAATAAGAATTCAGGATATTGTGCAATGTTTTCTCATGACAAACGTTGTTACGGTTAGGCACTACACAAATTATATTACGGACCCGCACCCCGACTGCACTGAGAACAATTTGTTGTTCTATTTGTAAAATACCATTAGAATAAACGCATGTAACATATCAAACGAAATGTAATCACTTTTACGAATATGACTAGCTAATATCAACTTTCGACCGAACTTTAGATCGGTACGCTCGCGCAATAGGTACTCTACTAGTACCCCCAGCTGGTGCTACTACTGGTGTTGATACTGCTAAGTTACTACTACTACTACTGCCACTACTACTACTACTCCGGCTACTACTATTACTAATACTACTACTACTACTACTACTACTACTACTACTACTACTACTACTACTACTACTACCACCACTGCTGCCGCTGCTGCTGCTGCTGCTGCTGCTGCTGCTACTACTACTGCTACTACTACTGCTACTACTACTGCTACTACTACTACCACTACTACTACTACTACTACTACTACTACTACTACTACTACTACTACTACTACTACTACCACTACTACCACTACTACCACTACTACCACTACTACTACTACTACTACTACTACTACTACTACTACTACTACTACTACTACTACTACTACTACTACTACTACTACTACTACTACTACTCCTACTACTACTACTACTACTACTACTACTACTACTACTACTACTACTACTAGTATATTTGGCCAATGACTGTCCTTACGGGGACAAATTCCTAATTTGTGGAGCAACCGACCATTATAAGTATTGCTGTCAACAGGCAGTAAATAAACAATAGCAAGATGGGCCAGACACGGATGTGACTGAGCCTAAAACTTGCAAAGAATCTGAATCAGTCCCTATATCGGAAACACACCAGCCACCAAACTCTGTCGTTGCTGTGATGTCTGATGCAATTGACGTGCTAGAAGAATGTTTGACTCAGACACCTGTACCAACTACCATGGATGCGGATGCATTTTCTAATTCCATCAGTCTGCCACATGGACAGACTAAACTAAATGTTGGACCATCTACTAACATTAACTGAGACGCTCAAAGACTAGACGGGGATTACATGCAATTCTGTAGATAATAAAGAATTATCAGATGTTAATACTTCTTCTTCTTCTTGCGTTCATCTTTCTCATGACAGTAATCTTAGACTGTTTTCCTTATTTGGTGCATGAAAGCTGAAGTGGTCATCAAACTGTCTCTGTCTCCTCTGATCGTCTCTTCAAAAGATACTTCAATAGGCCAGAAGCTTCTTCTAGCCTGTTCATATCGCTGGCAGTGCTACAAGAAATGTGCTGCTGTTTCTTCTGCCTGTTGACACTCACAAAGTGTAGAATCTGTAATATTGAGACGGTGAAGACGTGCATTGAGACGATTGTGACCAGTCCTCAATCTGAAGATACATTTCTGATCCTCCCTATTGAGGCTGTGTATTGCATCATTATTCTGCCTGCTGGTGGTTCTTGTGAATTTAATGATATGCTTCAGTTCTTCAAAGTCAACCTCGCGGTTGAATTGTTCTTTATTTGACCCTTCCTTAGCCAGTTGATCAGCTTTGTCATTTCCTAATATGTCACAATGCGAGGGGATCCCCTGTAAGTTGACATTGCTCTCCTTAGCCAGTTGCGTAAGATTCTCATGAATTAAATATGTACTTTCCTTTCCACTCTCCGGCGCCTGGAGCGCCGAGAGAGAGTCTGTCAGGAAGACAATATTTTCATTTCTGGTTTTTCGTTGTATCAGCATTTGGCTAGCTAAGATCAGTGCCTGGATTTCTGTAGTGTAATTGCTACAGTGCTTCCCTGTTGACAAGCATGAGTCTGCTATATCTCCACATGGAAACCGAATGTGAGCACCTGCCCCTCCATTCTTGACAGCCTGGATAGCTGATCCATCTGTATAAATATGGGTCCACTCTTCCTCAGGGTAGTTTTCTGCAATATGAAACAATGCAAGAACTGTGTTTGTCACCTCTGCTTGATCTCCTTTGCTTTCAATCTCTGGAATCGAGGGCCAGATTGAAATTGTGTTTTCTATTTCAGAAGCTTTCCACGGTTCCCTCTCAGAGATAGCAATTATGTTTCTACTAATACTAACATGGGTACCATGAGCAAGTCTAGACAGGATCGTCAAAATGATGATTTTAGTTCGGATTCGCAATTAGAAGATTCTTAAGATATGTATTTTGACTATGATGATAGTGTGTCTATTGCAGAGTTTAATAGATCGGTAGATGACGTATCAGCAACTAAAAGTTGTTGAGCTAAAGCGGTCTGAGTTTAATGAGATGGCGGCCAAGTGGTTTTAAAAGTTCTTACTTAAAATACAAACAAATCCAAATAGGAAATTAAAGGTAAAGTCTTATTGATAATGTTACTATGTACACTTAGTTGCAGAGGATCAAAAGGTGAAACAACGGGGTTTACTTGAAGATTTAAAAGACAATAGCGTTGATATTATTATGTTGCAGGAAACAAAATTACAATACCCAGGTGTTATAGAAAAATGTAGTCATTTGACAAATAGCGAATTATTTTATTCAGTCGCCTTAGACCCAAGTGTAGATGTTGTGTTGCTATCGTGTTCCTTTCTAAATGCTTAAGTTCTCTAAATAGTATTAATTCATTATCAGACGTACGTGGAGATTGGAGTAAGCTCATTGTTGGTATAGTATGATCAGGTTATACTCTTGTTTCTTTATGCATCATCTTCCATACAACGATGAGTAGATTTTTTATCGATCCTCTCCTTTGCGGTTAGCGATAATTATAATAGCATGATCCTGGGTGGAGATTTTAACTGTGTTATCGATGGGAGACGGGGCCGGAATTAACTTTCTACTTACCATGATACATCTCACGTTAGATTTAAAGGAATTTGACATTGCACAACATTTATCAGATTGTTATCGGAGCTTATATCTAGAAAGATGAATCATCACACGTAACTCTACCAGCGGACAACTGTCATCTTGAATAGATAGAATATACATCACTAGACCATTGAGAGGGAATCTAGTGGGTACTGGGGTATATCCTGTCACATTTGCTGATCATGATATGCTTTTCATCGGCCTATATCATGCTGATTGGATCAAATGTGATCCCGGTTTCTGTAAATTAAACAATTCATTTTAGAGGATTCAGAATATCACCATTGCACTAAATGAGTCTGTGAATTTAAGCTTCGGAATCAACATTCTCCCGAGAATATCATATCATGGTGGGATGACGTTGAAAAAGCTTATCCAGATATCTCTAGAAAATATTCAATCCGGAAAGCCCGGATAATATGTAAAGAGGCTAAAACCCTTGAGTGCTTAATAACATTGCTAATCCACAAAATTGCAACTGGAATATTCACTGTATGGAACAACTCGCTGATATAAAACTAAAGGTGCAATAACTAGAGGTAGGGTACAACTGTATACCAATCAGGGAAACTATTTTTATCAAGCATTTATACACATCAGATAAAAGTAACGGAGGAAAGTCATCTGAGATGTCAGCTAATGTTAACGCCGCTTTCCCTGAAGCGAGCAGTAATTTCAACGATACAGCATTAACATTCTAGGACAGAGGGTCGGTCCTAAAAGCATGAATATGGGCAAAGCGCCAGGAGGTCATGGACTTAGTGTAAATTTGTATCAGTCGTTTTGCTATCTGTTGGGGCCAAAGTTTGGTAAAGTTGTGCACGAATTTTTTTGGCAAGAGAAGCTTCCCCTTGCACAGATCCATTTCGCTTCTATGTGTCGATTGCAAAATTCTTTTGAAAAGCCTTGCGAAAATACCCTCAAGGGTCTTAGATGATAACACAGATCCAACCAGTTCTCGTTCGGCAAATCGGTTTTAAAGAAGAAAAGAAATTTAATTAGAGACACCCTGCACTTGGTAGAAAAGAACATTATTCAAGGCGTTATCATTGGGTTAGATAGTTAGTTCTGATTGTTTTGAATGGAACGTTCTCTTCAAATCACAGTCACATTGGTGTAGGTCAAAATGTTATCAAATGGGATTCATATCAATTATGACAATATCAGTAGTAAATATCCTGTTAAGAATTGCATTAATAAACCAATTATTTTAGGACGTATTATGAGACAAGGGTGCTCACAGCCCAGTGTATTGTTTATAGTAGTGATGGAGTCCTTAGGATCGATCATTAGGGAAGACCATGTTTTCCAAAGCATTGAAATTGAAGGGATGGCCATACCCATAAAAGTGTCTCAGTATTGTGATGACACGACATACTTTGCTGGGTCTAATTTCGATTTTGAAAGACGAGAAATTGTTTTAGATGATTTTTTAAAAGGCACATCGTTTGAAAATTGATTAAAATAAATCAGAAGCGTTATTTCTCTACAAATGCTAGGGATCAGGGATGATCAGCCTATCAACATGAAAATGGACAAATGACTCGATCAGGATTCTAGGCATACATGTTATAGGACTGTTAGGGAAATGCTCAACTGAGAAGACAAGTTATCTCAAATGAACAAAACCGATAAATTCATGAAAATGGTCGACAAACTGTTTTAATGGCCGTTGTCATGAATACATTAGTTTTTTTAGAATTCTGGTGTGCAGCTTCAATAATATATATGCTTCAGCATGTTGAAAATGAAGTTAATACTCATTTTAGAATTTATGTGGGAAGGCAAAACGTGTCTAGTATTGTAAGATGTGTGCAACAACTAACTACATCAATGTGACATTAGCCTTGTCGATGTCAGGGCAAAATAAATATCACTACATTTCAATATGTTACTTTATTCTGACGTCCAATGGGCAATGGTGTCTAGGTCGTTACTCGAACGTTTTAAAACGCATTTCCTGCAAAATGTATCTTTTGTGCAACCAATCCGCGGTCTTAGTATGATGATCATGTGTACCTAGGGTATTCTCTGGAGTTGAAATACGCTGTTGATGCTTTTATTAAAACAGAAAATTCGCTGGAATGTCGGGAGGATGTTTTAAGGATAAGTCTGTGAGGCAATAATGATTTATGTCGTTGATATAAAGTGGTGTATTTCCTGTCTACGGCTCAGAAAGGCATTCGATACATAAGCGACATTGAATAACTACAGGATATGGAAATCCGTAACTGAAATCTCACATATTTCTGAGCTAAGGACAATAGAAGCCAAGCGCTTATCGATCCGCCTATACGGAGGTATATCAAAAGAATGGCTCGTCTTGTGTACTGGACAAATCAGCAATGAAACACCTACTTTGACGCTAATGTAAAATGATAAAGAACTTTCTTGGCACATGACCACTAGGAATTGGTATGGTGTTCCTTCCTGAGAGAACCGCTATGTAATCATTCATATCCACATTACAAATTGGAAATTTTTATGGAACAACGTACATTTGCGTACATTTTCCCAATATATACCGAATCTCGTAAATGACTTATAGTCTGGCCATTAATTCACCGGAGGCTTTGGGTCACACATCTTATGAGCAAGGCAAACACGTATACCAAGTATCAGAACAAATGCAAATATTGCACAAATTCCGAAGAAAAGTTAGTGCATTTATTCATTGCGTGTCCTCTGATAGTTCGATTCTGGGTATATGTACAGAATAGATTACTACATTTTTCTATATCTAGAACCGATTTAACCACAATTCTGTTTCGTGAATTAAAAAACATTGACATTCTACAGAATGATATGCCAATCACCATTTGCTGCTTAAACCATTGGTCATTTGAGTATTCGAAAGCACTGATGTTCATTTATATACGATAGTAACATTTACCCTACATTGGACCATTTGAAGACTTTGGATCCGGAATTACTGTCTCATAACATGACATTTATAAATATATGAGCAGTCGGAAGTTATAAACCTTTAGAAATATATATTTGGTGCAGAGGCGACCTAATATGTCTTGAAAATAAGAATCGTGTCATTAAAAACTGTCATTACTAATAGGATATGTGTGTTGGTGTATTCTGTTTGATTATGATTCACACATGTGTTTATAGGTTATTGTTATTTTAGCAGAATTTGTAATTACCTTCTTGCATATTAATACGTGGATGTGATTAGTTGGTTAACTTTGAACCACGATTTTGTTCGTAACCCTTGTAATTATTTAGGCTGGAATTATTATTTTTTGATACACATGCAGTGTCGGTAGGTTGTGGACTGAAATCAGCAACATTGGCTTCATGCAGCAACGGCTTCAATGCGCGTATATGCTCCAAAACTCACTGTTAATCGGACTAAGATTTAAAAACAGGAAGCGTTGGCTCTGAAAGGGTTCAAACATGTACCCAAAGGCTAAGCTGCCTCATAGTAATAGATTGTTAATATATACCCTGATGCACACAATCGTATTTGTACCGGGATAATTATGGAAGCTGGCATTAGAATTGAACTGTAATGCTATAAATTGATTGTTACGTTTCAACCCACATCTACCATGTAGGTTATATGAGGAACATGAAAGAACTCACTCTGAGTGTCAGGCCCTGTATCTGGAGCTTGGTTGTGAATACGCTCTGATAGTGTAAATAATATCCCCGTGTGCCGCAAATACATGATGTCACTGATTTAAGTCGTTGTAGAAGTGGCGTAGTTCAGCGCAATCTGATATGCTGCTGAAGGCTGGTTTATGTTGGCTTAAGCCGATGGGTGACTGGCTGGTTTAGTGATAATTATATAAATCCTGGCTGATGGATATCTCACCTACGCTTACTTATCCTATATTACCTAACGGAGCATTTGAGACTGAAGGTTACCAAGGACGTATACGCTTAATATAAGCTATTTATAAGATATATAATACAAAAATAACTCTTCTTTTAATAAGATGATTTTCGCCGGAGCGAGAGGATACGCCTCGCGCGGCCCTACGTCTACATATGTCTATCCAACCGCAGTTGGGTATAACAAAAATGTCTATTGAGAAGTGCTTGCGTGGCATTTATACGTGTGATGTACATTGGTTCACGGGAAACGGCTGGTCAGTCTCCGCAGATACTGGTCAGGACAAATCTCCAAACTAATTAATCTAGGTGAATGCCGCCATAGTTAGCAGTCCTTCGAGAGGATACAATCTAATGTTTTGTTGAACACAAATATTAATGCCACTGAGGCCTATCACCCCAGCCTATCGTTTAGAACATGTTTCGTCTGCTTGCCCAGGAACTGTTCTAACCTCCCATAGGGCTCGACCGGTGAACAGGTCCAACAAACAGTCTCCGCATACAAGGTTACCAGCGCGACCGGTACTTGAGCCAAAAATTGACTCCTATCCGAGTGTCTGCTGTAACCACAAATAAGACAAGACAAGGACAAGACAATACAAAAACATTTAAAAGCACCGTAAACTATTCATGGCATCGCTGAAGAAACTCCTGACAAACTGTTGGAGACGTGCTTAGAAAGCATGTTGGGCCCACTCGACCTTCCTACGCCACCACCGGTTTGGTCTGCTTGGTGTGTCCTTTGTCACGAGCCATTGTGTTGGAATTAAGCCCTATAGACATGATTCTTGGGAGTTAACGGTTAGACCTGAAGTGAGGTTTAAATACAAGTTGGCCGAGGTTCACTGCTAGGCCGATAATTAATGAGTTATTTCGCAGTGAATTCCTAGTTTGGCAGAAAGTTACTATCATAGAGGTATCGTGAGATACAGAAGAAGGTGTAATGCGTCTTCATTAAGATTGGGTCCACCGACGAACCCAAGCGATTTCAGTGATGGCGCAACCGAACCGAAAGAGGGACTTAGTAAACATAAGGCAACATAGTTGGCCGAAAATGGGCTGGAGTTAGTCACAAAGTTAGACAATTGCTGGTGTCGCTTTTGACTCTTTTGCTAAATGGTCCTTCTTGTTGGACTCTTTTGCAGGTATTTAGACACTAGACTTCTGTGGCACGTGAAGCTGGCTTTACAACAAACAGCCGCGTTATCAAATACAGCAATCGGCTCGGCTTGTTGACAGAGTTCTAGCGCAAATATCTGAGCTACTACACATGTTAGACTATACCGAGCTTGTGTCATTATATGGCACGAGAAGCCTTTTACTAGTGTAATGTGTTGATATCGAGAATTCTTAAAGTTAGTGCACTATTGTTGACGTATTATTTTAAACTGTGTATGCGGTGTATGCGAGTACAATATATAACATATAATAATGATTGGCGGCAAAGATATAATAATATGTAAGTACTAATTGAAGAACGACACAGGCCGTAGAAAAAGGACACAATAGTTATTTGGTAATTGCCCGTAACCGGCTGTAAAAAGCACGCCTAACAGTCTTGCGTAACCTAAGAATTATACAAGGGCAAAACTAAAGACACTCAAGCTGCCCTATTAGTCATCAGCGCATGAAAGTGAAAAATATGATGCCGAGTTACAAATGGCACAGAAAATCTTTACACTGGGAAAAGAGAATAAAGTATTACGGTTGTGGAAAAGAACAACGTATGAAGTGGTCCGAGTCTGTTGAACAACGCAGATGGATGACGTTGGCCGTAGCGTGAGAGTTCGGCGAAGGAAAACGAAAGCTTCGCAAAGAGGTCAAAGTTTGGCACAAGACGAACTGTGCGGCAAGCTCAGGTACTGCATGGCAAGCAATGTTCAAAACAGTGAAGTCCAAAGATTCTGCTCGATTCTACACGTATTCGAGTGTTGCAGAGGTTTGGCTTAACCGAAAATAGGTTGACACAGTCTCGGAAGTGAGGTAGCACAGTTTTGGCACCACTACGATGAGTTGTTATACCACTTTCAGTTGTGGTACGGATAAGGCATGGGAGATATAATCGTGGCTATAGCACAGCTCACGAGTCAGTTCACAATACAAGTTTGAGAACGAGTCTCTTTATAAGATATATTATATTGGGTATAGTGGTGGAATCTCGGTCATTTGGTAATGTCGGCCAGTCAGTACTTATGACGTAAAAATAAATCACGTGATCAAGCGAGGTTATTGATCGCGTCCTGTGCTCATTTATTAGGGTCAGGCCAGTGCGGCTACGTGTCATTTCAGCGTGTTGAAGAACATCGTGAACATCAACAGCTGACGAGGAACATGAGGTAGCTGAATTTCTCTAATATTTCGTAATTCGCTTAGCGATTTACGATTCTATTACTAACTAGTATATCGTATAATGTACTTAGAGTTAGGATGTTGAAGTTTATTTCGGTTTATTATTTATGTGGATGCCTATATATTATGAAGAAATACTAGGACTTTTGACTGATAATTCTGCGTAACGGTGGTCTTGTAGCCCTGACCGACATTATCCGACTGGTTCGGGTAATGCCGGTCAGGCAATTTCTTGTGACCGACATTGCCCGAAACGTAGTAGCAGCAGCAGCAGTAGGCAGTAGCAGTAGCAGCAGCGGCGGCGGCAGTAGTAGTAGCAGCAGCAACAGCAGTAGCAGCAGCAACAGCAGCAGTAGCCGTAGTAGTAGCAGCAGCAACAGCAGCAGTAGCAGCAGTAGTAATAGTAGTAGTAGCAGCAGCAGTAGTCGCAGCAGTGGTAGTAGCAGCAGCAGTAGTCGTAGTAGCAGCAGCAGCAGCAGTAACAGCAACAGAAGCAGCAGCAGCAGCGGCGGCGGCGGTAGTAGCAGTAGCAGCAGCAGTAGTAGTAGTAGTAGCAGCAGCAGCGACAGCAGCAGTAGTAATAGTAGCAGCAGCAGCAGCAGCAGTAGTAGTAGCAGCAGCAGCAGTAGTAGCGTAGCAGCAGCAGTAGTAGTAGCGTAGCAGCAGCAGTAGTAGTAGTAGTAGCAGCAGCGACAGTAGCAGTAGCAGTAGCGGACTAGCAGCAGAAGCAGCAGCAGTAGCGGCAGCAGCAGACATTAAAAATAGGCTCCTTTTTCATTTTTCAGAATATGGGTCGCAAAGCTAAATCCAAACGTCTAGAGTCGAAAAATCAAGCTGAGTTAAAGAAGGTATCCAAAAATAAGCGTGGTTCGCTGCAAAGATGGGAGGAAGAACGGATGGCGGTGGCAGTAGCAGAATATTTCGCTCAGAAGGATAGCCTCAATCCTAATCAGCGGAAATTGTCAATTAGAGGGCTGGCACGAGCGTATCAGCTGCCTCGCTCAACACAGAGATAGAGTATGTGAACCTGGCCCGACCATAAAGCCTAAGATTGGACGCAAAACTATATTTACTATGGAAACAGAAACTGAATTGGTGTCTGCTAATTGGCCTATCAAAACAGGGATTCGGTTTAAAAGCAAGGATACGACTGGATGCAGGGTTTCATGGCTCGCCATCCGGAGCTTTCTGTACGTAAACCAGAAAATCTGTCTCTTGGTCGGGCCATGAATTTGAATGAGACTGTTGTGAAAAGTCATTTTGATGGCCTATTTAAAGTGATGACCGACAACGACCTAATTGGACATCCAGAACGTATATGGAATACAGATGAGACTGGTTTGCAAGATGTGTTCGAATCCAGTGAAGTGATCGCATCTAGTCAGGGTCGTGTCTTCAACTTGACCGGACGTGAGAGAGGAGAAACAACAACCCTACTCAGTGCCATCAGTTTTGGTGGGGAAACTGCTCCACACCTTACCATATTCAAGGGGAAACGCCAGCCTCAGGATTTGCAAGAACAAGCTATACCCGGAGACCTTATCCGTGTGTCTGAATCTGGCTGGATAAATGATTCACTCATTACAGAATGGGCCAGTAGTTTTGTAAGATATTTACGGCGTAAAGGTGCGTTAGCTGAAAAGAAACTGCTCATACTCGACCTGAGCAAGTGGAACCCAATAACCAGCATGAGACACGTGACGTGATTCCCGACCCTTCAGACTCAAGTAATCCTGGGCTGTAACCTTCTCTGAATTACCTGAGCAAGTGGAACCCAATAACCAGCATGAGACATGTGACACGATTCCTGACCCTTCAGGCTCAACTGATTTCCGGGCTGTAACCGTCACCGAGTTACCTGAGGAATCCATCAGCCAACATGTGACTGATGACGTGGTTCCCGGCCCTTCATGTGCAACAGATCCTCGAACTGTAACATTCGCCGAATTCATCAAACAATCTTAAAATCCGCGTAAGAAAACTTGTTGCTAGGAAAAAACCTAAAAAGAGTCCGACACAAAATCTAACAAGTTCGCCCCACATGAAATTCATAGCAGACAAGAAGGCACCAAAACAGTCGGCTGTGAAGAAAACCACGAAAAGCAAGATCAGAAAAAAAATCAAAGGTTAGCAGCAGACCGTGTTGCAGTTCGGTACGGACGAGAACCATTGTTCTATATGCCAAGAATATTATTATGACCAGATAACAGATGAGGAGTGGATATGCTGTACCACATGCTCTTATTGGCAGCATATTACATGCGCCGATATGGATGGTAAAAGTTTAAAGGGATATAAATGCCCTGCATGTCAATAATCTAAGTAAAGTTGAGTTTGACTATACTTAGGCCTAGTGGTCTACTAACATACTCATATCGTTTGAATTACATTGTTTGTATTCAGGTAAACTGCCAATATCGTTTGAATTTTGAGTGATTTGCTATTTTTGATGTTCAATTATATAGTCTTCATTATACTTAGTACTCGTATTGTTATTAACATTCATAATCCTTAAAAGGAGCTAAATTCCAGTACATTGAGCCTGGCCGACATTACCCAAATTGGTGACCGACATTAGCCAAATGGCTGACCGACATTACACCAAAGTGACTGACATTGCCCTGATTTCGATGGAACGTCCAGAACAGTTTATCTGCCCGACATTATCCTGAATTGACCAGCAATAGCCGTTGTTTCGCATTTCTGACAAGCAGACCAATCCAACGATGTGTGCACCATTACTGCACATCAGATATTAATGCACATATGAGGTAAATACTAGAAAATGTTCAATTTTGGCCGACATTCCCCCAATATACCCTTGCTGATGTGCAGTCCAGAGGACTCTGGTGCGCTTTTTCGGCTAACCTACAGTACTGGCTCAGCAGATTGATATAGTTTAGTTTTTAGCCCAAATTTAGGCTGCAAAATCAATATACAGGAATGGCAACGGGTGGATTCGGACGGCACGAGGAGTTACTGGTGCTTATAGGCAAACTTGTGCTTGATAGCTTCTTAATATGTCCGTACTGAACGATCACACTATCTCGACTGATCTCTGTGTGTGCGTGAACCCCACCCACCTGATTACCAGACGACCACGCTACCACCACGGCCCATCGTTCCCCCTGATCTTTGTATTGTATTGGATTTAGTTTTGTTGGCCACTCACACCTAGATGTATTCGAGCAATGACATTCTTTGAGGTGCCTCCCCGAAGGGTTACGTTGCTTCCCCGAAGGGTTGCCTAAATACGTCAAAACTTTAAAAAATCAAAGATTAAGATGTTGCTAGAGGTGTATGCGTTGCCTGTTGTTGCCTCGTGAACTGTTGTTAGCGGGTGTCAATGTTGTATGCCGTGTAAGGGAGGGGTGTGAAGGGGGGTGGGGGGGGGGGATTACTTCATTTCTCTAGGTTGTGGGATGGGAGTGGAGGGAAAGCAGTGAAATAAAATCTAAAAATGAATGTCTGAATATTTTGAAATAAAAAACAACGAAGACGAAACTGAGGCTAATACTATCAAATAAAATATAAGTAACTTAATGTAATGTCATGTGATTAAATAAACAAGAAACGTATTTGCAAACGAAAAATCCAAAGTTAAAAACACTTAAAATTATAACCTGTTGCTGTTAGAAATAATAAGTTGAATGCAGATGTCTCTATTTGGAGATTAAAAAGGTCATGTCATGTCGTCAAGTCACTAAAAACCCTTTTCATACTTATGCTAAAATATTGGTCGCGCGCTGGACAACGGAGAGCAAAGCGGAGCGACAACGTCTACACCAAAAGCAAAGCCACGCCAATCACGACTTCCGTGTCCAATTTCCGTCTTTCCAGCGCCACACACCACCGCCCACGTTTGCGTCATTGCATCATCTGGCGAGTCGTCACCAGTAACACAGCAAGATACAGCAGCAAGCAAGTAACGCCACCAGCATCTCCACATGACCAACGGCATCTCTCCAGGGCGGGTTGATCGTGGCTCAAGCGTAAGCTCGTCTACCATGTGGCGCCAATCCCACATTCAAATCCCAGAAAACTCGCTCTTATAAAAGGTTTTTCAAAAACTCTCAAATCATTTATGGGTCTTGGGTGACAAATGAAAATGCGCCAGCAGTACGTTGCACCCAATCCAACGTAAGGTGCAACAACCAGGCAAAAACCTAGTAATCGCGTGTTTATGACGTCATGGCACTACGGGGGGTTAACCACAGAGCGGTTAGAAGTACAGGCACATATTTTATGGTAAACGATATCTCCGCCATTTCTCATCCGATTTTAATTTGGATAGCAGATTTGGATTCCGGAGAACATTTTGGTTTAGATTCGCCCATGGGTGGAGCGAAATCGACCCGTATTAGCGATTTAGCAAATTAGCAAACACGGGAAATATATGTACAGTAAAGCTGCCATCTCCTTACTTACAGCGTGGCTGTCCTATCCAGTTTATCGCGCATGCGCGGTAGGCGATCTCATGAACTCGAACGTTTTCCTTATCGCGTTATAGTACACGCACTATGCATACAAACCGGTATGGTCGTATTAGATAAGTAAACAGGGAAAACGTGGGTGGGGGTTGGGGGAGGGGAGTACGAGCCATTCTGGCCCGCTCGTATGCGATCCGCGCTACATCACTGAGCAGCAGGGTTGTCAGTCTGAGCGGTTCTCAGGTGAAGTCCTTGTCCAAGTCCATTAATGTGTTCCAGACGTCCCGGTGTTTTAAATATGCCTGATTGTTGTGTTCATTTCCACCTGTAATCTTAATGGAATGCTGTTGAGCTATTTTTAAAAGTTAAATATCACGCTGTTTTGAATTTTCAGATTAAACACTATGTTTATTATTTATTTACATACATATACGCTATGGTCGTTTGCTCCCTTGATTTTCACTGTTTAATCTTCTTTTCAGTCGGTACATTTTTGGGTACTATGAATATCCACACGATCCTTTCATCGATACTTTTATCATGACACCAAAAAATAGTAGTAGTGCAGTCAAAATAATTGAACACTCAAGCAAGCAATCTCTTTCCGCAAAGGTGAGCTCAGTTGGGAAGGCTACCGATTTGTACTGCCGTCAAACGCTTCCTTCTCTATCCATATTTAGGTATATCGTTTTCTGGCTGTGTCTTGGTGGCGGGTGTGGCAATGAATGGTGCCTAAGTGGTAACTCAAAATAAAGCTATAACACTTGTTAAGCTTACTGCTCTCCACTAAGTTGCCATTATCCGTGCAAAGTTTCAAATCGATTCCAGCACAGGAAAAAGGTGGGATGAAATTAGCTAGAAATTGACGGAACATAGCTAGAAATGGACGGAACATAGCTAGAAATGAACGGAACATTGCTAGAAATGGACGGAACATAGCTAGTAATGGACGGAACATAGCTAGAAATGGACGGAACATAGCTAGAAATGGATGGAACATAGGTAGGAATGGACGGAATATAGCTAGAAATGGACGGAACATAGCTAGAAATGGACGGAACATAGCTAGAAATGAACGGAACATAGCTAGAAATGGACGGAACATAGCTAGTAATGGACGGAACATAGCTAGAAATGGACGGAACATAGCTAGAAATGGACGGAACATAGGTAGGAATGGACGGAATATAGCTAGAAATGGACGGAACATAGCTAGAAATGGACGGAACATAGCTAAAATGGACGGAACATAGCTAGAAATGGACGGAACATAGCTAGAAATGGATGGAACATAGCTAGGGATGGACGGAACATAGCTAGAAATGGACAGAACATAGCTAGAAATGGACGGAACATAGGTAGGTATGGACGGAATATAGCTAGAAATGGACGGAACATAGCTAGAAATGGACGGAACATAGCTAGAAATGGACGAAACATAGCTAGAAATGGACGGAATATAGCTAGAAATGGACGGAACATATCTAGGAATGGGCGGAACATATCTAGGAATGGGCGGAACATATCTAGGAATGGACGGAACATAGCTAGGAATGAACGGAACATAGCTAGGAATGGACGGAACATAGCTAGGAATGGACAGGGCATCGCTAGAGATGGACACCCCGATTCTAATAGCCTTTTAATAGACAATGCATTTGTCATATTTGACGTTTTACATTGCCACGAATGGCTACTATTATTGTTGTCTTGCTCCAGTTCATTGACAGGTGAGGATTTCTAATATTCTACATCATTAAGATGAATGGGGATTTTCAGCTCTAAGTGTTTTCTTGTACCAAACTGGTCAGCAGCATCGTACAGCATTAAGAACATATGGTGTGCGTTATGGATAACTTAGTTATTAGAAATGGCCATAGGGTTGGATTGACTCTTGAGTACACACATTCAATGTTTGCTGTCATATCTGATTGATGGGATGCTGTGAAACCTTTGCTTTGTGTGATGTCCGGTTTTTTCCGTAGAATCTGTCCGTTCAATGCGTACCTTATCTTGCATCGCAAAATATATTAGAAAACCTAAATTATAATTGCAAGAATGACCATGATGCGGATTCCAAGATGCACAACGTGGACGGTTCTGCTGTATGATATCACTTGCTCTTACCTCTCTATCCGTGTTGAAACTGCTGATTTGTGCACGTATCTTGCTTGCTGATGTGGTAAATGATACATTCTTTGTTAAACTGAACAGATGTCGATTGAGTGGAACTATACCATTTCCTGGAGTAAATAGCCAACAATGTGCGAAGAAATATGCGCTTAGTAAGCTAAATCATAATCTTCACTCTTGCTATTTCTTTCTATGGCACTGTTCACATGCCAACTTTTTGCCTACTATCATCTGATTCCATAAGAAAAAGTTGAGTAAAGCCCCAAATGGATGTCTGAGATATATACTAGAATTAGCATGGTCGATCGCAAGGTCATATTCGCGCCAGTCATATTCCTGCAGGTGATTACTTTTCTTTTTTATATTCCACGATATTCTACAAAATGATGTTTTTTACGTTTTTCTCAGGTGCGCGTGAGTTTATGTATGCAACTATTGCCATGAGAAACGATTGCAAATATTTGTTCTGAATTCATCATATAGATAATGTATCGGCGGGGAGACATCGAAAACAACAATTAAAATAATTGTATTTGCTCTGGAAGGAATAACATAGACGTATTCAAAGATCGAAGTTTAATCTTAATCGGGAAACAAAACATGGCACATTTAGCATTTTAATGTTTATAACAAATCAAGTAATTACACAACGCTGGAAGAATCAAATCAAATCATGTCTCATCATCTCTTTATCAGGGCGAGAATGTATCCAGGGTGAAACTAAGACACAATCCATTGTGTGCCATAATCACGAATCCACAATATCAGAAGGCACTGACACTTCATTCGTCTCAGCTCCACAATCCACGCTGTGCCAGGAGGTGGATACTACCATGCAAATATCTTTCTGTGCTAACAACGTGGATGTTTGGCGTCATTAACAGTGTCGCATGAATTACTGCCATGGGCCCAGACATCTACGTGCGCATGCAAAAGCAAGGTCACTCCGCATTGCAGGAATCAGACGTTATATTACACAATGCCATTGTGGAAGAAATGCGATGTCCTAGCTCTGCGGAAATGCAGATATATACACAACTGTGATCATTGGTACTGATTTTCTATGATCTCGTGACGCTATCAAATGCTTTAATGATGACAATATAGAGTCAAACGTGTAGCACATACCAGTAGTACGCAGTCGTCATTACTTTGGCCATTGTGTAATTTTGCTTGTGCAAGACATCATATTGTCACCACAGAGTGAAGGAGCTGTGTGGGACAGCATATATCTAGCTAAAACAAATTTACTGACGAATCTGTGTGGTCAGTAGAAAATTTATGATGATAATGATAACACTAGGTACTAGATGTCTAGCAAGTTTCAAGTTCCCGTTTAAAATCTCTAATTGAAAATATGATTCAAATATAGCTCACATATAATTCCTGTGGGAGCGGTAATACAGATAGCTCGAAAGCCATTTGATATGTGCAATAGAGAACTTACACCAAATCAAGTCTATATAAGGCCTAGAGGTTCACGAAATTTCAAATCGATTAGAGCAAATAAACATTTCGGCGCTGAGTTTGCAAAAAATATCACCCCATCCCCAAATTTATTTCCAACATTTTAGCTCGCCTCTTTAAACAACAGAAGAACTTATGTCGTCACCACGGCGTCAGCATCTGCGTTGTCCGCGTCATTGGCAGTTTTGGTTATTTTTTTCTGTTTCGCTCAGGTACAGCTAAACTGTCATATGGTAACCGAAATTCATCTATAGCTTTATTACTGCGTTTCTGTCAATGGTACAATGTATGTACCCTATTTCTCCATTGATTTTCAGCTCATGGACTTTGTTATTTCTGCAAATCATTTTTCCAATTCTGCCCTAGATGTCCAGCTCAGCGACTCAGTTTGACTTAGTCCATAGAGTAAAAAACTTTCTGTTTAGCTCTGCTACAGCTAAACTATCAAGCTTATGGTAACCAGATTTCACATATAGCTTTTTAATCCATTTATGACATTAAGGTAATACACCTTAGTTAACCTTCTGTCAAGAATCATGAGATGTACAAAAGCATAAAACATGCGAGCCACATGGTTGCACTGCAACCACATGTCTGGGTTCATACTGAGTTAATTTCTGTCAAAGACAAAAAACTGGTATTTTTTACCAAGATATGCGGCCTGGTGGCCATTTTGAAAAAAGTGTTCATCATTTTCGATCTGAATTTCTCTCTGTGAAAAATGAAAAATGGTATTTTTTAACAAAATGTTAGATCTGGCGACCATTTAGGGCAAAAAATGTTTTAAAATAATTGATTTTTACCATTTTTCATCACGAGTTCATTTCTGCCAAAGACGAAAACTTGTAATTTTGAGGCCCATGGGACGCCCTCCACCTGGACCTCTGACCCAGTAGTGATAAAAACGTGAAAGGATGTCACATGGTATCATCTAATATGGATTTTTACCTTCTACTGATGAAGGGTGAGTCTTCATTTCTGGCAGAAACGAAACTTTGAAGCCCAAGTTGTATCATTCCACATGTGCCTACCAGATAAACCAACACCTTCAGGACTCCAAAGCTAACGCCCTGACAAAGTGTGGTAGTGATGCAATTCAAACCCCAGGTGTAGTCTCACTTACAGGATCAATACTGAAAATCCCGATACATTTCCTATGGGAGTTCTTTGAGCACTAAAAAGTGGGTAGCTCGGAAACTCTTGGGCATATCCAAAGGAAAAGTAATAGCAATGCAAGTCCCAAGGGGTACTACAAGTTGGCCAAGTATGGAGCTGATCCTGTGGAATCGGTAGGAGGAGATAATTGGCGGAAATCATTGGGAATAATAAGAAAGATCCAGAGTAATTATGATACTCCACAAACATACTATGCCATATCTGAGTCAAGATGAGAATTTATGAAGAAACATGCTGTAACCTTGCCTAGGACAGTGGTGTGCAAGGTATCGTGTACAAGTACCAGTAATGTGTCTTAATAACTTTCCCATTCCAATTCCCAAAGGGAAAGTCTCTAGCCACTTGATTTATTGATGAGCAAGCTATGACTGGTTCAGAGGAGAGAACCAGAAGAATGCCTGAAGACTCACCCGCACGTGTACACAGTCTATAAATGCACGCTATAGAAAGCCTATATTATCACAAAGACATGTTGCTGAGAAATAAGAAGACATTTACACAGGCGATATCGACTTAGGCAACACTCATCTTGTTCATGACAGCATTGACACTGGAGATCAGATACCAGTCAGAGAGCTGGCCAGGCGCATTCCAATGCACACAGAGGTGTAGAGGATATACACAAAGGAAAGTATTGCAGACCTTGTAAGTATTGATTGCGCCATGGCATCCATATATAAAGAAAGAGCAGAACAGCTCAATCAGTTTTAGTAGAGTTTTCACTAGTGAGGACATTAGTGCTCTGCCGAAGAGCCCACAACACAACCTTAAAGGGGAACACAAGAAGGGTCACTATCGTTTTGCATAAAACATGCAGTTCAATCGTAGAGCCCATATTTAAGATACTGTGTAAAACTTTCCTGCGGCACTTATATATAAATCCAATTAAAATGGTGTTAAAAAACGCTATGTTGCTATAATTTTCTGCGAGTTAATTAAACCTATGACGTCATAGGTTGAATCCCATCCGACAAGTACCATGATAACGGCACTCTGAAGACAGGAGTGCATGCATTGCATTTGGATGGTGATATCTCTATCGGTGATACCTGCCAATGGTCCTTTCCAGAGTACCCACCCATCATATGACGTCATAATTAACTGCGTGATGTGTGTAATGACATCACAACGAATGACGTCATGAATGATGTCGATAAGTACGTCACGAACGCATATTTGAAGACGGTCTATGGGCTGTTGTACAAATTGTTTGCTTTTACTATTTAATAAATATTCTGTTAAATATTTTGAAACTAATTTGACTGGGCGCTGTTGCTGCTTCCCTGTATAGTTTTCAGGAAATTGATAGCTAGGGCATTCGGGGATCGATCAATCCAAACACGGCGAGGTGTGGGTGGAGCTTAGCTAGTGATGGGTGGGGCATAGCTAAAAATGGAACGGTCAATTACATGAATATTATAATATCTTCGGAATATTTTAGTTTAGTCGGAAACCATAAGTACCTAAAGATGAGCTGGATGTATGTAAAAATATTTAAACTCTCATATTAATAGATGAAACTTTAATAACACTATCTGCCGTAGCGCCAGTGAGAGTGTTGATTGAAAAGTGGCAATTATATTGATATGCCTATACTATCGCGTCATTCATTTATCTCAAGATCAAAACTTGATTTCAAAATCGGCGCCATCAGAGAAATCCGACAAAGGACTGCTATTATATATTCTTCAACATTTCCGCAAATATAGTTTGTATATTCCTAACACCGCTGAAGAGAACCAACCCTCTTATAAAACGCAATTCGCAATTTTGTTTGGATAGCGTTTGATGACAGCGAGAAAATCGTTCAACTTATGACGCCATACGCCTTATCCGGGAATAGAAATTTAACTAATAATATCACATATTTAAATAACGAAGATATATATTTTCCAATTTGAGCACAGAGCTTACAATTATATTTTTGCAAACGTTACGGTCTGTAGATTCATTTTATCCAAAGTAGTATAGAGGGCCTGGTGTTTCCTTTTAACACAGAACTAAAGAATATATCAGTTTTGACGACGTAGCCTACTGCAAATGTTAATCACCAGCAAATCACCAAGAACGAATGGTTTCCATTCTCGAATGTTAGTTGAATTAAGCACAAGAACTAAAGCTACTTTTATGGCACATTTTCAACAGATCAATGCATGTATTGTAACTCCAATTTTAAAGAATGGAAAATGGATCTATAAAGGCCATTGTGTAGACAAGACAATTACATAACAGACAAGCACAGAACATAGTTAAGATCAATAATAGACATGGATGTCTATAATTATAGATACGAGAATAAATATTTATATTTTTGGGTAATTTTACTTATAATGATGATAGACTGTTTACATGATGCTGGCTAATGGGGATCATCCTTGGACAAGGGAAGGGGATGGAGGGGAGGGGTGCTCATTCTCCATTGAAATTATTATTGGATATAATAGCAAGTGGAATCATCTAGTCATAGTCTAGTAGTAGTAGTAGTAGTAGTAGTAGTAGTAGTAGTAGTAGTAGTAGTAGTAATAGTAATAGTAGTAGTAGTAGTAGTAGTAGTAGTAGTAGTAGTAGTAGTAGTAGTAGCAGCAGCAGTAGTAGTAGTAGTAGTAGTAGTAGTACATGCTGTAGTAGTAGTAGTAGTAGTAGTAGTAGTAGTAGTAGTAGTAGTAGTAGTAGTAGCAATAGAAGTAGCACCAGCAGTAGAAGTAGGTCAACAGTTTTTCAAAACAAGAAAAGATGCATGTTATATACATAGATAGTAGAACAAATTTGCTGTCGAATACTATAAACATATTTGGACCGAGTGACATCACTGTCTTAGACAGCAATGTCTTACGATCCAATTATGCACGAGTATAAAACAGCATTTTTTACCTTGTTTTGTAGACAAGACAGTCCACTTTTGAGCTGCACTGCATGAATTACATAGTACTAGTATGTGTTAATCAAGTAGTTTTGTTATTGTTTTCTTGCATAATTTTCTAATGTCTGTCCGTGTGTATTGTTCATGTAGTTTGTGTCTACTTCTAGTGTTATGTTGTTGGATGTTAATACTGTTTATAAAAGAAGGGGGCTATAGATTTGAGTAAAGTGTTGTGGTGGAAGTCTTAACAATAGTTAGCATTTGAGATTTTCCTATGTCGGTGAGTTTAGGTAATTTTTTTTGTACGTATTAGTCCAAACAGCATCGTAGGACGTGAGGTGCAGGAGGATCATGGTGCTGAAAAGGGTTTTAACAATGGCATGTGTCTTATATGGTTTTAGTCTTTGGATGACACCTATTCCTCTTGCTACTTTTACAGTAACTGTTTCAATTTGTTTGGCCCAGGTCAAATTTTTATCTAAATATACTCCTAGGAACTTTGCATAAGCGGCCTCTTCAATTTCCTTATTGCTAATATACATTTTGGAACCTCTTTATTTATTAATTCTCAAGATTTTGAAAATAACATACAGTTTATTTTATCCATATTTAATGATAATTTATTTAATGAAAACCAGTTAGTAATTTCTTCCATTTCCTTATTTACGTTTTTGTATAATGTAACTATGTCTTCGTTAGAGCAAGAGGCATTGATGTCATCAGCAAATAGTATTAGCGACATGTGTTTGGATTTGTTAGGCAGGTCGTTCATATACAAGAGGAACAGTAGAGCGCCAAGGATGGACCCCTGAGGGACACCGCAAGTTAGCCTCCTGTTTGCAGAGCAAGTTGCATGGAATTGCACACATTGCATTCTGTCCCTTAGATAGCTTTGAAACCAGATGAGTGCGCTTCCTCGGATTCCGTAATAGGCAAGTTTTTGTAATAGGATTTTATGATTGATAGTGTTGAAAGCTTTTGAAAGGTAAAAAAATGCCTATTATGTGCTTTTTCTTTTCATTTGAGTCTATTATTTTTTCTGTCATTTCAATTAGTGCTAGCATTGTTGAATGTTTTTCACGGAACCGTATTGTGATGTACAAACGATTGACTTTTTATCTAAGTAGCTCATAAGCCGATCAATTAATTTGGAAAAAAGTGGAAGTATTGAAACAGGTCTATAGTTTGTGAAGTTAGATGAATCCTTTGATTTGTATATTGGTCTTACTCGTGCTTTTAATTTTGATGGAAATATGCCTTGAATGTAAGATATGTTACAGATGTGATTGAGGGGTATTAGTAGCGCTAGCGTGCAGTGTTTGAAAATACTCCACTTGAAACCATCCACGCCAGCACTTTTTGTAGGGTTTAGTTTGTTAAGAATGTTAGAAATGTCTTCATTGGTGACTGGGTTAGCCAAACTCCCCAGTGTCAATACTGGGTATTCCGCTAGAGATGGAATATGCCGACGATGTGGACTTCATAGACGAGGAAAAGAACAGCTGCAAGCAAACTAAAAATTGAGAATCTCTATGAATGAATCCAAAACAGAGTTCACCCACGTATACCTATCTACAGAGCATGACACTGTAGAAAATGACGACCCACTTCGTGGCGGCGAACCATAAAGGAAAAGTAGAATCCTGGGCTCATTGCTTTGCAGTACTGCTAACATTGCTGCACGCTGTGTCATGGGGAACACAGATTTCTAGTCCTTCTGGAAGCCATGGATTCGTAGATGAAAGATTCCCTTGATTAAAAGACTACGTTTATACAAATCAACCTGTGTATCATTGATGCTGTATAACTGTAACAGCTGGGCAGCTCCAAAGGCAGCTCTATACAAACTCGATGCCTGCCACTACAAACACCTATGCCCCACAACTGGACATCGATGGCCAGAGAGCATACTTTCCAACGATGCACTATACAAGATGTGTACTACGTCGCCGCTGTCTGTAAAAGTCGCCCAACAAAGATGGTCCATGTTTGGTGATGTGCTAAGGATGCCAGAAGAGACAACAGCACAGAGAGCCTTGGAATTCGCCCTACTCGGAGCCAGAAAATACAGGGCCAGGAGAGGACGTCATTACATAACTCTGCTAAGCATGCTACGAGGTGACCTCAAGAAAGCAGGACTCGGTACACTCAAGTCAAGAATGGATCTGAGGAACCTAAGGATTTCGACTGAGGACAAGACACAGTGGGCAGAAGCGAAGAAGGACTGATTGCAGCTGTAGAATGTTTCTACTACTACAGCCGCAGAATACATTAATCATACATACATACATATCCAAAAAAAGGATTGATAGGCGCATGTGAGATAATCACTATATTTACTAGAGGATGTTGATTTGATTTTATCTGAAAGTGTTGGACCTATATTAACAAAATAGTCATTGAATCCTGTTGCAATTTCTAAATCATCAGTTATTATTTTGTTATTATAAAGAAATTGTGTTTTTTGCGCTTTGCGGTTATTTTTATTCAAAAGTGATTTAATTATTTTCCATTTTTCATTTATGTCATTCTTGCATTGTTCAAATTTGTTATGGTGTTTCTTTTACTGTTTTGATTATTTGGTCCAACTTGTTTCTGTATTTCTTGAATTTCAGTTCATTATGCTTTGTTTGACATTTTATAAACGTCAAATAAAGTTTATGTTTTTTAGGACAGGCAGCTATCAGCCCAGTTGTTGAGCATAGTTTAGTCGGGTTGTGTTTAAATTTCTTCTTTTCTTTCATTGGAAAGCTGTTTTCGAAGATGTGTGTGCATGTTTCGTGGAACTTGGTGTAGGCATTTTCGCAGCACTGTATGTCTGTAACTGCATGCCAAACTACCTCAGACGTCTTTCAAGAAGAAAAATTAGTAGGTGACCTGATTTGTGAGTGACAAAAATTCCTACCTCTAATTTATTACTGAAATTCATCTTATTGCTGAATATATTAACAATAATTGCGGCCGAGACAATACCTATTCTAGTCGGTTTAGTTACGGTTGGGTAGAATGAATGAGCATTTAGTAAGTTTATAAAGTTTTGTGTATGAAAACAATTTTGTCTCATCAGGTCTATATTGTAGTCACCCATGAGGTAGACGGTTTTGTTTTCCTTTTGAATAGTTTCCAACGTTTTTCCTAATAATTCAATAAAATGTTCCTTATCGCCTTGTGGTGATTTATAAATTGTACTTATAATGTGTTTTTTTTCCTTTCAGTGTTTAAATTTCGATAAACATTGTTTGAATATGTTCTTCAATATTAGAACGGACATCTCGCTCATGAATTGGATATTTTCTTTAATATGCATGCCTCCCCTGCCTGTGGTTTTGTGCTTTTGAACAAATGTGGTGTTCTTTATATTAATAACGTTAGTAGGCGAATTTGTATGTATAACTGTCTCTGTAATTCCAGTAATTTCAAATTCATGTGCACTAATATCTAGGAGACGCTGTAACTTGCCGATGTTCCTCATGAGAGATTGCATCTTGATAAATAGAAGTGAGAAGGCAATGTGTTATCTTTGGTTCCTATTAAGTTGTCATTGACTGTTTTGGGAGGATGTTTTCACAGGTTGGTGCAGATATGCTTGGATCATTTCTAGTGTCAGTATAGTTAAATTGGGATAGGTTTAATTCGAATGGGTTTAGAGTGGGGATTTGTCCTCAGTAGCCTCAGTGGTAATAGGCTCATAGTATGGATTTAGAACTGCCAGCCTGAAGTATGTATTGTCATTGTAATGATTGTAAGGAAAAGGTAACTTGTTGCAGTTGGTACACCACCAGCAAATGCTGTCAGCTTCGAGGTTGCGATAGACAGATGTTGTTAGTTTGGAGCAACTTAGATGAATCCATGTGCTACATAAGTCACATAGTAGTACTCTCTGATTATTCTTAATAGGCTTCCTACAGGATGAGTAAGGGAATTTAGTGGGCATGGGTCAGGTTAATGGGAATATGGACAGGGGGGAATAAGAACTACTGAAGAGAGGGAGGTTATTGAGCTCATTTGGAGGACTGAATTGAGTTCTCTATTTGGCTGTAATATTGGGTAATATCGTGATTTAACTATATATAACCCCATTTAACCAGTCTATACACTGGATGAGATGTGTCAAGTGTCAAATAGCAATAAATAAGGATGGTGGGTGAATTATTAAACGGATTTGGGGGCATCAACAGGTCAGGCATAAACTAGCAATTGGAATGCTATCATGTAGAATATTGTTAAGTTTTAGGAAAACTGATCTTCCAGCTCATAAATTATATCGTACACTGCATTAATCCTCTAAATAGTTTAATTGTTCGTTGAAATATCTTCCACTTCTACTTTATTTGTGTAAGATATTGAGGGCAGTGATTTATTTTCTGCTGTCATGCCAGGTTAGAACCAGTATTCGTGCTTCAAATAACTTGTTCAATAGGCGTGTAAATGACAACATTTGTGTAACATGTTGTGAATGGTGATAAATTACACCTCTAAACGATCGAGATAGCCGGTGACTGTGTTTGGTTGAGGAAGGGGTAGGGGTAGATTTATAGAGGGGCGAGTGTTGTAGCCATATACATGTCAGTCTCGGTTTAGTCATGTAAAAATGTTGCTATGCCTTTAAATTAGTTAGGTTATTTATCACTGGTTGAGGATATAATACTATTTAACGCATCATAACTAGCTCTGTTGTGTCAAATTTTGAGTTGCAGGAGCTGATGCGGAGGTAGTTTGGGTGAATATGTGTTGATCGTGGTTAAGTGTGTATTTAGTTAAGGAATAGCTGCATGAAATGTCCTTAGGTTTAAAAAGTATATTGATGTCTAGGATGTATTACCTATATGTACATGCAACACAAGATGCAATTTACCTGCCCCCAATTAAATATTGCTACATAAAAGGTTTGGACTGATTGTAGGATATATTGAATTTTCATAGTTTTTATAATTTTTCTAGCTTTCATCTTGTTGCGCTTAGCAAAAGTCGGGTAAAAATAATTCCCTACATCTACCTACTACTAGGGGCATGTATTTGGATTATTATTATTATTATTATTATTATTATTATTATTATTATTATTATTATTATTAATTTGTTTGGCCTCAAGGCATGATAGCAGTTGAAGTGGTACTTGGAGGACCAATGCGTATGTTTTCTATAGTGTGTAGTGTAATGTGTAGAAATTACATAATCAATCTCAAAACAATAAACATATATAGAAAAAAGATATGGTGAACACTCTATGAGGAGAATGTATACAAATCAAAGCAATAATATGTAAATTATATCCTACATCTGAAACTATGTGAATAAAAGAAAAGCAGAAATTGTGAAAGTCCGTGTCATTATGGATTCTTACCTAATAGAAATGTCATTTAATGAAGCTATTCTAAATCAATAAGCATATACATTTATTTGTTCTATATTAAACAAATTAATAATATAATTCTAGAACCACGAGATAAGTTATCTCGTGGTGAGGTGGAGTGTTCACTAAATGATATCATTTAGATTTGAGGGTTGTGGGGTGGGGTTCATCCATGTAATGGATTATATTTCATGAGCAGTATCAATCTATTATATCATCAACTACCATTGTGCGTATATAGGTCAAATGACTGAGAACCACCCATGTAGAGCCTCACTTCAACTGGAAATTCTGCATTAACAATCTTATATAAATTATTACATCATTAAAATTATTGGTGGCTGATGATACATACTTGATAAGGTAGGTATAGTATTAATAGAACAATCAATTATCCACTTTCAATTTATGCAAACAATGTAGTTTTACAGGTAATTTAAATAAAGCATTTGTTAATCAGATGTGTGCAACTGTAAGTGTCATGTCATGAATTGGTTCAGAGAAATTAACGTGCATTAACTCGCATTACCAGGGATGAATCACTCGCTCTATGTTAAAACATTGCTGCATATATATCCCACCAAGATCTTTTTAAAATGGAAATGGAGTAAAAATGACGTATGTGAGTATGCTACCGTGGACCATTCACTCAAGAAATGCTGACAATTAGGTATGTCATATGTGGAAACAATTTTCCGACAGAGAGGAGTGTAAGTCCACCCATGCTGATCAATTAATAGGCTCTAGCTGATTCAACAGGCTAATAATTAACAATCCACAGGGCTGTCAATTAGTGGAAGTGGTAAATTTTTAGGAATTGGAATTGTTAATTGGAATTGATTACATTACCCAAAGAATTGCTAAGTAGTAATTACAGATTTCTTTTCAATTATTGGGAGTTTATCAACATGGTTGTGTGCCCTAACATAGTATAACATATTCAATATGTAATGTCAAATGCTTTGCATCATCTGAGTAGTGTTTCACACTTTAATGGGCAAATTGGCCAAAACCCGCCCTTTTATTGGTCTTGAGATATTTGCAATTCAAGAGAAGACACTTTTTGATATTTTACCATTATAATGCTTGATTTCATAATCAAGCCAGCCAATTCAGTTGTAAATTTTCAAAAGATTACCTTTTCTTGGTCTGCAGAGTCACATTTTCTATGACAAAATCGAAATTTTCTTAATGAAATTTAACCATTAATGCAGGGATAGAAATTAACATTTGTTTAATGGTGATCCATACGGATCAGTCCACCAGAGACTTCACAGACACCTGGAATTGTGTACTAACCCGGTAGTACTACACACAAATATTAAATTATTCAAATTTTCTAAATGCATCATTTGCACCATATTATTAGGATAATCATCAGGAAGTCAAAATGTTTGCTTAGTTCATGTCCATGTGTAGGCCAAGAGAAGATTATTTTTTAAGATGTACCATTTGAATGACTGGCTCGTTTATCAAAGATAATCTTCACTTGTCCTACAATGGGCATTTCTCACGACCACTGCAGAGGCCATTTTGGTTGACTTGACGATCAAAGGGTTAAAACACAAAGGATTTCACCAGCTGGTTGATGAACTTAGCAGTAAATCATGTTTGAGTTGTGTCTTAAAACTACTGGACCACTGAAATACAGTGATCCATCTGGATCAGTTACTGTACTAAAGCAGTGATCCGGTACTGATCTGTGTGCAAAAGGGCCTACTAGCTCTGTTAATGGTCATGTTGGTCAAAATTCCTTCTGTAGTAGTATGTCTGGGTGTCCATTTGCATGCCAATGGGAGAAATCGCTTTCACTGACAAATCCCTGAAAAAATAAAAATTTTACAATATAAAACCTATTCTGTTGAATGTTTTCAAATTAATTTGACTGGGAGGCATTGAAGTCAAATTCATTTAAAATCATTACGCAACTTTCCTGTATGCATGGTTACTTTGAAAATGAGATATATGGAATTCATCGGTGAAAGGGTTAATGGTTAAATGGTCATGAAATTAAGTTGACTGGGAGCGATTCCAATCAAATTAATTTCAAAATATTAAACAGTTTCCCTGCATGGTTGCCTTGACAATGAGATATGTGGAATTCATCGGTGAAGGTGTTATTCTCTAAATGGTCATTTAAGCCAAATATTTCTTCTGTAGACTGTATAGGCGTATCTTGAAAGATGTCCATTTGCAAGCCAAGGGAATATTATTTTTAAATACTGAAATGGCTGCCATGGTTGCTAGCAGTCAATCCAGTGGTGGAATAAAAAGAAAATCTTCCCTTGAGCTACAAATGGGCATTCACTTTAAGCATAAATTCCAATTTAATGTACCACCCTTCAGCATAATATGGTTAATCTCGAGAGCCAGGACCTGCAGCAGATGGATTCACAACAGACATATTTCACATTGCCTATTAAAATACTGTACGTCAGCAAATTGAGTAGGATTATGTATTGGTTATTATTTTATTTACTGACTATTCTACATTCCTAGGGTTTCTGTCAGGAAAAGGAATATGCCACATATACATTCTTGTTTAGGTTATAGGATGCATTCTGTACTACATGTAGTTAACTGTTTATGGCTTATCTCAGGTTTTCCTCTTTCAAATCACATTATATCAATTACAAGGCAACTCTCATATATTCAAGTACATGACAGCTAATTAGTAGTATTTTATCAATGTAGTCTCCTAACACATTATAACATATGTAAAATTAAATGTGTCATTTGAGTAGTGCTTAAGTCTTTAATGGTCAAAATGGACAAAACCCGCCTTTTTATTGGTCTTGAGATATTTGCAATTCAAGAAGACACTTTTTGAAATTTTACCAGTGTAATACCTGGCTCCATAATTAATCTAGCCAATTCAGTTGTAAATTTTCAAAAGATTAACTTCTCTTGGTCTGCAAAGTGGACGTGTACTTTTTCTATGACAAAATTGAAATTTTCTTGATGAAATTTAACCATTAATGCAAGGCTAGAAATTAACATGTTAGTAATGTTGATCCATACGGATTGGTACTCCAGAAACTCCACAGATCCCTGGAATTTTGTACTGATCCATACGGATTGGTACTCCAGAAACTCCACAGATCCCTGGAATTTTGTACTGATCCATACGGATTGGTACTCCAGAAACTCCACAGATCCCTGGAATTTTGTACTGATCCATACGGATTGGTACTCCAGAAACTCCACAGATCCCTGGAATTTTGTACTGATCCATACGGATTGGTACTCCAGAAACTCCACAGATCCCTGGAATTTTGTACTGATCCATACGGATTGGTACTCCAGAAACTCCACAGATCCCTGGAATTTTGTACTGATCCATACGGATTGGTACTCCAGAAACTCCACAGATCCCTGGAATTTTGTACTGATCCATATGGATTGGTACTCCAGAAACTCCACAGATCCCTGGAATTTTGTACTGATCCATACGGATTGGTACTCCAGAAACTACACATATCCCTGGAATCTTGTACTGATCCATATGGATTGGTACTCCAGAAACTCCACAGATCCCTGGAATTTTGTACTGATCCATATGGATTGGTACTCCAGAAACTCCACAGATCCCTGGAATTTTGTATTGATCCATATGGATTGGTACTCCAGAAACTCCACAGATCCCTGGAATTTTGTACTGATCCATATGGATTGGTACTCCAGAAACTCCACAGATCCCTGGAATTTTGTACTGATCCATATGGATTGGTACTCCAGAAACTCCACAGATCCCTGGAATTTTGTACTGATCCATATGGATTGGTACTCCAGAAACTCCACAGAGCCCTGGAATGTTGTACTGATCCATATGGATTGGTACTCCAGAAACTCCACAGATCCCTGGAATTTTATATTGATCCATATGGATTGGTACTCCAGAAACTCCACAGATCCCTGGAATTTTGTACTGATCCATATGGATTGGTACTCCAGAAACTCCACAGATCCCTGGAATTTTGTATTGATCCATACGGATTGGTACTCCAGAAACTTCACAGATCCCTGGAATTTTGTACTGATCCATATGGATTGGTACTCCAGAAACTCCACAGATCCCTGGAATTTTGTACTGATCCATACGGATTGGTACTCCAGAAACTCCACAGATCCCTGGAATTTTGTACTGATCCATATGGATTGGTACTCCAGAAACTCCACAGATCCCTGGAATTTGTACTGATCCATATGGATTGGTACTCCAGAAACTCCACAGATCCCTGGAATTGTGTATTGATCCATATGGATTGGTACTCCAGAAACTCCACAGCTCCCTAGAATTTTGTACTGATCCATATAGATTGGTACTCCAGAAACTCCACAGATCCCTGGAATTTTGTACTGATCCATACGGATTGGTACTCCAGAAACTCCACAGATCCCTGGAATTTGGTACTGATCCATATGGATTGGTACTCCAGAAACTCCATAGATCCCTGGAATTTTGTACTGATCCATATGGATTGGTACTCCAGAAACTCCACAGATCCCTGGAATTTTGTACTGATCCATATGGATTGGTACTCCAGAAATTCCACAGAGCCCTGGAATTTTGTACTGATCCATATGGATTGGTACTCCAGAAACTCCACAGATCCCTGGAATTTTGTATTGATCCATATGGATTGGTACTCCAGAAACTCCACAGATCCCTGGAATTTTGTACTGATCCATATGGATTGGTACGCCAGAAACTCCACAGATCCCTGGAATTTTGTATTGATCCATACGGATTGGTACTCCAGAAACTTCACAGATCCCTGGAATTTTGTACTGATCCATATGGATTGGTACACCAGAAACTCCACAGATCCCTGGAATTTTGTACTGATCCATATGGATTGGTACTCCAGAAACTCCACAGATCCCTGGAATTTTGTACTGATCCATACGGATTGGTACTCCAGAAACTCCACAGATCCCTGGAATTTTGTACTGATCCAAATGGATTGGTACTCCAGAAACTCCACAGATCCCTGGAATTGTGTATTGATCCATATGGATTGGTACTCCAGAAACTCCACAGCTCCCTGGAATTTTGTACTGATCCATATGGATTGGTACTCCAGAAACTCCACAGATCCCTGGAATTTTGTACTGATCCATATGGATTGGTACTCCAGAAACTCCACAGATCCCTGGAATTTTGTATTGATCCATACGGATTGGTACTCCAGAAACTTCACAGATCCCTGGAATTTTGTACTGATCCATATGGATTGGTACTCCAGAAACTCCACAGATCCCTGGAATTTTGTACTGATCCATACGGATTGGTACTCCAGAAACTCCACAGATCCCTGGAATTTTGTACTGATCCATATGGATTGGTACTCCAGAAACTCCACAGATCCCTGGAATTTGTACTGATCCATATGGATTGGTACTCCAGAAACTCCACAGATCCCTGGAATTGTGTATTGATCCATATGGATTGGTACTCCAGAAACTCCACAGCTCCCTAGAATTTTGTACTGATCCATATAGATTGGTACTCCAGAAACTCCACAGATCCCTGGAATTTTGTACTGATCCATACGGATTGGTACTCCAGAAACTCCACAGATCCCTGGAATTTGGTACTGATCCATATGGATTGGTACTCCAGAAACTCCATAGATCCCTGGAATTTTGTACTGATCCATATGGATTGGTACTCCAGAAACTCCACAGATCCCTGGAATTTTGTACTGATCCATATGGATTGGTACTCCAGAAATTCCACAGAGCCCTGGAATTTTGTACTGATCCATATGGATTGGTACTCCAGAAACTCCACAGATCCCTGGAATTTTGTATTGATCCATATGGATTGGTACTCCAGAAACTCCACAGATCCCTGGAATTTTGTACTGATCCATATGGATTGGTACGCCAGAAACTCCACAGATCCCTGGAATTTTGTATTGATCCATACGGATTGGTACTCCAGAAACTTCACAGATCCCTGGAATTTTGTACTGATCCATATGGATTGGTACACCAGAAACTCCACAGATCCCTGGAATTTTGTACTGATCCATATGGATTGGTACTCCAGAAACTCCACAGATCCCTGGAATTTTGTACTGATCCATACGGATTGGTACTCCAGAAACTCCACAGATCCCTGGAATTTTGTACTGATCCAAATGGATTGGTACTCCAGAAACTCCACAGATCCCTGGAATTGTGTATTGATCCATATGGATTGGTACTCCAGAAACTCCACAGCTCCCTGGAATTTTGTACTGATCCATATGGATTGGTACTCCAGAAACTCCACAGATCCCTGGAATTTTGTACTGATCCATATGGATTGGTACTCCAGAAACTCCACAGATCCCTGGAATTTTGTATTGATCCATACGGATTGGTACTCCAGAAACTTCACAGATCCCTGGAATTTTGTACTGATCCATATGGATTGGTACTCCAGAAACTCCACAGATCCCTGGAATTTTGTACTGATCCATACGGATTGGTACTCCAGAAACTCCACAGATCCCTGGAATTTGGTACTGATCCATATGGATTGGTACTCCAGAAACTCCATAGATCCCTGGAATTTTGTACTGATCCATATGGATTGGTACTCCAGAAACTCCACAGATCCCTGGAATTGTGTACTGATCCATATGGATTGGTACTCCAGAAACTCCACAGAGCCCTGGAATTTTGTACTGATCCATATGGATTGGTACTCCAGAAACTCCACAGAGCCCTGGAATTTTGTATTGATCCATATGGATTGGTACTCCAGAAACTCCACAGATCCCTGGAATTTTGTACTGATCCATATGGATTGGTACTCCAGAAACTCCACAGATCCCTGGAATTTTGTATTGATCCATACGGATTGGTACTCCAGAAACTTCACAGATCCCTGGAATTTTGTACTGATCCATATGGATTGGTACTCCAGAAACTCCACAGATCCCTGGAATTTTGTATTGATCCATACGGATTGGTACTCCAGAAACTTCACAGATCCCTGGAATTTTGTATTGATCCATACGGATTGGTACTCCAGAAACTTCACAGATCCCTGGAATTTTGTACTGATACATATGGATTGGTACTCCAGAAACTCCACAGATCCCTGGAATTTTGTATTGATCCATACGGATTGGTACTCCAGAAACTTCACAGATCCCTGGAATTTTGTACTGATCCATATGGATTGGTACTCCAGAAACTCCACAGATCCCTGGAATTTTGTACTGATCCATACGGATTGGTACTCCAGAAACTCCACAGATCCCTGGAATTTTGTACTGATCCATATGGATTGGTACTCCAGAAACTCCACAGATCGCTGGAATTTTGTACTGATCCATATGGATTGGTACTCCAGAAACTCCACAGATCCCTGGAATTTGTACTGATCCATATGGATTGGTACTCCAGAAACTCCACAGATCCCTGGAATTTTGTACTGATCCATACGGATTGGTACTCCAGAAACTACACAGATCCCTGGAATCTTGTACTGATCCATATGGATTGGTACTCCAGAAACTCCACAGATCCCTGGAATTTTGTACTGATCCATATGGATTGGTACTCCAGAAACTCCACAGATCCCTGGAATTTGTACTGATCCAAATGGATTGGTACTCCAGAAACTCCACAGATCCCTGGAATTGTGTATTGATCCATATGGATTGGTACTCCAGAAACTCCACAGATCCCTGGAATTTTGTACTGATCCATATGGATTGGTACTCCAGAAACTCCACAGATCCCTGGAATTTTGTATTGATCCATACGGATTGGTACTCCAGAAACTTCACAGATCCCTGGAATTTTGTACTGATCCATATGGATTGGTACTCCAGAAACTCCACAGATCCCTGGAATTTTGTATTGATCCATACGGATTGGTACTCCAGAAACTTCACAGATCCCTGGAATTTTGTATTGATCCATACGGATTGGTACTCCAGAAACTTCACAGATCCCTGGAATTTTGTACTGATCCATATGGATTGGTACGCCAGAAACTCCACAGATCCCTGGAATTTTGTATTGATCCATACGGATTGGTACTCCAGAAACTTCACAGATCCCTGGAATTTTGTATTGATCCATACGGATTGGTACTCCAGAAACTTCACAGATCCCTGGAATTTTGTACTGATCCATACGGATTGGTACACCAGAAACTCCACAGATCCCTGGAATTTTGTACTGATCCATATGGATTGGTACTCCAGAAACTCCACAGATCCCTGGAATTTGTACTGATCCAAATGGATTGGTACTCCAGAAACTCCACAGATCCCTGGAATTGTGTATTGATCCATATGGATTGGTACTCCAGAAACTCCACAGCTCCCTGGAATTTTGTACTGATCCATATGGATTGGTACTCCAGAAACTCCACAGATCCCTGGAATTTTGTACTGATCCATATGGATTGGTACTCCAGAAACTCCACAGATCCCTGGAATTTTGTATTGATCCATACGGATTGGTACTCCAGAAACTTCACAGATCCCTGGAATTTTGTACTGATCCATATGGATTGGTACTCCAGAAACTCCACAGATCCCTGGAATTTTGTATTGATCCATACGGATTGGTACTCCAGAAACTTCACAGATCCCTGGAATTTTGTATTGATCCATACGGATTGGTACTCCAGAAACTTCACAGATCCCTGGAATTTTGTACTGATCCATATGGATTGGTACGCCAGAAACTCCACAGATCCCTGGAATTTTGTATTGATCCATACGGATTGGTACTCCAGAAACTTCACAGATCCCTGGAATTTTGTACTGATCCATATGGATTGGTACACCAGAAACTCCACAGATCCCTGGAATTTTGTACTGATCCATACGGATTGGTACTCCAGAAACTCCACAGATCCCTGGAATTTTGTACTGATCCATATGGATTGGTACTCCAGAAACTCCACAGATCCCTGGAATTTGTACTGATCCAAATGGATTGGTACTCCAGAAACTCCACAGATCCCTGGAATTGTGTATTGATCCATATGGATTGGTACTCCAGAAACTCCACAGCTCCCTGGAATTTTGTACTGATCCATATGGATTGGTACTCCAGAAACTCCACAGATCCCTGGAATTTTGTACTGATCCATATGGATTGGTACTCCAGAAACTCCACAGATCCCTGGAATTTTGTATTGATCCATACGGATTGGTACTCCAGAAACTTCACAGATCCCTGGAATTTTGTACTGATCCATAAGGATTGGTACTCCAGAAACTCCACAGATCCCTGGAATTTTGTATTGATCCATACGGATTGGTACTCCAGAAACTTCACAGATCCCTGGAATTTTGTATTGATCCATACGGATTGGTACTCCAGAAACTTCACAGATCCCTGGAATTTTGTACTGATCCATATGGATTGGTACGCCAGAAACTCCACAGATCCCTGGAATTTTGTATTGATCCATACGGATTGGTACTCCAGAAACTTCACAGATCCCTGGAATTTTGTACTGATCCATATGGATTGGTACACCAGAAACTCCACAGATCCCTGGAATTTTGTACTGATCCATACGGATTGGTACTCCAGAAACTCCACAGATCCCTGGAATTTTGTACTGATCCAAATGGATTGGTACTCCAGAAACTCCACAGATCCCTGGAATTTTGTATTGATCCATACGGATTGGTACTCCAGAAACTTCACAGATCCCTGGAATTTTGTACTGATCCATATGGATTGGTACTCCAGAAACTCCACAGATCCCTGGAATTTTGTATTGATCCTTACGGATTGGTACTCCAGAAACTTCACAGATCCCTGGAATTTTGTACTGATCCATATGGATTGGTACTCCAGAAACTCCACAGATCCCTGGAATTTTGTACTGATCCATACGGATTGGTACTCCAGAAACTCCACAGATCCCTGGAATTTGGTACTGATCCATATGGATTGGTGCTCCAGAAACTCCATAGATCCCTGGAATTGTGTACTGATCCATATGGATTGGTACTCCAGAAACTCCACAGAGCCCTGGAATTTTGTACTGATCCATATGGATTGGTACTCCAGAAACTCCACAGATCCCTGGAATTTTGTATTGATCCATATGGATTGGTACTCCAGAAACTCCACAGATCCCTGGAATTTTGTACTGATCCATATGGATTGGTACTCCAGAAACTCCACAGATCACTGGAATTTGGTACTGATCCATATGGATTGGTACTCCAGAAACTCCACAGATCCCTGGAATTTTGTACTGATCCATATGGATTGGTACTCCAGAAATTCCACAGAGCCCTGGAATTTTGTACTGATCCATATGGATTGGTACTCCAGAAACTCCACAGATCCCTGGAATTTTGTATTGATCCATATGGATTAGTACTCCAGAAACTCCACAGATCCCTGGAATTTTGTACTGATCCATATGGATTGGTACTCCAGAAACTCCACAGATCCCTGGAATTTTGTATTGATCCATACGGATTGGTACTCCAGAAACTTCACAGATCCCTGGAATTTTGTATTGATCCATACGGATTGGTACTCCAGAAACTTCACAGATCCCTGGAATTTTGTACTGATCCATATGGATTGGTACTCCAGAAACTCCACAGATCCCTGGAATTTTGTATTGATCCATACGGATTGGTACTCCAGAAACTTCACAGATCCCTGGAATCTTGTACTGATCCATATGGATTGGTACTCCAGAAACTCCACAGATCCCTGGAATTTTGTACTGATCCATATGGATTGGTACTCCAGAAACTCCACAGATCCCTGGAATTTGTACTGATCCAAATGGATTGGTACTCCAGAAACTCCACAGATCCCTGGAATTGTGTATTGATCCATATGGATTGGTACTCCAGAAACTCCACAGATCCCTGGAATTTTGTACTGATCCATATGGATTGGTACTCCAGAAACTCCACAGATCCCTGGAATTTTGTATTGATCCATACGGATTGGTACTCCAGAAACTTCACAGATCCCTGGAATTTTGTACTGATCCATATGGATTGGTACTCCAGAAACTCCACAGATCCCTGGAATTTTGTATTGATCCATACGGATTGGTACTCCAGAAACTTCACAGATCCCTGGAATTTTGTATTGATCCATACGGATTGGTACTCCAGAAACTTCACAGATCCCTGGAATTTTGTACTGATCCATATGGATTGGTACGCCAGAAACTCCACAGATCCCTGGAATTTTGTATTGATCCATACGGATTGGTACTCCAGAAACTTCACAGATCCCTGGAATTTTGTATTGATCCATACGGATTGGTACTCCAGAAACTTCACAGATCCCTGGAATTTTGTACTGATCCATACGGATTGGTACACCAGAAACTCCACAGATCCCTGGAATTTTGTACTGATCCATATGGATTGGTACTCCAGAAACTCCACAGATCCCTGGAATTTGTACTGATCCAAATGGATTGGTACTCCAGAAACTCCACAGATCCCTGGAATTGTGTATTGATCCATATGGATTGGTACTCCAGAAACTCCACAGCTCCCTGGAATTTTGTACTGATCCATATGGATTGGTACTCCAGAAACTCCACAGATCCCTGGAATTTTGTACTGATCCATATGGATTGGTACTCCAGAAACTCCACAGATCCCTGGAATTTTGTATTGATCCATACGGATTGGTACTCCAGAAACTTCACAGATCCCTGGAATTTTGTACTGATCCATATGGATTGGTACTCCAGAAACTCCACAGATCCCTGGAATTTTGTATTGATCCATACGGATTGGTACTCCAGAAACTTCACAGATCCCTGGAATTTTGTATTGATCCATACGGATTGGTACTCCAGAAACTTCACAGATCCCTGGAATTTTGTACTGATCCATATGGATTGGTACGCCAGAAACTCCACAGATCCCTGGAATTTTGTATTGATCCATACGGATTGGTACTCCAGAAACTTCACAGATCCCTGGAATTTTGTACTGATCCATATGGATTGGTACACCAGAAACTCCACAGATCCCTGGAATTTTGTACTGATCCATACGGATTGGTACTCCAGAAACTCCACAGATCCCTGGAATTTTGTACTGATCCATATGGATTGGTACTCCAGAAACTCCACAGATCCCTGGAATTTGTACTGATCCAAATGGATTGGTACTCCAGAAACTCCACAGATCCCTGGAATTGTGTATTGATCCATATGGATTGGTACTCCAGAAACTCCACAGCTCCCTGGAATTTTGTACTGATCCATATGGATTGGTACTCCAGAAACTCCACAGATCCCTGGAATTTTGTACTGATCCATATGGATTGGTACGCCAGAAACTCCACAGATCCCTGGAATTTTGTATTGATCCATACGGATTGGTACTCCAGAAACTTCACAGATCCCTGGAATTTTGTATTGATCCATACGGATTGGTACTCCAGAAACTTCACAGATCCCTGGAATTTTGTACTGATCCATACGGATTGGTACACCAGAAACTCCACAGATCCCTGGAATTTTGTACTGATCCATATGGATTGGTACTCCAGAAACTCCACAGATCCCTGGAATTTGTACTGATCCAAATGGATTGGTACTCCAGAAACTCCACAGATCCCTGGAATTGTGTATTGATCCATATGGATTGGTACTCCAGAAACTCCACAGCTCCCTGGAATTTTGTACTGATCCATATGGATTGGTACTCCAGAAACTCCACAGATCCCTGGAATTTTGTACTGATCCATATGGATTGGTACTCCAGAAACTCCACAGATCCCTGGAATTTTGTATTGATCCATACGGATTGGTACTCCAGAAACTTCACAGATCCCTGGAATTTTGTACTGATCCATATGGATTGGTACTCCAGAAACTCCACAGATCCCTGGAATTTTGTATTGATCCATACGGATTGGTACTCCAGAAACTTCACAGATCCCTGGAATTTTGTATTGATCCATACGGATTGGTACTCCAGAAACTTCACAGATCCCTGGAATTTTGTACTGATCCATATGGATTGGTACGCCAGAAACTCCACAGATCCCTGGAATTTTGTATTGATCCATACGGATTGGTACTCCAGAAACTTCACAGATCCCTGGAATTTTGTACTGATCCATATGGATTGGTACACCAGAAACTCCACAGATCCCTGGAATTTTGTACTGATCCATACGGATTGGTACTCCAGAAACTCCACAGATCCCTGGAATTTTGTACTGATCCATATGGATTGGTACTCCAGAAACTCCACAGATCCCTGGAATTTGTACTGATCCAAATGGATTGGTACTCCAGAAACTCCACAGATCCCTGGAATTGTGTATTGATCCATATGGATTGGTACTCCAGAAACTCCACAGCTCCCTGGAATTTTGTACTGATCCATATGGATTGGTACTCCAGAAACTCCACAGATCCCTGGAATTTTGTACTGATCCATATGGATTGGTACTCCAGAAACTCCACAGATCCCTGGAATTTTGTATTGATCCATACGGATTGGTACTCCAGAAACTTCACAGATCCCTGGAATTTTGTACTGATCCATATGGATTGGTACTCCAGAAACTCCACAGATCCCTGGAATTTTGTATTGATCCATACGGATTGGTACTCCAGAAACTTCACAGATCCCTGGAATTTTGTATTGATCCATACGGATTGGTACTCCAGAAACTTCACAGATCCCTGGAATTTTGTACTGATCCATATGGATTGGTACGCCAGAAACTCCACAGATCCCTGGAATTTTGTATTGATCCATACGGATTGGTACTCCAGAAACTTCACAGATCCCTGGAATTTTGTACTGATCCATATGGATTGGTACACCAGAAACTCCACAGATCCCTGGAATTTTGTACTGATCCATACGGATTGGTACTCCAGAAACTCCACAGATCCCTGGAATTTTGTACTGATCCAAATGGATTGGTACTCCAGAAACTCCACAGATCCCTGGAATTTTGTATTGATCCATACGGATTGGTACTCCAGAAACTCCACAGAGCCCTGGAATTTTGTACTGATCCATATGGATTGGTACTCCAGAAACTCCACAGATCCCTGGAATTTTGTATTGATCCATATGGATTGGTACTCCAGAAACTCCACAGATCCCTGGAATTTTGTACTGATCCATATGGATTGGTACACCAGAAACTCCACAGATCCCTGGAATTTTGTACTGATCCATATGGATTGGTACTCCAGAAACTCCACAGATCCCTGGAATTTGTACTGATCCAAATGGATTGGTACTCCAGAAACTCCACAGATCCCTGGAATTGTGTATTGATCCATATGGATTGGTACTCCAGAAACTCCACAGCTCCCTGGAATTTTGTACTGATCCATATGGATTGGTACTCCAGAAACTCCACAGATCCCTGGAATTTTGTACTGATCCATATGGATTGGTACTCCAGAAACTCCACAGATCCCTGGAATTTTGTATTGATCCATACGGATTGGTACTCCAGAAACTTCACAGATCCCTGGAATTTTGTACTGATCCATATGGATTGGTACTCCAGAAACTCCACAGATCCCTGGAATTTTGTATTGATCCATACGGATTGGTACTCCAGAAACTTCACAGATCCCTGGAATTTTGTATTGATCCATACGGATTGGTACTCCAGAAACTTCACAGATCCCTGGAATTTTGTACTGATCCATATGGATTGGTACGCCAGAAACTCCACAGATCCCTGGAATTTTGTATTGATCCATACGGATTGGTACTCCAGAAACTTCACAGATCCCTGGAATTTTGTACTGATCCATATGGATTGGTACACCAGAAACTCCACAGATCCCTGGAATTTTGTACTGATCCATACGGATTGGTACTCCAGAAACTCCACAGATCCCTGGAATTTTGTACTGATCCATATGGATTGGTACTCCAGAAACTCCACAGATCCCTGGAATTTGTACTGATCCAAATGGATTGGTACTCCAGAAACTCCACAGATCCCTGGAATTGTGTATTGATCCATATGGATTGGTACTCCAGAAACTCCACAGCTCCCTGGAATTTTGTACTGATCCATATGGATTGGTACTCCAGAAACTCCACAGATCCCTGGAATTTTGTACTGATCCATATGGATTGGTACGCCAGAAACTCCACAGATCCCTGGAATTTTGTATTGATCCATACGGATTGGTACTCCAGAAACTTCACAGATCCCTGGAATTTTGTATTGATCCATACGGATTGGTACTCCAGAAACTTCACAGATCCCTGGAATTTTGTACTGATCCATACGGATTGGTACACCAGAAACTCCACAGATCCCTGGAATTTTGTACTGATCCATATGGATTGGTACTCCAGAAACTCCACAGATCCCTGGAATTTGTACTGATCCAAATGGATTGGTACTCCAGAAACTCCACAGATCCCTGGAATTGTGTATTGATCCATATGGATTGGTACTCCAGAAACTCCACAGCTCCCTGGAATTTTGTACTGATCCATATGGATTGGTACTCCAGAAACTCCACAGATCCCTGGAATTTTGTACTGATCCATATGGATTGGTACTCCAGAAACTCCACAGATCCCTGGAATTTTGTATTGATCCATACGGATTGGTACTCCAGAAACTTCACAGATCCCTGGAATTTTGTACTGATCCATATGGATTGGTACTCCAGAAACTCCACAGATCCCTGGAATTTTGTATTGATCCATACGGATTGGTACTCCAGAAACTTCACAGATCCCTGGAATTTTGTATTGATCCATACGGATTGGTACTCCAGAAACTTCACAGATCCCTGGAATTTTGTACTGATCCATATGGATTGGTACGCCAGAAACTCCACAGATCCCTGGAATTTTGTATTGATCCATACGGATTGGTACTCCAGAAACTTCACAGATCCCTGGAATTTTGTACTGATCCATATGGATTGGTACACCAGAAACTCCACAGATCCCTGGAATTTTGTACTGATCCATACGGATTGGTACTCCAGAAACTCCACAGATCCCTGGAATTTTGTACTGATCCATATGGATTGGTACTCCAGAAACTCCACAGATCCCTGGAATTTGTACTGATCCAAATGGATTGGTACTCCAGAAACTCCACAGATCCCTGGAATTGTGTATTGATCCATATGGATTGGTACTCCAGAAACTCCACAGCTCCCTGGAATTTTGTACTGATCCATATGGATTGGTACTCCAGAAACTCCACAGATCCCTGGAATTTTGTACTGATCCATATGGATTGGTACTCCAGAAACTCCACAGATCCCTGGAATTTTGTATTGATCCATACGGATTGGTACTCCAGAAACTTCACAGATCCCTGGAATTTTGTACTGATCCATATGGATTGGTACTCCAGAAACTCCACAGATCCCTGGAATTTTGTATTGATCCATACGGATTGGTACTCCAGAAACTTCACAGATCCCTGGAATTTTGTATTGATCCATACGGATTGGTACTCCAGAAACTTCACAGATCCCTGGAATTTTGTACTGATCCATATGGATTGGTACGCCAGAAACTCCACAGATCCCTGGAATTTTGTATTGATCCATACGGATTGGTACTCCAGAAACTTCACAGATCCCTGGAATTTTGTACTGATCCATATGGATTGGTACACCAGAAACTCCACAGATCCCTGGAATTTTGTACTGATCCATACGGATTGGTACTCCAGAAACTCCACAGATCCCTGGAATTTTGTACTGATCCAAATGGATTGGTACTCCAGAAACTCCACAGATCCCTGGAATTTTGTATTGATCCATACGGATTGGTACTCCAGAAACTTCACAGATCCCTGGAATTTTGTACTGATCCATATGGATTGGTACTCCAGAAACTCCACAGATCCCTGGAATTTTGTATTGATCCTTACGGATTGGTACTCCAGAAACTTCACAGATCCCTGGAATTTTGTACTGATCCATATGGATTGGTACTCCAGAAACTCCACAGATCCCTGGAATTTTGTACTGATCCATACGGATTGGTACTCCAGAAACTCCACAGATCCCTGGAATTTGGTACTGATCCATATGGATTGGTGCTCCAGAAACTCCATAGATCCCTGGAATTGTGTACTGATCCATATGGATTGGTACTCCAGAAACTCCACAGAGCCCTGGAATTTTGTACTGATCCATATGGATTGGTACTCCAGAAACTCCACAGATCCCTGGAATTTTGTATTGATCCATATGGATTGGTACTCCAGAAACTCCACAGATCCCTGGAATTTTGTACTGATCCATATGGATTGGTACTCCAGAAACTCCACAGATCCCTGGAATTTTGTATTGATCCATACGGATTGGTACTCCAGAAACTTCACAGATCCCTGGAATTTTGTACTGATCCATATGGATTGGTACTCCAGAAACTCCACAGATCCCTGGAATTTTGTACTGATCCATACGGATTGGTACTCCAGAAACTCCACAGATCCCTGGAATTTTGTACTGATCCATACGGATTGGTACTCCAGAAACTCCACAGATCCCTGGAATTTTGTACTGATCCATATGGATTGGTACTCCAGAAACTCCACAGATCCCTGGAATTTTGTACTGATCCATATGGATTGGTACTCCAGAAACTCCACAGATCCCTGGAATTTTGTATTGATCCATACGGATTGGTACTCCAGAAACTTCACAGATCCCTGGAATTTTGTACTGATCCATATGGATTGGTACTCCAGAAACTCCACAGATCCCTGGAATTTTGTATTGATCCATACGGATTGGTACTCCAGAAACTTCACAGATCCCTGGAATTTTGTATTGATCCATACGGATTGGTACTCCAGAAACTTCACAGATCCCTGGAATTTTGTACTGATCCATATGGATTGGTACGCCAGAAACTCCACAGATCCCTGGAATTTTGTATTGATCCATACGGATTGGTACTCCAGAAACTTCACAGATCCCTGGAATTTTGTACTGATCCATATGGATTGGTACACCAGAAACTCCACAGATCCCTGGAATTGTGTATTGATCCATATGGATTGGTACTCCAGAAACTCCACAGCTCCCTGGAATTTTGTACTGATCCATATAGATTGGTACTCCAGAAACTCCACAGATCCCTGGAATTTTGTACTGATCCATACGGATTGGTACTCCAGAAACTCCACAGATCACTGGAATTTGGTACTGATCCATATGGATTGGTACTCCAGAAACTCCACAGATCCCTGGAATTTTGTACTGATCCATATGGATTGGTACTCCAGAAATTCCACAGAGCCCTGGAATTTTGTACTGATCCATATGGATTGGTACTCCAGAAACTCCACAGATCCCTGGAATTTTGTATTGATCCATATGGATTAGTACTCCAGAAACTCCACAGATCCCTGGAATTTTGTACTGATCCATATGGATTGGTACTCCAGAAACTCCACAGATCCCTGGAATTTTGTATTGATCCATACGGATTGGTACTCCAGAAACTTCACAGATCCCTGGAATTTTGTATTGATCCATACGGATTGGTACTCCAGAAACTTCACAGATCCCTGGAATTTTGTACTGATCCATATGGATTGGTACTCCAGAAACTCCACAGATCCCTGGAATTTTGTATTGATCCATACGGATTGGTACTCCAGAAACTTCACAGATCCCTGGAATTTTGTACTGATCCATATGGATTGGTACTCCAGAAACTCCACAGATCCCTGGAATTTTGTACTGATCAATACGGATTGGTACTCCAGAAACTCCACAGATCCCTGGAATTTGGTACTGATCCATATGGATTGGTACTCCAGAAACTCCATAGATCCCTGGAATTTTGTACTGATCCATATGGATTGGTACTCCAGAAACTCCACAGATCCCTGGAATTGTGTACTGATCCATATGGATTGGTACTCCAGAAACTCCACAGAGCCCTGGAATTTTGTACTGATCCATATTGATTGGTACTCCAGAAACTCCACAGATCCCTGGAATTTTGTATTGATCCATATGGATTGGTACTCCAGAAACTCCACAGATCCCTGGAATTTTGTACTGATCCATATGGATTGGTAACTCCAGAAACTCCACAGATCCCTGGAATTTTGTACTGATCCATATGGATTGGTACTCCAGAAACTCCACAGATCCCTGGAATTTTGTACTGATCCATACGGATTGGTACTCCAGAAACTCCACAGATCCCTGGAATCTTGTACTGATCCATATGGATTGGTACTCCAGAAACTCCACAGATCCCTGGAATTTTGTACTGATCCATATGGATTGGTACTCCAGAAATTCCACAGAGCCCTGGAATTTTGTACTGATCCATATGGATTGGTACTCCAGAAACTCCACAGATCCCTGGAATTTTGTATTGATCCATACGGATTGGTACTCCAGAAACTTCACAGATCCCTGGAATTTTGTATTGATCCATACGGATTGGTACTCCAGAAACTTCACAGATCCCTGGAATTTTGTACTGATCCATATGGATTGGTACTCCAGAAACTCCACAGATCCCTGGAATTTTGTATTGATCCATACGGATTGGTACTCCAGAAACTTCACAGATCCCTGGAATTTTGTACTGATCCATATGGATTGGTACTCCAGAAACTCCACAGATCCCTGGAATTTTGTACTGATCCATACGGATTGGTACTCCAGAAACTCCACAGATCCCTGGAATTTGGTACTGATCCATATGGATTGGTACTCCAGAAACTCCATAGATCCCTGGAATTTTGTACTGATCCATATGGATTGGTACTCCAGAAACTCCACAGATCCCTGGAATTGTGTACTGATCCATATGGATTGGTACTCCAGAAACTCCACAGAGCCCTGGAATTTTGTACTGATCCATATTGATTGGTACTCCAGAAACTCCACAGATCCCTGGAATTTTGTATTGATCCATATGGATTGGTACTCCAGAAACTCCACAGATCCCTGGAATTTTGTACTGATCCATATGGATTGGTAACTCCAGAAACTCCACAGATCCCTGGAATTTTGTACTGATCCATATGGATTGGTACTCCAGAAACTCCACAGATCCCTGGAATTTTGTACTGATCCATACGGATTGGTACTCCAGAAACTCCACAGATCCCTGGAATCTTGTACTGATCCATATGGATTGGTACTCCAGAAACTCCACAGATCCCTGGAATTTTGTACTGATCCATATGGATTGGTACTCCAGAAATTCCACAGAGCCCTGGAATTTTGTACTGATCCATATGGATTGGTACTCCAGAAACTCCACAGATCCCTGGAATTTTGTATTGATCCATATGGATTGGTACTCCAGAAACTCCACAGATCCCTGGAATTTTGTACTGATCCATATGGATTGGTACTCCAGAAACTCCACAGATCCCTGGAATTTTGTATTGATCCATACGGATTGGTACTCCAGAAACTTCACAGATCCCTGGAATTTTGTACTGATCCATATGGATTGGTACTCCAGAAACTCCACAGATCCCTGGAATTTTGTATTGATCCATACGGATTGGTACTCCAGAAACTTCACAGATCCCTGGAATTTTGTATTGATCCATACGGATTGGTACTCCAGAAACTTCACAGATCCCTGGAATTTTGTACTGATCCATATGGATTGGTACGCCAGAAACTCCACAGATCCCTGGAATTTTGTATTGATCCATACGGATTGGTACTCCAGAAACTTCACAGATCCCTGGAATTTTGTACTGATACATATGGATTGGTACACCAGAAACTCCACAGATCCCTGGAATTTTGTACTGATCCATATGGATTGGTACTCCAGAAACTCCACAGATCCCTGGAATTTTGTACTGATCCATACGGATTGGTACTCCAGAAACTCCACAGATCCCTGGAATTTTGTACTGATCCAAATGGATTGGTACTCCAGAAACTCCACATATCCCTGGAATTGTGTATTGATCCATATGGATTGGTACTCCAGAAACTCCACAGCTCCCTGGAATTTTGTACTGATCCATATGGATTGGTACTCCAGAAACTCCACAGATCCCTGGAATTTTGTACTGATCCATATGGATTGGTACTCCAGAAACTCCACAGATCCCTGGAATTTTGTATTGATCCATACGGATTGGTACTCCAGAAACTTCACAGATCCCTGGAATTTTGTACTGATCCATATGGATTGGTACTCCAGAAACTCCACAGATCCCTGGAATTTTGTACTGATCCATACGGATTGGTACTCCAGAAACTCCACAGATCCCTGGAATTTGGTACTGATCCATATGGATTGGTACTCCAGAAACTCCATAGATCCCTGGAATTTTGTACTGATCCATATGGATTGGTACTCCAGAAACTCCACAGATCCCTGGAATTGTGTACTGATCCATATGGATTGGTACTCCAGAAACTCCACAGAGCCCTGGAATTTTGTACTGATCCATATGGATTGGTACTCCAGAAACTCCACAGATCCCTGGAATTTTGTATTGATCCATATGGATTGGTACTCCAGAAACTCCACAGATCCCTGGAATTTTGTACTGATCCATACGGATTGGTACTCCAGAAACTTCACAGATCCCTGGAATTTTGTACTGATCCATATGGATTGGTACTCCAGAAACTCCACAGAGCCCTGGAATTTTGTACTGATCCATATGGATTGGTACTCCAGAAACTCCACAGATCCCTGGAATTTTGTATTGATCCATATGGATTGGTACTCCAGAAACTCCACAGATCCCTGGAATTTTGTACTGATCCATATGGATTGGTACTCCAGAAACTCCACAGATCCCTGGAATTTTGTATTGATCCATATGGATTGGTACTCCAGAAACTCCACAGATCCCTGGAATTTTGTACTGATCCATACGGATTGGTACTCCAGAAACTTCACAGATCCCTGGAATTTTGTACTGATCCATATGGATTGGTACTCCAGAAACTCCACAGAGCCCTGGAATTTTGTACTGATCCATATGGATTGGTACTCCAGAAACTCCACAGATCCCTGGAATTTTGTATTGATCCATATGGATTGGTACTCCAGAAACTCCACAGATCCCTGGAATTTTGTACTGATCCATATGGATTGGTACTCCAGAAACTCCACAGATCCCTGGAATTTTGTATTGATCCATACGGATTGGTACTCCAGAAACTTCACAGATCCCTGGAATTTTGTACTGATCCATATGGATTGGTACTCCAGAAACTCCACAGATCCCTGGAATTTTGTATTGATCCATACGGATTGGTACTCCAGAAACTTCACAGATCCCTGGAATTTTGTATTGATCCATACGGATTGGTACTCCAGAAACTTCACAGATCCCTGGAATTTTGTACTGATCCATATGGATTGGTACTCCAGAAACTCCACAGATCCCTGGAATTTTGTACTGATCCATATGGATTGGTACTCCAGAAACTCCACAGATCCCTGGAATCTTGTACTGATCCATATGGATTGGTACTCCAGAAACTCCACAGATCCCTGGAATTTTGTACTGATCCATACGGATTGGTACTCCAGAAACTCCACAGATCCCTGGAATTTTGTACTGATCCAAATGGATTGGTACTCCAGAAACTCCACAGATCCCTGGAATTGTGTATTGATCCATATGGATTGGTACTCCAGAAACTCCACAGCTCCCTGGAATTTTGTACTGATCCATATGGATTGGTACTCCAGAAACTCCACAGATCCCTGGAATTTTGTATTGATCCATACGGATTGGTACTCCAGAAACTTCACAGATCCCTGGAATTTTGTACTGATCCATATGGATTGGTACTCCAGAAACTCCACAGATCCCTGGAATTTTGTATTGATCCATACGGATTGGTACTCCAGAAACTTCACAGATCCCTGGAATTTTGTATTGATCCATACGGATTGGTACTCCAGAAACTTCACAGATCCCTGGAATTTTGTACTGATCCATATGGATTGGTACGCCAGAAACTCCACAGATCCCTGGAATTTTGTATTGATCCATACGGATTGGTACTCCAGAAACTTCACAGATCCCTGGAATTTTGTACTGATCCATATGGATTGGTACACCAGAAACTCCACAGATCCCTGGAATTGTGTATTGATCCATATGGATTGGTACTCCAGAAACTCCACAGCTCCCTGGAATTTTGTACTGATCCATATAGATTGGTACTCCAGAAACTCCACAGATCCCTGGAATTTTGTACTGATCCATACGGATTGGTACTCCAGAAACTCCACAGATCACTGGAATTTGGTACTGATCCATATGGATTGGTACTCCAGAAACTCCATAGATCCCTGGAATTTTGTACTGATCCATATGGATTGGTACTCCAGAAACTCCACAGATCCCTGGAATTTTGTACTGATCCATATGGATTGGTACTCCAGAAATTCCACAGAGCCCTGGAATTTTGTACTGATCCATATGGATTGGTACTCCAGAAACTCCACAGATCCCTGGAATTTTGTATTGATCCATATGGATTAGTACTCCAGAAACTCCACAGATCCCTGGAATTTTGTACTGATCCATATGGATTGGTACTCCAGAAACTCCACAGATCCCTGGAATTTTGTATTGATCCATACGGATTGGTACTCCAGAAACTTCACAGATCCCTGGAATTTTGTATTGATCCATACGGATTGGTACTCCAGAAACTTCACAGATCCCTGGAATTTTGTACTGATCCATATGGATTGGTACTCCAGAAACTCCACAGATCCCTGGAATTTTGTATTGATCCATACGGATTGGTACTCCAGAAACTTCACAGATCCCTGGAATTTTGTACTGATCCATATGGATTGGTACTCCAGAAACTCCACAGATCCCTGGAATTTTGTACTGATCCATACGGATTGGTACTCCAGAAACTCCACAGATCCCTGGAATTTGGTACTGATCCATATGGATTGGTACTCCAGAAACTCCATAGATCCCTGGAATTTTGTACTGATCCATACGGATTGGTACTCCAGAAACTTCACAGATCCCTGGAATTTTGTACTGATCCATATGGATTGGTACTCCAGAAACTCCACAGATCCCTGGAATTTTGTATTGATCCATACGGATTGGTACTCCAGAAACTCCACAGATCCCTGGAATTTTGTACTGATCCATATGGATTGGTACTCCAGAAACTCCACAGATCCCTGGAATTTTGTACTGATCCATACGGATTGGTACTCCAGAAACTCCACAGATCCCTGGAATTTGGTACTGATCCATATGGATTGGTACTCCAGAAACTCCATAGATCCCTGGAATTTTGTACTGATCCATATGGATTGGTACTCCAGAAACTCCACAGATCCCTGGAATTGTGTACTGATCCATATGGATTGGTACTCCAGAAACTCCACAGAGCCCTGGAATTTTGTACTGATCCATATTGATTGGTACTCCAGAAACTCCACAGATCCCTGGAATTTTGTATTGATCCATATGGATTGGTACTCCAGAAACTCCACAGATCCCTGGAATTTTGTACTGATCCATATGGATTGGTACTCCAGAAACTCCACAGATCCCTGGAATTTTGTACTGATCCATATGGATTGGTACTCCAGAAACTCCACAGATCCCTGGAATTTTGTACTGATCCATATGGATTGGTACTCCAGAAACTCCACAGATCCCTGGAATTTTGTATTGATCCATACGGATTGGTACTCCAGAAACTCCACAGATCCCTGGAATTTTGTACTGATCCATATGGATTGGTACTCCAGAAACTCCACAGATCCCTGGAATTTTGTATTGATCCATACGGATTGGTACTCCAGAAACTTCACAGATCCCTGGAATTTTGTATTGATCCATACGGATTGGTACTCCAGAAACTTCACAGATCCCTGGAATTTTGTACTGATCCATATGGATTGGTACTCCAGAAACTCCACAGATCCCTGGAATTTTGTATTGATCCATACGGATTGGTACTCCAGAAACTCCACAGATCCCTGGAATTTGGTACTGATCCATATGGATTGGTACTCCAGAAACTCCATAGATCCCTGGAATTTTGTACTGATCCATATGGATTGGTACTCCAGAAACTCCACAGATCCCTGGAATTGTGTACTGATCCATATGGATTGGTACTCCAGAAACTCCACAGAGCCCTGGAATTTTGTACTGATCCATATTGATTGGTACTCCAGAAACTCCACAGATCCCTGGAATTTTGTATTGATCCATATGGATTGGTACTCCAGAAACTCCACAGATCCCTGGAATTTTGTACTGATCCATATGGATTGGTAACTCCAGAAACTCCACAGATCCCTGGAATTTTGTACTGATCCATATGGATTGGTACTCCAGAAACTCCACAGATCCCTGGAATCTTGTACTGATCCATATGGATTGGTACTCCAGAAACTCCACAGATCCCTGGAATTTTGTATTGATCCATATGGATTAGTACTCCAGAAACTCCACAGATCCCTGGAATTTTGTACTGATCCATATGGATTGGTACTCCAGAAACTCCACAGATCCCTGGAATTTTGTATTGATCCATACGGATTGGTACTCCAGAAACTTCACAGATCCCTGGAATTTTGTATTGATCCATACGGATTGGTACTCCAGAAACTTCACAGATCCCTGGAATTTTGTACTGATCCATATGGATTGGTACTCCAGAAACTCCACAGATCCCTGGAATTTTGTATTGATCCATACGGATTGGTACTCCAGAAACTTCACAGATCCCTGGAATTTTGTACTGATCCATATGGATTGGTACTCCAGAAACTCCACAGATCCCTGGAATTTTGTACTGATCCATACGGATTGGTACTCCAGAAACTCCACAGATCCCTGGAATTTGGTACTGATCCATATGGATTGGTACTCCAGAAACTCCACAGATCCCTGGAATTTTGTACTGATCCATATGGATTGGTACTCCAGAAACTCCACAGATCCCTGGAATTGTGTACTGATCCATATGGATTGGTACTCCAGAAACTCCACAGAGCCCTGGAATTTTGTACTGATCCATATGGATTGGTACTCCAGAAACTCCACAGATCCCTGGAATTTTGTATTGATCCATATGGATTGGTACTCCAGAAACTCCACAGATCCCTGGAATTTTGTACTGATCCATATGGATTGGTAACTCCAGAAACTCCACAGATCCCTGGAATTTTGTACTGATCCATATGGATTGGTACTCCAGAAACTCCACAGATCCCTGGAATTTTGTACTGATCCATACGGATTGGTACTCCAGAAACTCCACAGATCCCTGGAATCTTGTACTGATCCATATGGATTGGTACTCCAGAAACTCCACAGATCCCTGGAATTTTGTACTGATCCATATGGATTGGTACTCCAGAAATTCCACAGAGCCCTGGAATTTTGTACTGATCCATATGGATTGGTACTCCAGAAACTCCACAGATCCCTGGAATTTTGTATTGATCCATATGGATTGGTACTCCAGAAACTCCACAGATCCCTGGAATTTTGTACTGATCCATATGGATTGGTACTCCAGAAACTCCACAGATCCCTGGAATTTTGTATTGATCCATACGGATTGGTACTCCAGAAACTTCACAGATCCCTGGAATTTTGTACTGATCCATATGGATTGGTACTCCAGAAACTCCACAGATCCCTGGAATTTTGTATTGATCCATACGGATTGGTACTCCAGAAACTTCACAGATCCCTGGAATTTTGTATTGATCCATACGGATTGGTACTCCAGAAACTTCACAGATCCCTGGAATTTTGTACTGATCCATATGGATTGGTACGCCAGAAACTCCACAGATCCCTGGAATTTTGTATTGATCCATACGGATTGGTACTCCAGAAACTTCACAGATCCCTGGAATTTTGTACTGATACATATGGATTGGTACACCAGAAACTCCACAGATCCCTGGAATTTTGTACTGATCCATATGGATTGGTACTCCAGAAACTCCACAGATCCCTGGAATTTTGTACTGATCCATATGGATTGGTACTCCAGAAACTCCACAGATCCCTGGAATTTTGTACTGATCCAAATGGATTGGTACTCCAGAAACTCCACAGATCCCTGGAATTGTGTATTGATCCATATGGATTGGTACTCCAGAAACTCCACAGCTCCCTGGAATTTTGTACTGATCCATATGGATTGGTACTCCAGAAACTCCACAGATCCCTGGAATTTTGTACTGATCCATATGGATTGGTACTCCAGAAACTCCACAGATCCCTGGAATTTTGTATTGATCCATACGGATTGGTACTCCAGAAACTTCACAGATCCCTGGAATTTTGTACTGATCCATACGGATTGGTACTCCAGAAACTCCACAGATCCCTGGAATTTTGTACTGATCCATACGGATTGGTACTCCAGAAACTCCACAGATCCCTGGAATTTGGTACTGATCCATATGGATTGGTACTCCAGAAACTCCATAGATCCCTGGAATTTTGTACTGATCCATATGGATTGGTACTCCAGAAACTCCACAGATCCCTGGAATTGTGTACTGATCCATATGGATTGGTACTCCAGAAACTCCACAGAGCCCTGGAATTTTGTACTGATCCATATGGATTGGTACTCCAGAAACTCCACAGATCCCTGGAATTTTGTACTGATCCATATGGATTGGTACTCCAGAAACTCCACAGATCCCTGGAATTTTGTACTGATCCATACGGATTGGTACTCCAGAAACTTCACAGATCCCTGGAATTTTGTACTGATCCATATGGATTGGTACTCCAGAAACTCCACAGAGCCCTGGAATTTTGTACTGATCCATATGGATTGGTACTCCAGAAACTCCACAGATCCCTGGAATTTTGTATTGATCCATATGGATTGGTACTCCAGAAACTCCACAGATCCCTGGAATTTTGTACTGATCCATATGGATTGGTACTCCAGAAACTCCACAGATCCCTGGAATTTTGTATTGATCCATATGGATTGGTACTCCAGAAACTCCACAGATCCCTGGAATTTTGTACTGATCCATACGGATTGGTACTCCAGAAACTTCACAGATCCCTGGAATTTTGTACTGATCCATATGGATTGGTACTCCAGAAACTCCACAGAGCCCTGGAATTTTGTACTGATCCATATGGATTGGTACTCCAGAAACTCCACAGATCCCTGGAATTTTGTATTGATCCATATGGATTGGTACTCCAGAAACTCCACAGATCCCTGGAATTTTGTACTGATCCATATGGATTGGTACTCCAGAAACTCCACAGATCCCTGGAATTTTGTATTGATCCATACGGATTGGTACTCCAGAAACTTCACAGATCCCTGGAATTTTGTACTGATCCATATGGATTGGTACTCCAGAAACTCCACAGATCCCTGGAATTTTGTATTGATCCATACGGATTGGTACTCCAGAAACTTCACAGATCCCTGGAATTTTGTATTGATCCATACGGATTGGTACTCCAGAAACTTCACAGATCCCTGGAATTTTGTACTGATCCATATGGATTGGTACTCCAGAAACTCCACAGATCCCTGGAATTTTGTACTGATCCATATGGATTGGTACTCCAGAAACTCCACAGATCCCTGGAATCTTGTACTGATCCATATGGATTGGTACTCCAGAAACTCCACAGATCCCTGGAATTTTGTACTGATCCATACGGATTGGTACTCCAGAAACTCCACAGATCCCTGGAATTTTGTACTGATCCAAATGGATTGGTACTCCAGAAACTCCACAGATCCCTGGAATTGTGTATTGATCCATATGGATTGGTACTCCAGAAACTCCACAGCTCCCTGGAATTTTGTACTGATCCATATGGATTGGTACTCCAGAAACTCCACAGATCCCTGGAATTTTGTACTGATCCATATGGATTGGTACTCCAGAAACTCCACAGATCCCTGGAATTTTGTATTGATCCATACGGATTGGTACTCCAGAAACTTCACAGATCCCTGGAATTTTGTACTGATCCATATGGATTGGTACTCCAGAAACTCCACAGATCCCTGGAATTTTGTACTGATCCATACGGATTGGTACTCCAGAAACTCCACAGATCCCTGGAATTTGGTACTGATCCATATGGATTGGTACTCCAGAAACTCCATAGATCCCTGGAATTTTGTACTGATCCATATGGATTGGTACTCCAGAAACTCCACAGATCCCTGGAATTGTGTACTGATCCATATGGATTGGTACTCCAGAAACTCCACAGATCCCTGGAATTTTGTACTGATCCATATGGATTGGTACTCCAGAAACTCCACAGATCCCTGGAATTTTGTATTGATCCATATGGATTGGTACTCCAGAAACTCCACAGATCCCTGGAATTTTGTACTGATCCATATGGATTGGTACTCCAGAAACTCCACAGATCCCTGGAATTTTGTATTGATCCATACGGATTGGTACTCCAGAAACTTCACAGATCCCTGGAATTTTGTACTGATCCATATGGATTGGTACTCCAGAAACTCCACAGATCCCTGGAATTTTGTATTGATCCATACGGATTGGTACCCCAGAAACTTCACAGATCCCTGGAATTTTGTATTGATCCATACGGATTGGTACTCCAGAAACTTCACAGATCCCTGGAATTTTGTACTGATCCATATGGATTGGTACTCCAGAAACTCCACAGATCCCTGGAATTTTGTATTGATCCATACGGATTGGTACTCCAGAAACTTCACAGATCCCTGGAATTTTGTACTGATCCATATGGATTGGTACTCCAGAAACTCCACAGATCCCTGGAATTTTGTACTGATCCATACGGATTGGTACTCCAGAAACTCCACAGATCCCTGGAATTTTGTACTGATCCATACGGATTGGTACTCCAGAAACTCCACAGATCCCTGGAATTTTGTACTGATCCATATGGATTGGTACTCCAGAAACTCCACAGATCCCTGGAATTTGTACTGATCCATATGGATTGGTACTCCAGAAACTCCACAGATCCCTGGAATTTTGTACTGATCCATACGGATTGGTACTCCAGAAACTACACAGATCCCTGGAATCTTGTACTGATCCAAATGGATTGGTACTCCAGAAACTCCACAGATCCCTGGAATTGTGTATTGATCCATATGGATTGGTACTCCAGAAACTCCACAGATCCCTGGAATTTTGTACTGATCCATATGGATTGGTACTCCAGAAACTCCACAGATCCCTGGAATTTTGTATTGATCCATACGGATTGGTACTCCAGAAACTTCACAGATCCCTGGAATTTTGTACTGATCCATATGGATTGGTACTCCAGAAACTCCACAGATCCCTGGAATTTTGTATTGATCCATACGGATTGGTACTCCAGAAACTTCACAGATCCCTGGAATTTTGTATTGATCCATACGGATTGGTACTCCAGAAACTTCACAGATCCCTGGAATTTTGTACTGATCCATATGGATTGGTACTCCAGAAACTCCACAGATCCCTGGAATTTTGTACTGATCCATATGGATTGGTACTCCAGAAACTCCACAGATCCCTGGAATTTTGTACTGATCCATATGGATTGGTACTCCAGAAACTCCACAGATCCCTGGAATTTTGTACTGATCCATATGGATTGGTACTCCAGAAACTCCACAGATCCCTGGAATTTTGTACTGATCCATATGGATTGGTACTCCAGAAACTCCACAGATCCCTGGAATTTTGTACTGATCCATATGGATTGGTACTCCAGAAACTCCACAGATCCCTGGAATTTTGTACTGATCCATATGGATTGGTACTCCAGAAACTCCACAGATCCCTGGAATTTTGTACTGATCCATATGGATTGGTACTCCAGAAACTCCACAGATCCCTGGAATTTTGTACTGATCCATATGGATTGGTACTCCAGAAACTCCACAGATCCCTGGAATTTTGTATTGATCCATACGGATTGGTACTCCAGAAACTTCACAGATCCCTGGAATTTTGTACTGATCCATATGGATTGGTACTCCAGAAACTCCACAGATCCCTGGAATTTTGTATTGATCCATACGGATTGGTACTCCAGAAACTCCACAGATCCCTGGAATTTTGTACTGATCCATATGGATTGGTACTCCAGAAACTCCACAGATCCCTGGAATTTTGTACTGATCCATATGGATTGGTACTCCAGAAACTCCACAGATCCCTGGAATTTTGTACTGATCCATACGGATTGGTACTCCAGAAACTCCACAGATCCCTGGAATTTTGTACTGATCCATATGGATTGGTACTCCAGAAACTCCACAGATCCCTGGAATTTTGTACTGATCCATATGGATTGGTACTCCAGAAACTCCACAGATCCCTGGAATTTTGTACTGATCCATATGGATTGGTACTCCAGAAACTCCACAGATCCCTGGAATTTTGTACTGATCCATATGGATTGGTACTCCAGAAACTCCACAGATCCCTGGAATTTTGTACTGATCCATATGGATTGGTACTCCAGAAACTCCACAGATCCCTGGAATTTTGTACTGATCCATATGGATTGGTACTCCAGAAACTCCACAGATCCCTGGAATTTTGTACTGATCCATATGGATTGGTACTCCAGAAACTCCACAGATCCCTGGAATTTTGTACTGATCCATACGGATTGGTACTCCAGAAACTCCACAGATCCCTGGAATTTTGTACTGATCCATATGGATTGGTACTCCAGAAACTCCACAGATCCCTGGAATTTTGTACTGACCCATATGGATTGGTACTCCAGAAACTCCACAGATCCCTGGAATTTTGTACTGATCCATACGGATTGGTACTCCAGAAACTCCACAGATCCCTGGAATTTTGTACTGATCCATATGGATTGGTACTCCAGAAACTCCACAGATCCCTGGAATTTTGTACTGATCCATATGGATTGGTACTCCAGAAACTCCACAGATCCCTGGAATTTTGTATTGATCCATATGGATTGGTACTCCAGAAACTCCACAGATCCCTGGAATTTTGTACTGATCCATATGGATTGGTACTCCAGAAACTCCACAGATCCCTGGAATTTTGTACTGATCCATATGGATTGGTACTCCAGAAACTCCACAGATCCCTGGAATTTTGTATTGATCCATACCGGAGTACTGCATGGAAAATAAAATTATTCAAATGTTCTGAATTCTTCATTTAAACCATATTATTAGGATAATTAATCATTTAAGCATCAGGAAGTCAAAATGTTTTCTTAGTTAATGTCCATGTGTAAGCCAAGAGAAGACTATTTTTTTAATTTACCATTGAAATGACTGGCTCGTTTATCGAGCCAGTCCTTCCAGTGCTAGATTTTCAAAAATAGACTTCTCTTGGTCTACAAATAGACATTTCCTAAGACCATTGTATCTTCTGAAAATAATCCTTGAAAATTGATTTACATAAATCCTGATTTTACATCAATAGTACAGATCTGGATAATGGTCATGTATAGGTACAATTTAATAAAAATGTGTTGACTATTTTGAAACTAATTTAACTGGGGCCTATGGCAGCAACAGCCCCCTGGAAAATTGCTTTCAAAATATTCAACATGTTTCAAAGTTTCAAATTGATTCTAACATTTGTACAGAGTAGATGGAGCTTGGCTAGAAATCGATCCCTCTATTGTAAAAAAAAACGCCAGGCCTGGCGCATTCCAGAATCATGTGCCCGACTCCCAAGAATCATGTGCCCGACTCCCGGGGTGGTGGGAAGAGAATTTTGGAGGAGATGTCCATTAGTGCCAATCCAGTCCAAACTAGCCTGTGCCGTCGTTTTATGAAATGTACATTTACAGGCCAGGAGTATAGACTATTCTTTAAATTTTACCATTGAAATGACTTGCTCGATAGCAGAGCCAGTAATTCCAGCTGTAAATCTTTTAACTTTTTCATCTGGCCTGAAAATGGCTATATTGTGTATATTTAGAGGATAATATTACCCCGACCCCCACCCCGCTATCAGCAATCATATGGGCTGGGGTTGAGATGAGGGTAATGTACTTTTTCACCTGGCCTAAAAATGATTATATTGAGTATATTTAGAGGATAATGTTACCCCCCCACCCACCCATCCAACCCGCTATCAGCAATCATATGAGGTGGGTGGAGATGAGGGTGATGTAAACATTGCCTCGCAATCCGTAATCAGATGAGTAGGCCTAACTCACATAAACTCGGTTGAATTCCTCCAAATGTGATGTTCTTCCCTACCCCTTCCCCACCCCACCCGGGGACTGGGCAGCACAATGATTGCTCTATGGACAGATTTGGTTGTCAAATCACTCGAATAGAATTGACACACCAGCTTTCGTGAATATATAAAACATTTTCACAGGCCCCGGTTATGTTAAATTAATAATTTCTTCATTTGTATACCAATAATCCCTATACCTATTCGAGTGCCTGTGATATTTCCAGCAAGTGTCCAGGATTACACCTTTTAATGATGAAACCTATACCTTCAAAATGTCGACGTCATAAAATTGGATAATATCACGTGAGTCCAGAAAACTTGCTCAGCGCGTAAATCATTAGAGGATGCTGCGGTCCAACTACGTCATTAACCACGCAAAATGGCGGCGGTCGTTAGATATGTAAATAATGGTGTTTATGTTTTAAAGGTTGTTCCAGCTCGTTTAATCTTCATTACTGGGGGAGGGAGTTTTATTATTATATAATGTGTCTATCCAATAGCTTTTTCTAGTTCCCTTTTCCGTTCCTTTAAACTGGATAGTAATCTTTCTAAGCAACCAACAACAAATAGTGGTAGTCAATGGGATGACCTTAGAATGGGCACCCGTACTAAGTGGAATTCTGTGCTAAGTGACATTCCACAAGGAATCGTTATATCCCCTAGTTTATTTGTGTGCTTTATAAACGATCTGCCAGACAGCATCATAAGTAGCACTCAAATGTGTGCAGAGGACACAAAGGTATATATATATACCAGTATTTGCTCAGAGCAAACATGTTATGCGTTACAATCTGACCCAGACAGACCGTTAACATGGCCAGAGATTTGGCCTCTCGGATTCAATACAACAAAGGGCAAGATTTTAATGTTAGAAGTGGTAACCCATGCAATGAGCATAAGACGAACACCAAAGAAGGTCAGGTTACCCTGAAGGCAGTTACCACTGAAAAAGACCTGAGAGTGAATGTAAATAATGAGCTAAGGTTCTCAGTCCATGTTGAAAGTGGTGTAAACAAAGCACACATGATACTGAGACTGATAGAAACTGCACATTGTCCTAGTGACACCGCACCCCGATTATTGTAACACCGTCTGCTCACCATGGTACATGAAAGGTGTCAAACTTCTGGAAGGCATTCAAAGGAGGGCGACACCGATGATCACAGCATTATCCGCACCCCAGTACCAAGAAGGACTAGCAGCATTGAATCATCCAAGTCTGATGTTTCGCTGAACTTGAGACGATATGATTGAGACCTATAAATTCATACATGATATCATGATACAACAAACAATATGTTGAGTATCGACTCATTTGCAAAAACGTGCGGGCATTCCCTGGAATTTAAGAAATCCTATTCCAGGGCTTCATTGATGAGGCAACACTTCTTCGCTTCACGAGTAGTGAACAACCGAAATGCGCTATAGGACCGTGTATGTAGTCACTCCACCGAACCCCAACAAGATTGGATAAAGAATGGCCACAGTTTATGCATACTGTGGAGTAAAACGTTCCATTTTTGTACAAATAGTTAATTAATCGTAGGGATCACAATGGAATAATTAAATCTAATGTCACACTGAACATGCTCGGTGGGTCAGTCTTCTTGGTAGTTGACACACATCGCAGCTCGCATAAGGGCTGACCAGGTGTCTGGTTGTAGGTGCCAGAGTAGAGCTAACGGCCGGAACACTGTCACCTTGCCTGTGCCAAACAGGTATTGTTATTGTCATGTGGTTCAACCATTCTGTTATCTATTATATTCTGTATTCTGCTCTTGTACATAGAATTAATATATTCTTAATGTTCAGGCGTGTTAACTGTATCAGTTTGTCTAGTATACTACTAATATGGTATTCAGTTAAAATGTTTTGTGAAGAACAATAAAATACTTTAATGTAGAATTTATGCGGATGCTGCTGGTTCATTTGGATTGGGCGTGGAATTCACGTCAATCCACATTGTGATAGTTTAATCGTAACCATTGCAATGAAATAATTATATGTAATGTCACACTAGACAGGCTTGTTAAGCCAGTGTTCCTGGTATGCAGCACACCGCAGCTCAACCAATGGCTGACTAGGAGTCTTGGTAGTAGGCGGTATACCACAGCTAATGACCAGGACGTTGTCGCATTGTCTGTGTCAGGCATTTAGTCTTATCGTCTTGTGGAGTTAGTAAGCGTGTATGCATGCCTACATATTATTGTAATTTACTATTGTGATAGCTAAATTGTAAGAATTGGGCTTGACAACCGGTATTATACTTCACAGGTGATTATACAGACCAAGTATTGTAGATAAAACCGTATGAATGAAAAAATTAGTAATGTCGCAACATATTCATATATGTTTTGTATTGTTAGTTGATAAAAGGAATGAAAAGATTGTATTGTAAAATGTGATTCCTCTTTCGGAAACTTCCTTTGTAGAAAGTGTACATATCTATGCATGCTGTAAATGGAATATATACAAAATTATGAAACAGATCATAGCATGTCAATGATTATGGTTGATTGGCTACGACCGGTTGACCGGCTTTATGTCCTAGAATTTTACAAAACTGTGACAGATATCAACAGCAATAAAACCAAGTATGGCCTGCATTTCAACAATGTAACCAAATACTAGGCGCAAGAGCGTTTAATCATGTGTGTAGGAGACACACAACAGCTGACTTGAGGCACACACATCTGCACCACAGCACTTCCCCAAAAGAGAAATATTCAGTTTCAAAGAGACTTAATTAAGCGACAACAGTCCAAATAATTCAGTAACAAACTAGATATCTACTTCAAAGGAAAGTCCGTTGAATTTGATTGAGCAAGCCATACTATGTATAAAAACACTGAGGCAATAACAAGCGAAAGATGATGATGGATGATGATGATGATGATCAATCTTTCGTTGTGTTGCTTCAAACTGAGTTTTGAGCTCATTTATTTCTTGGTGGATCCCACCCTGTATATATGTATTCTAGTTTGGGTCTGACCAGTGATTAAGACTCGGTCGTTGACAGATGTTGGGCAGGCCCTTTGGTTTCTACATAGGAAGCTGTGTATTTTTTACTTATGTTTACTTATGTTCTTTCTGACTGCAGGCGTGTACCTCAATGGTCAGGTCTTCTTCATAGTGATGCGGTACACTTCCTCTTTCGGTTTCAATTAGCGCTGTGTAGTTACATACCAATGGCCGATCTCTCCAGTATTGATCTAGATAGGACTTAAAGTATTTACAGACGGATGTTCTACAACATATTGAGGTAATTCATTCTAGACCTTTGGGGACACAGACTGGAAAACCGTTTCGGCCATCAGCTGGAAAATAGTCGTATCATATCTTCTGGCATCTTCTCTCTCGGCAATCATAACTGTGAAATGCAAGGGTAGGTATTTTCTGTTTTCTCAGTGCTTTCTCATAGCTAAGTTCCCATAGACCAGCTATCTGTTTGGATGCTCTCCTCTGCACATTTACTGGCCTGTGATCATTGACTTCTTATATGGGCACCAAGCAGCCACGGTATAGTCGATTCGAGATGGTTCAGTACCATTGGCTTGTATAGTGGAATAAAGTTTTTCTCATTGAAGTTGACATACGCTCGTCTAAAAATTACAAACATACTATTTGCTTTGTTCACGTTTTCTTTAATCTGTCTCCCTAAGTTTAATTCTTCATCTATAATTACTCTAATGTCCTTTTCTTCATTAGATTCCAAGATGTCATGGTTCTTTCCATCGGCGATGATATGGTAGTTACTTGCACCTGCCCGTGACCGCCCAAAACTAATGTGTTTGATCACTCTGCTAACTCATGTAGTGTGGCATTGTCCTCTGGATTTAGTATAGTCCGGAAAATCTGTGTGTCATCTGCAAAAAAATATGTGTCAGAGATCACTTGTCCAGGCAAGTCATTTATGTAAATAGCAAAGAGAAATGGGCCAACGCCCTTCCCTGGGGGAGTCCACTAGTAACATCCATCCAGCTTGTCTGATCATCATTTACGGCTACTTGTTGAGCATTGTAGCACGGATCACTTGGCCTTGGGTCGAAACGGCCCAGGCCGAGATTCTCCAAACGCACCCGCTCGCCACAATATGGTCCTGTGGGCTGGCGTACATAGACCTATGAGAGTTAGAACGTGAAAATGACTACGCCTGTAAGAGTGCACCTTACGCATGCGCACATTTCGAGATAGTATGCCTATGCTGCATAGACCGAGTAGGGTACGCCATCTTTTGTGCATATAATCGGCCGTATTCTCAAATCGGTAATACCAGGCCCATATCCTTCATCCGGGGATGAATCATGACAAGGATTCGTTCAGAAACACGAACCCGTTTACAGAATTAACATCGGACAAGACATGGCTGAGATATCATTAAACTAAAATCTTGTCAAATTAATTCCTAAACTGGTGTAGGCCCATATCGCACATGCTCCAGGAGGCTAGGAGGTGAAAGTCGCCGTGACGTCATGGCCACATGCTTTCAGCCTGCTTTTCCTCCAATATGGTCGTGTATTGATAAGTTGAAATCTCAGATGGTGACCGCTGATTGGTCACATATAGTATATAAGGAGCTGTCTCAGCTACGATTCCTCAGTTGGGACGATGGGGCATTCCGAGGCGGTTACATTATCCGAGACTATTACCTAGTACTATGCAGAGCAGCTGTTCTGGCAATCTACACCAGTGTAATTTCCTACGTTCCTGAGTCGGGATCAAATAGCAGCCTCATTACACGCTGCCCACTCAATTTTTTCGACCCTCTTTAGGGACCAATAAATCAAACTAATAGAAGGTTCTCCTAGCTGTCCCTTCGGCTCCCATAAGTCGCACCAGAGTCTACTGGTGGCGCAGTTAGCGATGAAGCCTTGAGACCTTTCGTGAAAGGCGCCGATTTGGAACTTTGTCATCTTAACACTTAACTGTGAGCCATTCTGAGTATTGTGATCTCTCGCCAAGTCTTGTCCAGCCACATTGAAAAGTGGTTGAACTAGAGCATGTGTATAGTACCATCTTCAAATGCTTGAGACTGCGCCTTAAAACTTAATCCGTTTTCACTGTTGAACGTTGCATTCGACCCTGCATCTGAGCTAAAGGTGGTGATCGTCTTGCGCTGTGTAAATCTATGAGCATTGTGCCATGCTAATTGTATCATACGCGTGTGCTGTACCACAGCGAATGTCGTTCTTAGACTGTTCTTTCTTGTTATGTTAAAGTTATAGTTCTAAATATTTACAGATTCGCTTTAATACACTTACAGACCTTCAGTAGTGCATCACATAAGTTTTTCTAAAACCGCAACACTTTTTCACTAAGGACAGTTTCTCGTGCCTACACGAGACATGGTGCATAAACCCTAAACCTAATATTAGCTCAGATATTTCGGTTAGGACATTGTGGCAAGCAGAGGCGTTTGCTCCAGCGGCCGTTTAGTGTAAAGCTCGCTTTTTCGGTGACACATCAGTATCAGTGGAACACCATTAAAAGATTCTATACAGGCCACGAGTCTATAAAGACCATTTAATTATTATAGCAACTGTCTCTCTCTCTCTCTCTCTCTCTCTCTCTCTCTCTCTCTCTCCTCTCTCTCTCTCTCTCTCTCTCTCTCTCTCTTTATCTCTCTCTCTCTCTCTCTCTCTCTCTCTCTCTGCGCCGAAAACGCTGGCCAACCTGGCCTTACATTGAAATAGTAACGCCTCCCTTCGATTAGGTTAGAGTTGACCCTTGGAATCCCAGAGGTTCGCGCACTCTCCAGTGGTACTGGTAGGAAGATATTTAAGTAGAAATTCACTGCGTAATAATAATTATAATAGTAGTGGCCTAGCAGTGAATCTTGGACAACTTACAAAACCCTAACGCAGTTAAAGTTTAGCTCCTAGAGACTGAGTCTCATACGGCTCATTCTCGGCACTTGATGGCAGCAAAAGAGGCTCATTGCAGACTAACTCTACAGTGAATGGAAGAGCCAAGTGGGTGCTCCACGCCATCAAGGCAGGTGACCATAGTCTGACATCGGCTTCTTCAGCTCCGCCGTAACTAGATACTGTGCCTTTTTAATGCTTTTGTGCTGTCCTGTATTTATCTTGTTATTTGTGGTTGTGCAGACACGTAGTTAGAAGTCGATCTTCGGCTTCAGTACTCGTTGCCCTGGCAACATGTACATGCAGTTGGCCTGGGGCAGGTGTTCAATGAGTCAGACCCGAAATGGGGGGGGGGGTGGGTGAGCAAATGTGCCAGAAAGGCGAACTTTGTTAAAGTTAAGTAAAGATAAGCCGTTTGAGGTTTAAACCTTCTATGTCTGGACTTAAAAACTCATTGATAGTATAGCTCCACAACAAGGACCGCTAAAATAATGCAGCGCCAACTAAAGTTCTTAACAGTTATGGAGATGACTGCGCCAATTTCTATTGAAATCTATGCACCGTCTCAAAGTTAAACCAGCGTGCATCACTTATACAAATATAACATGTAGATAATTCAACACATTGTTTTGTTCTAAATGGGAGATCGGTGTCACCGACTATCCGCCTCTGCTTCGGCATAGTAAACATTTTCCTGTGATGGAGGCCCACGTGAGGCACTTTCCTCTCCCAAAGCCAATTTATTGGCTTGCGTAAGACATCTATAAAGTTTATATCAAATGTTAGGTCGCGCAGGGCTTATCCCTTACTCGGATGCCTCCTTCCCTCCCTCCCTCCCTCCCCCTGAACTGGCGTTTTTCTACTAAAGAACCTATGCTCAGCCATGTAGCACATAGTGTGGTCCATAACTTTGTCCTCCATTGCCTTACATAGAACGCTGGTTAAACTAACTGATCTATAATTTCCAGCCTGTTTCTTTTCACCTTTCTTAAATTGTGCTGAGATCTTAGCTTTCTTCCAAACTACGGGAATTGACTTAGATCTTAAAGATGTTGAGTATATATTCACTAATAACATAGCGAGTGGTTCTGCCAGCTCATTGAAAACTCTCCGATGGATACAGTCTGGCCATGGAAATTTACAGATGTTTAGTTTCTTCAGGGCCTTTTCTACAGTCTCTTCCGTAATCTCAAGTGATGTCATCTCTGTTGTCGTCTCTCAGATTTGATGTCTTAGAATATCCCCTGGCTCCACAGTGACGACACTCAGAAATAAGTTTGCGAGAACCTCTGCTTTCCTTCTGTCATTTGCAGTTAATGGTAACTACCTGATGGATCTATGTACATGTCTGATGCTTTAGCATTTGTATTACATTTCGATTCAATGTACTTACAAATCACTTTCGGGTTACTCTTGGCCTGTGTCACTAAATTTTCTTCAAATGGTTTCTTCATTCTCCGTGTTATCATTCGCACGTTGTTTCTGAGCTTGCAATATTATCTACATTTCTCTCCATCTTTTGTTTCCACGTATCGTTTCCACATAATGTGTTTCTCCTTATTACTTTCAGTGTGGCTTTGTCCAGCTGCTTCTTGACTTTGCCTTTTACAATAGTCTAACCATTTTTTGGTATATATTTAGTCTGAAGTTCGTGCAATGGTTTTGTGATAACAGACAGTTTGTCATCTACTATGTCCTGACAATTTTTTAATTTTTCATTCCAGTTTATTTTTAGTGATTCATTCTTTCATATTGATGACGTCCGCTTTGTCATAGTATATTCTCTCTTTAAGCTTTTCCTTGATGTCAGTGGAGCATGCCAGGCTAAAAGCCAAAGTGGCATGGTCACTTTTTCCAATTGGGCTCTGCCACTGGGATCGGCGTTGATTCGGGCCTAGTGTTACCTTGTTGACATGCTGGAACAAAAAGGCATCCCTGACTCTTTCAACAAATCTCGATTCATCACTTGTTTTAGCACCAGTGAATTCCTGGGTAGTTGAAATCACCCATCAACATTACAAAGCTATGTCCTACTGTGTTTGTTTCCCATGCTTGGGAGCAGCATGTTCTATCTCTGCCGATGATGATTCTGATATGTGGCTAATGCACCTCAAAGGACAAGGTATTTGTCTGTGTTGATCGTTGCTGATCGTTGCCAGTCTGTGTTGTGGATCCAAACTTCTCTCGCCTCTCATAAAGTATTGCCGCTCATTGTCAGCTTTTCTTCTAAATTTGATGACCATGCATTTGTCAGGGTGGAACCTCAGTAACCATTTATCTGACCAGTCTTAGAGCCTGTACAAGTATTTTGTAGTTCCCATTGATCACTAGCTATCACTGTTCATCTGATGAAAAATCTTCGTGTCATCCATATACATGTAGGCTTCCATCGTCAGTGGCTCAGGAAGATAATTTATGTAGACAATAATTAGGACTGGTGCCAGCATGCTATCCTGCAGGATGCCAATCAGAGCACTGGCCAATTCTGACACTGCGTTATTCACAATGACGCATAGCATTCTATTTGACGGGAAGGCTTCGATCCACTTGTGAACTTTCCCTGTTATACCAAATCCTGTAATCTTCGCCAGCAGTCGCTTGTGTGGTACAGTGTTCAAAGCCTTCATGGAATCTAGCTATATGACATCGATGCTCCCGCCCTCATCTAACGCTGTGTCCATGAGGATGTAATCATGTGGCCATCTTCAATTGATAGCGAGGCTGATAACGCAAATGTCAAATCAGCTAAATTTGTGTACAGTTGTCGCTAGATTATCAATAGATCTGCGTAATTTAGCATTGCGTGAACTACCATATAGCAATAAGATGCAAGCTAAAGGTGTAATTAAAATATAGAGACGCCGGGATACATTTTTCTGTACGCATGTAATATAAAACGTCACTTAAGGCTGCCATTATGTTTTCGTGGTATATTGTAACTGACCATCAGATTCACATACTCTACGCTTTCTTGTAGTATGTATTGGGCCACATACTCTGTCTCATGTCTAGTGTCTTTTATACACTCGATCTAAAGTTTGTAAGTGCCAAAATATCATGGACCTGCACTACACACAAACACATGGTCAATGATGGTAGTTGGAGGTGTGACTGGTACATCTATTTACACAAGGTTCTAATTGGAGACATTCTCTCCTGTCACATCAGAGGAATAGAATGACATATCGGTACATATTTCGACTACTTTAGGGTAGCCACTAGCCTGGAATTAAAATGTTTTAATTGTATGCTCAAGTGTGAGGTCAGGAGTGCGAACCGTTTTCATTCGGCGGGGGATAGTGTTCAGTAATGTTTCGTATACTCACTATATACCTCATTTTAGCAATGTAGACGATACATTACTGAACACTGTCGCACCATGAACGCAAACTTTCCTGAACTGACCCTTGGTTTGACACCCATCTGTAAAAAAGGTATTGTATATTATAAGGAAATAGTGGTGTGGAAGTCTATGGTGATAATGCTATATGTACAATGTAAATTACAATAAATCATAGTGTATATGAATCTAAAATTCAGTCGGAAAATGCCACAAAAATATAATACTTAACTTACGTTATATTGCATGCATGTACAGCAAATATATTTAAATCAATTATACTACACGTAGTCATACAAACTACCCCAAACAAAATCAGAATATTAGGCCAATATCAGTGATTCTGGTGGTGGTGGTGGTGGTGAGAGTGGTGGAGTGGGGGGGGGGGGGGTTATGTGAGGGTGGGGGGGGGGGGGCAGGGTAACAGCACTCATTTAGTATTGTGGTGGGAATGCTCTAAACCTACACCGCTGGTCTTATTTCTATTTTAAATTATTTTTCTTCAATAATTATTATCTAAGCAGTCACAGGTTCTGGCTATGCACCATGTCTACCAAGATGCCTAAGATATCTCTGCACATGGACTAATGTACCGGGTAACTCATTAAAACTCACTGTTAACAGGGTTCATACAACTACTGTGGAATGAAATCCCATACTTTTCCATACCTAATTTATCACTTTCCCGACCCATTTTATGATGTCTCCTATTAGTTTTCAGGTAAAAACTGACAAATTTTGCTTAAAACCCCCCTGGAATTAGTAGCTGATATCGGCAATAGTTGTAATACTATCTATGTTATGCTGTAAATGCTAATCACACTGACAATATTTTGATTTTCCATACTTTTCACAAACCTTTAGCAGAAAATGGTGAATTGTCCACTTTCCCCTGTAAAGAAAATTTAAATTTCATCATAGAAAATGTCCATTTGTAGTAAGAGATTATTTTGAAAATGTGCCACTGGAATGACTGGCTCTGTTGGCAAGACAGTCACTCCAGTTGTACATTTTCAAAAAATAGTTTTGTGCTCTGCAGATGGACATCTCAAAGCCGCTGCTGATGCAGTTTTGGGCCTGATTCAGGGTTAAATGACAGTAACTTAGACCTCAGTGTCATGTTTTGAGGAAACACAATTCATGATTTAAATTAGTATAAATAAGACAAGAATATTATCTAGTGGCCAGTCCCAAAACTCAACTGGCATGCATGAGAAGGGAGACCATTTCTCAGTTTTAATTATTCAAGGGAGATAACTCACCATCACCAAACTATATTAAAGGTGACAAGAGTGTCTTCCCTTTATTTGTATGCAATTATCAATTATAGATATGACCCTTTATCTGTAAGTGTTTCACGTGTCTCCTATGTATCATAATGCACCACAAAAACAGTACTTTCTCTGTTTATTATAACAAATGTAATCAGTACCAAAGCATACCATAGTAATCTTATTGGTTGATGCAGCTAAAACCATCAGTGAATTCACATGAACCTCATTAGATTTAGTGTTATTGTTATATTCTATTCACCCAGTAATGGACATGCCGGCCACAAACACCCTCTGCAGTGCTCTTGAATAATGTGCAGGCCAAGAAGACTAATTTTGAAAATGTCCGGTTTTAATGCCTGCAGTCATACCTGGTCCAGTAATAAATATTCAAAATACGCTTTTCGTGCCCTGTGCATGGACATTCTAAAAGAAGATAGTTTGATTTTCTTGACCAATCTTGACCATTAAAGGGTTAATATTCACGATGCTGTAGAACGCTTCCTTATTAACTATTTGAACCCTGAATTTTCAGAATCTCAATTTCAAGGTAACCATGCAGGTACGCTGTTGAAAATTTTGAAACTAATTAGACATTGGAATTTTGCAAATTAGCTTCAAAATAGTCAACAGAATAGTTCTTGCATTGTAAATAATCTTTCGTATATGTCCATTCCTGGTGGTCACATACCATACATACAGGTTGGGTGGGGTGGGTGTTCTATAAACAGCATGTATGTAGTCGAGAAGTCAAGCATAGACATTGGGTGCTCAGGTTGCTGGCATTACTGGAGCACATAGTGTGACTTTTCAGAGGTTGCAAAATTATGCACAGGGAATTTGGTTATATCAGAATAGATTGTATATAGGAGAACCAGTTCTCCCACCATGTAGAATTCTTCACAGGCACCTTCTTGCATCTTATAGTAACACATACACAGTTGTAATATTGATCACAATGGCTCCTGCAATAGAAAGGATGCTTGAGACTATTTACTGTACATAAGTATAGAATTAGCTTAATTATCCATTTCATTCTGCATGTCATTCCTAAACTAGGGTTTGAAACAAGAACTGTGTTCTACATTTAACATTGGAATTTTAATAACTTAATTGCAAAGAATCTGGCTGTACATAGATCGATATTGTAGCATATCAGCCAGATATGCACACGTATGTCAAAAATACAGACTCAGTTTAAGGTTAAACCTGGTAATAAACCTCTTATACCCAGTCTATGAAGTGATGTATTACCAGGTTTAGGCTAAAACAAGGTTTAAACCGCGTTGTTCTATCAAATTTCAATTAAATTCTCACAATTTAGCTAATTTTGCAGTCAGAGGTCCCCAAAACTTTGTTTTATATTATATCATCAACATAAAATAATTATTACAACCAGAATAAAGATTTTATTTACAGGGTTCATAGTCATACATTTTCTGCTAAACTTTTCATAAGAAAGATGGTGACAATGAAAACGGGGGCAGAAAGTCTTACCAGTATGTGTGTGCATCTTCCTTCTTGTATGATCTGTAGAATGTGGCTGTACCTTCAAGATAGTATGATTAAATCCATCTTAAAACTGCTTTCACTGAAAAGCAAAGAATAAAATGTTTGTATTATTTTTGATTTCGATGTTTACATTTCTAAAAATGTGCAATTAGTTAATTCGACTGGTCTTCAAGGTGGTCTTTCTAGACAGGGCTGGCTGGTTGAGTTGAGATGTGCTTGGTACCTCCTCCCTGAGGAGTTTGATATTGGACAACCAGATGGATGAATGAAGGGCTAACAGATTTAGATGAACTGTTGGATGAAAAGCAAGCCATTTGTATTAACTGCTTAATGGTCAAGCTGGAAGAAATCTGCCTTTGCAGAGGTCTTGAGAAATATTAATTTGTAGTACAAGAGAGTATATTTAAATTTTACAACATTTTCATATATAAATTACAATAATAATAATTGATTGTTTAGTTACATTCTTGACCAGTGTGGATCTCTATATTCTAACTTTGCATGAGGCCTACATAGTAACATACCACGAAAATACACACGTTGTCGCTAACGGTAAAACATATAATTACCCACGAGTTGAGATTTGTGAACGTGCTTGCTTTAAATTAATGTGTAGAATTTTACTGTATTGTTCTTATGCGCCGCTAAAACATTTCTGATGGACGTTTGACCCACACACTGACATACGTGACGTAATACTTTTCATTCAATTGCATTATCAGCCTCGCTTTGATATTTCAATGGCCGTCGTGCGAGAAAGGTCCATTGCTGTACATAGAATGATAAGAAATGTGTAGTTAAAATATATACATAATATATACACCTGTGCAAAAGTTAAGCACCACCCTATTTTTACGCACATGCGAGGGTATATTCATGTGCTATGAAGAAAGCAATAGCATAAACATTTATGTACCCATCCATCTTAGTGCAAGAGGTAATAATGCAACTAGAGGAATGCTGATTATGATGGTGGGAAACACTGTATGTTTTTGTTTGAACTTGAAAACGAGGCCTGAACATGGTTACGTTGACACAACAGACAACAAATTTATTTCCTTTGCTGGTTTGGATTTCGATGACGATTGATTCAATCAATGTGTTGGATGTTATCTTTAATATACATGCCTACACCATGTCTATTGCTGGGTCTTCTATATTTTTCTATGAAGGTGTAGTTATTAGTATTTATCAGGTTAGGAGATGAATTTGCACGTATGAATGTCTCAGTAATTGCAATAATGCCAAATTTATGTACACTCAGATCTAGGAGACAATTTAACCTGCCAATATTCTTCATGAGGGTTTTGCATATTGATAAATAGGAGTGAAAAATGTATTTGTTTCTTGTTTTGTATATGGTTGTCATTGAATGTCAGTTGTAGGATGTAATCACTATTGGGTGAAGCTATGTTAACGTCGCATCTAGTGTCAGTCTGGTCATATGAGGACATGTTTACTTCAAATGGGTTCAGGGTAGTTGTGTTAATATCATACTTGTGTCAGTCTGGTCGGAAACGGATGTGCCTAGGTCAGATTCGTGTTGGGTATGTACGTGTTTGTTGCAATATGGATGTAAAACGGCAATCATGTAGTCTGTGTTGTCATCATATTGTTTATACGGCAAGCGTGATTTGTTGCAGTTAGTGCACGACCAGTGTGAGCTTTCAGTTTCAAGGTTGGAGTAATAAGAGGTTGTTAGTTAAGAGCAGGTCAAATGAATCCATTTGCTACACAAGTAACATAATAGTGCTTTCTGATTAGTCTTAACATGCGTTCTACAGGATGAGCAGGGGAACTTAACAGACATGGGACGGGACAGATGGACCAAGATAAGAACCCGAGAGGTTTTATCTAAGTGAGACTTGTCAGGAAACAGCCAAGTTAGAGAGATGGTGTGTGACGAAGGTATATCAATATAAAAATTGTGCAGTTGAGAGAGCATGTGGATTTGGTAAATTTTGGGTGGGGGATTGCTATGCAAGAATCAAGGGATTTATTTAGGGTATATTGATGGAAAGTATAAGAGTAAAGTATAAGGACGAAATAAAAGACATTGACTGTGATGTTGGGAAAAAACTAATTGACAATTAGTAAACTTATATGCATATGGGCTAAGGTGTAAGTACATGCTTTCATGTTCGCTTGTTGTGGATTGCAGGCTAGGACATGGCACTTTCCAGAAATTCATCTCTGGAATTCCAGACCCAAGACACAAGTCTGTCATTCCAGTGGTAACTTACTGAGAAATGTACATGCAAGCTGGCATTTAGTATGGTACAGTGAGCAAGCTTTGTGATTTTCCCGGCGATTTTTGTCCATTAAAAGATTGGACTGTGGGATCAGATTTTGTATGCAGCAAACAAGTTTTTTAGGGTACATGGATGGAACATGTGAGAAATAAAGTATACAGGAAGAATAAAATACATTGACAGGTTATGCTGGGCAGTCATTGGCAAATAGCAAAGTTGCAGGCTTAGGGTGAATTTGCATTCGTGTTAGGCTCTAGAGTACATATAGAGGCAACATAAAGCATATAACTAAGCAAAAGGTTGAACATGTATCTGTTTAATTGCATTGACACATGGGTAAACCGGGGAACACGTTGACAATAGTGCGAGAATAACATTGACAAATCATAGATTTCATGGGTTAATAGTAAAATACATGCATTCATAATTCTAGAGCATAATATCAGGGTAGCAAGATTTAATGTATATGACAACAATATATAAAACCTTATGTAGCTGACCTGTTCCTTAATTACGTATGATATCATAATGAACTACGCACGGGGTGATGTCACAATCATAATTGACAGAAATACGCCGTCATGACCTGTGATAGTCCGTCAGGTGTACGAATTGTATGTCTTTGATAGATTTACTATTTAACAAACATTCTGCTGAGCATTTTGAAACTAAGATGACTGGGCACCGTTGCTGTCATGGGCAACCAGTCAATCCAGTCTCAAAGACCAAGCAGCTTGCAAAAACAGTTATTGTGATATTGGGTGGGATTTTTGGAATTCAGGTTTCGATTGATCACAGCAAGAAGGAAAACCCCACGTTGACAGTTATGTTGGACAGACATTGACAAATAGTAGAGTTACAGGCCTAGAGTGCATTTACATTCATGTCGGGTTCTAGGGTATATATAGCGGAAACATAGAGCATGTAATTAGGGCAAGAAGTTGAACATAGATAAGTGCATTGTCTTCGGTGTAAACTGGGAAACACATTGACATAAGCACGGGAAAACATTGACAGATCATAAACTTCAGGACATAGAGAAATACATGACAATATTTAATACAATTAACATTTTGATGAATGAAACCGATCTGTCGCTCAAGTATATGACATCATAATTAATTACATCACAATTACAATGGTCAGAAATACTCAAGTGTGAGAATTGTATGTATTTGATGGATCTGCTATTTAATAAACTATCTGTTGAAAATTTCGAAACTAATTTGACTGGCTGCTGTTGCAATATAAGTGAAAATATTGTGTATTACATGTATTGTTATATTATTGACAAAACTTTTACCATTTTAAAAGGTTGAACATGTAACTATTTAAGTGCATTAGTTACCTGTTTTCGTGAACGCATGCGGTCGTGTCATTAGTAGCCATCTTGGTTTAAAAAATAAGTTAACTTTTAAGAAGATGGTACGACATTCCCCCAACGTTTAATCATTATGTGCAATAAGTAAACTCGTTAAAGGAACCGCTGTGATAAATCATCTTTTATTAACTGTGATAGGCTGATGCAATTGATAGCTGACATTGTATTTTAATACTACTGATACTATTTTAGGTTACGGCTGTGATATTCATTTAAGACTGTGATATTATATTATACTCAATCTATGATCAGCTTATTTGCACACGAACAACCTAAGCTTAAGCTGTCATCATCGGCTGTGAATAGCATTCATCTTTACAGCACTCTGAGCTGTTTTGGAAGCATGCCCGGCCAGCGATAAATTTAATCATCATCTACAACTGTTTTAACGCGTTTTTAACAATATTTTAACCATCATCTAATTGTTTTTTACCACTCATCATGAAGTCTTCGGCAGACCCAGTCAAACAACAATATGTCTGAGCTAAGTAACCCATCACCTATGTGCACTAGAGGGCGCCTGCGTAACACGCAGATACCAACCATCAAGCGAATACCAGCAGCAAGTCCAAGAATGAAACAAGAGCTTAAAACTTGAACCCGGCTAAAGCTATGCACAAGCAGCTGGATGCTACATATAGACAAGATCCGATCTCTTCTAAGATGACAGGTGACAGGCTTGTTATATGACTACAGAAAAATAACAAGAAAAGAAAGACCAAGCTTTATACTGCCAACTTCTACTTGAAAACAAACTTCCTTCTAGTAAATGGTAACAGAGGTGACATCTTCTGTGATACCGACCTGCCCTGTATCCTAGCATGCGTGCACAGGGTGAAGTCTGATAGCGAAGAAATTGATTTCAATAAAGTCAAACGTCTTATCCGAGCGCATATAAAACTCTGGCCTGATGCCACACAGTCTGGGTTAGGCGCCAGGTCTGCAAAGAGGTCTCCACTCCAGAATAGAACAGAACCCCGTGCCAATACTGTTCGCCACATTAAGGATCCTGCAGGTACAAATCTAATTAGCCAATGCACTTCTTCTAATTCACCCGACTGCACCTCTTTGCAGGAATGCTGTATCATATGTGCTGACTCGTGCGAAGATATGGATGATGCCCTACTGCGCGAGTCTTGTCATACATGGGTGCATCCTATCTGTGACAACATGTACATCTCCAAGTGTGAGTGCTACCTGAAAGATCAAACGCTACCTTTCACATGTGTGGCGTGCTGTGACAACATGTGTAGTGTCGCCACTAATGCTGACAATGGCATCACTATCCCTGATGCTCCCACTAGTGGCGCTATGCCATTAGCACCAAATGCTTCTGTACGAGCACTTAATGCCACTCAGTTATTGACGAATCCTCTTGCGATACAAAGCATGACACCATTGATATCGAATGCTCTACGCACGTTTCGAGACACCACACCTTTAACGTCAAATACTTCTGCCGCAGCACATGATACTACACCAATGCATCTGTACAGGCATCGTGCGCCACGCAGTGAATATCAAGTGCTTCATCCCCTGTGGCACACAGTACAATAGCTTTACCATCGAGTGCAACTGTCATACTTAATGCTACGCCATTGCTAACAAATGCTCCTGCTGTGACACATATCACTGCACCTCTGGTGCTTAGCACTTCTGCAGCTGTTCATAGCACTACTCCACTGATACTAAATGATTCCTCTGATACTGTTAATGTACAAATACCAGTCTTGTCTGAATCCACTCTTTTAGCAGAAAGGCTCAAGGCAGTAAAGGAAAGAGAACCCATAGTTAGAGCGAGAAAACGGCACATGAAGCAACGCGAAGACAGAGTGATGGAAAAAGAGCACGCATTAGAACAACACAGACTCGGTGCATTCAACTAGAAACCAAAAATAAAGAACTCAGAGATGCATTAAGACTACAGGAAGTAACAGCAGCTACTGTGGCAGCAACTGCTCCAGAAGCAAATACGCCAGCAGCAGGACCGTCTTGATCTTCATGCCACTGCCATGCATAATGCAGTGCTCCAAATGCTACTGCTCAGAACTACACAACTACTGATGCTCTCCTGATGAATAATCTGTCATGCTTCATCCTCTTTCAAACCTAATTCAGCAAGAGGTTACAAAGCAACTTAAACTCAAGAGCTACAAGCAGAAGTCGGGTATCTGAGAGAAGCTGTCAGCAACATTGGTCATATGTCACCCCCATCATTCAACCATAGCTCTAATGCAAACTTTCATCCACCACACCCTCAGTATAATCATGCGCCATTGTTGTCATGTAGCTACTATCAGCCTTATTTCCACCATCCTATCCCTTGGGAGAGTCCGTATCCAGCGTCTTTTTCAAACTTTGCAGCAGGACCTGATGCACGACAGTTCATTCCTCCACTTCCTCATCATCACCCAAGGATGGCTGAACTTAACGGTAAATTCAGAGGTTCTCAACCTGTGCGTCCTGCAAGACAGAAGATGCTATTTGCATCAAGGCCCATGCAGCAATCAAAGCCCAAACATGGCGGATAAGTAGCAGACAATGAGAGCTCTGTCTCATCAGAAACTGCAGTTTTACAACTGCCAGAAGTTATAACCATACCAGGCTCTTCAGCTGTCGCTGATTCTGCAAACAAGGTAGAAAACCCAATATCGTCGCCAACACAAACCAATGAAATGGTACCACAAAGGAATGATGTGTGGCCTAACGGTAGAGACAAGAATGGTTCTTGACGAAGCTCATTGTCCTCGGTAGTGGAAAATCTGCTAAATACCATCAATGTGAGCAATAGTGAACTTCTGCTGGGTTCCCACAGTGAACAAACTTGTAATTCAGCAATTAACATCCAACTCCAATACCTAAATGACGATCTCACCACTTCCTCAATTCAGTCTTTTTATACCAGACCAGTCTGACACTAAAACAATCAGAGGAGCTGTGCATGTCTCTTCAGAGTCTACATCCAGCTAGCAACATACAACGTCAAAGGATTACATTCCAACAAACTTTGTCTCAGCGAGCTATAGAAGGATCACGACGTTATTGCAATCCAAGAACACTGGCTCTACTTATTCGAGCGTGATGTTATAGCTAATAGCTTTTATAATTGTCCTGCTAATCTGAAGACTTTTGACGAAAATAATCCAGTTGATCATTTGGCTCGCTCATGTGGTCAAGGTGGGGTAGCTTTCTATGGAAATCTGGTCTTGATGCTGTTATTGAGCCATTGAGCGATGGCAGTGAGCATGTAGTCTGTATTCTGCTTAACGGGGGTTCAGAGCAGCCACTTTGTATCAATACCTATATGCCATGTGATGCCTCATCAATAAACGGCACACTATCAATCTGTCCAATGCAAAGTTTCAGAAATCATGAACAAGTATCCTGATGCTCAGGTCGTCTGGTATGGAGACCTTAGTGCTTCCATACACAGAGCGTCACCAAGGAAGTTTGACCCAATTCTTCGAGCTTTCGTAGATAAAAACAGTGTCTGCCTGGCAGAAAATTATACAATGCAGCCTACATTTCACATGGCTACCAAGAACAGTGATCAGCAATCAAAATCGCAAATTGACTATGTACTCTCTAGAGGAGCCAACAATCTGGTCGAAAAGGTTGTTGTTCTGGACGAAGCTCTTCCTCTTAGTTTCACCTCAAATGGTTCAGATCATACCCCAGTCTCTTGTACTGTTAACTTCTGCCACAGAGCAACTGTGATGCACAAGCCTCATCCACCTCGTACTATCTGGAAATGGGATCAATTTAATCTTGAATGCTATATAAAGCCATCCTCTGGGGTAATAATGTCACCTTAGAGATGTATCTATCAGCACGACTACAGATCTAGATTATATTGTGCTCTCCTCAAAGCAGCTGAACAGGCTGTACCACACAAGACCATGCACAGCAGAAGAAATGAGAAATGTGTCCCTGCGCGTGTCCTCAAAGTGTACAAAGACTTAAAGATGGCCTTCTGGAAATGGAAAGCACATGGTAAAGGTCCTAGTGACCCGATTCGTTCAGAAATCAGACAATTAAAGTATGAAGTTCACAGAGCTCAAAGACAGGGCAATGCACTCCATAGAAATGACCTCTACCAAGAGGTCCAATCAGTTATAGATGGTTCTGTTTTTGCAAAACTTATCGCAGAGACAGAGAGGATCACTCACAATGGGATAGATCACACAGCACAAGAGACCATTGCAGAAGCATTTGCTAACTACTACCAGGAGGTTATGACACCACAATCTAATCCAGACTTTAATGATGACTTCAAAGATCTGATAGATCATGATATCACTATTATCCACCAACTGAGTGACTGTAGTTCTATTGTGCCACTGACCATTACTTCCGAAGAGGTGAGGTTGGCCACTAAAAAGCTTAATCGTCGCAAAGCGCCAGACCAGATTGGACTTTCTGCAGAGTATATCATTCAAAGCCTTGATGACCTGGTGCCAGTCCGTTGTGCTCTTTATAATTCCATCCTCCAGTTAAAGCATGTTCCTGTGATTTTCAAGGTGGGAACCTTAACGCCGATGCTGAAGAAGGCACAGTCCAAACAGGTTCCGGGTAGCTACCGTGTCATCATGGTGTTCCATTGTTAGGAAACTTCTGGAGATCATTATAGCGACCAGAGTAAGACTTTTCTTTGATCAGAGGCTCCAAGCCAGTTTTACTGAGGGTGCCAGTTACCTGTTTACTTCTCTTCTTCTGACCGAAACAATTGCAGAACATGAGCACAACAATCAAGACATGGTAATGATTCTGATGGATGCGGAAAAAGATTTTACGTTGTGTGGCATGACTCCCTGATGGTGAAACTGTACAAATTTGGGATTCCGCTATCATTATGGACCATCATGGACGAATAGTAAAAAGGGCTTTCTGCCAGAGTCAAATAGGGTTACCAGCTATCTACACCTTTCCCAATTCAGCAGGGTACCGGTCAAAGCAGAACCCTCTCCACACTCAACTACAAGGTCTTTAACAATCCACTGCTCCTGCAGGTAGAAGAGTCTGGCCTTGGTGCACACATTGGTGACATTCCAGTACCGGCTCCAACAACAGTGGATGATATTACAGCCTTTGCACCGTACAACAGTCCAAATACCCAAACAGTTGTTTCTCTTATCGCAGCATATGCTGCAGACAACCGCTATACTATAGGAATGACAAAGACCAGTGTCATCATTTACCGTAATAGTAAAACCGATCTACAGAAATCTGCCATCACCTTCAACAGTCACGAACATGACATTGTTGACCATGCAACCCATCTCGGCATTATCCAGGGATCTGTTCATAACATTATGCAACAGCGGCTTGAAGCGAATATTTCCACAGCCAGAAAGAAGCCTACATGCTCTTTGGGGCTGGTTTTCATGGCAAGAACGGCTTAAACCCAGTAGTGTCTCGGAAAATCTGGATCACTTATATTCAGCCTCACCTCCTACATGGAATAGAAATCTGGATGTGTTCTGAGGAGTCTTCTTCACTAGTTTCACACGTGAGCTATTGCGGAAACTACAGTGTCCCCCTGATAATGTAGCAATTCCAGCTATTTATGCCCTACTTGGTGTGCTGCCAGTAACAGTCGAGATGTACAGGCGAACCCTTGTTTTCTTCCGCAATGTCATCAGCGACCAAACGAGAAGGGAATTTTGACTCGCACTTCGTCAACTCTCACTAAAAACTGTGGATGACAGATGTTGGTTCTCCTGGATATCTCCTGAAATATAACCTACCGTCAGGGCATGAACTTCTAGCAACACCTCCTAGCAAAGAGGATTGGAAAAAATGTGTTAACTGTGCCATCACGCTATTTTGGTCTGAAAGCCTACAATGTCAAGCAAAATAGCTTAGTTCGCTGCATTATCTGTCTGGCGGCCAATTTGACCTGTCAGCAAAATCCCCAGTCTGGTCAAATGTAGCAATGTCTACTCATGAAACGAAGAAATCCACATATAAGGCAAGAATTTTAACTGGCACTCTACGTCTACAGATATCTTACAGCAATCCCAATCAGTATTCATGTGATCCAACGTGCCTGCTGTGTATGGATGAAACCAGAACACATTTCCTGCTTCAGCGCCGGTAGCTTGCTGAGGCTCATGTCCCACACTACAGAAGGCTCTGCCAGATACTCTCTGATCGTGGTGTCACTGACCCTACTCCAGACCTTATGGTTCAAGCTTTGCTGGACCTACCTTTCCTGATACATCCATCTAATCCACTTGTTAATGAAATTGAATAGCCCTGTAGGTGGGGCTTAGAATACACCTTCTGTATCCTCTGCGTGTCGTAAGAGGCGACTAAAGGAGGTAAGGGTGAGGTAACCCTGACAGAAACCTCGAGTGCTGAAGACGGAGGTTCCAGGCCGCCCAGCGCACTCTACTAACCATGGATCCACGCACTTAACGCATATGATCATGTCGATAGTCACTTACAGGACTGGCGGTATGATCAGTGAACGAAAAGAAAAAGAAGAATGAAATTGAGCAAATAGCTAGAGACTGGATATACTTCACATATTGTTTGAGACTGCGAATGCTGAAGGCTCGTGGTTCCATGTCTATCTAAATAGACAACAACTCTTAGTCGCTGGTTCAATGTGCGCCTTGAAGTGGCGGGATCTACATTATCAAGAAGATGGCATTTTAGCACCCTTGGATTGTTAAGTAAGAAAGAGGATATTATATTTTTTTAAGTATCTGGGAGGTCAATGTGGAAATGAAATAAGTTTACAGAAAAATCCTTGAAAGAATACAATTTTTAGAATGCATGAGATCGCCTAAGCGCAGATGACTCTGGATATAAAAAGCTATTTTCAAAATTAAGACTCATAGAGTTACCTCCCATGTTTAATATAAAAATGCTTTTTCGCAACAGGCCTCAATCTTCATATTGGTTCACCAAAGGCTTATCCCCACTAATGGCAAGCCTTACCCTCTCAGAGACCACTCCCGATTCGCTGGAAATAAATGTTCTACATACATGGCTTTCCTAGATGCACAAAAAGCTTTCAACGTTGTGGACCATGTGGACCTGAAATGCCACCTATACGATCAGGGTATCAACTTGCGTGTCCTACAAGTTGTCGATCTCCTGTACGCTGGGCTTACTTCCAAAGTTAAGTGGAAAAAACTCCTAAGTCCAATATTTCCCATCTTACAAGGAGTTCGTCAAGGTGGTATCTTGCCTCCTAATCTATATAACAACTTACTTGTGCAGCTAGAAAAGGGATAAATTGGTTCAATTATTGGCACTAACTACACTGGATGTCCTACCGTTGCTGATGAAGTGATGCTGTTCAGCAACTCAGCAGGCGAATTACAGTGCATGTTGAACTGCACATTCCCCTACTCCGCTAGGGAACGGTTTCTCATACATCCTGAGAAAACCTCTGTGTTGTGTGCGCCTTCGCCAAAATATCATAATGAAGTGATCTCTGACTGGCATCTTGGTGACACTGAAGTTTCACTATCATCGCAGGCTACCCATATCGGCCTAAATCCGAAGCTCTATAGACGAAATATCTCTCAATATTGAGAAGAGAATATCCCTGGCTAGAAGAACATTCTATAGCCTCCCTGGAACTGGACTACATATGGCTCTAATGGTCCAAGAGTAAGCCTAAAAATATTTACCATGTACGTACTACCATGCCTTCTTTATGGGCTAGAGATATTTATACTCCAGCAAAAACACCTTAAATGCTTAGAGAGTTTTCATCTGAAGATGCTGCGCAAAATGCAATGTCTACCCACGCATACAGCAAAATGTGCAGTTTTCCTTCTGCCCGGGATTAGGCCCATCACTGACAACTAACATTTCTTGGTAATATTATAAGGTGCCAAAACGCTTCCCTATCTGATATCATGTTGCGTCAGTTAGCTATAGGTTCCAGTGATTCCAGAAGCTGGTTCAGGTATACTGACAAACTTCTATCTCAATATTACCTTCCACCTATAGCTCAACTGCTTGATCACATGCCTGGGAAGGAGGATTGGAAATCTATGGTAAAATCTGCGATTGGTGATTACTGGAATGGTAGTCATCAGGACGAGTGTAGTCGAAAAATCACTCTGGGGTAGATTAACTTTGCCAGACTGGCTATCTGCAAAGTTCATATATCAATTGGGACAGCCTTAAACAACACCAAAGATGCAAAAAGATGTTTTGTTAAATCTCGTCTCTTAACTGGCACGTATTTAGTCCAAATGACTCTCCATAGAGTTAACAATTTCAATGCTGACCCAATCTGCCAACTCTGTCAGAGCGCCCCTGAGGACTACATGCATATGCTTGCCTCATGTCCCACTCTGCTTAGATATAGGGCAGAGAATCTGAACCAAATCAAACAGCTCATTATTTCTGCATTAGATATATCAACATGGAATCCAGTAGCCTCTGATTTAATCTGTCTAGCTCAACTTATCATCGACTGTACTACGCTAGTAGACTCTGGTCTCCTTCCTAATGACGATGCCTTGCTCTGTAATATTGAAAATCAAGCAGAAGATTGTGTTACAGTATATACTGTGGTAGAACTTACATTTCCAGCCTGCAGTCATAGTAAACCATATTCTCTATCTCTAGTATGCTTGTTTGATCGTAATGCATTTGTATGTGTATATACTTAGCGATACTTAGCGATGTTTTCTGGTACAGATCTTCAATGGTCCTCTTCATCAGACTCCATTTTCTTCATTCCCAATGTTGTGTTTTGTTGCAACTTCCGATTTGCGCCTTGTAGTTATCATAGAGAATGTCTTGTGTGCTCCATAATCTGTCTAGGCGAGTTTTACATGCGTTTACTGATGGTGCAGACACAAGCTCCTCTGCTAAGTCATTCCAATTTTTCACTACACTCGGTGAGATGTAGTTTTGCCCTAGGGATGATGTGCTAGACTATAGATCTATAGCTTCTTGCTATGTCCTCTCGTGTTTTGTCTCTCCAATACCTGACACCGTAGTTTAATAAATGTGCAAGTTTCTTCGCCATACATGCCATTGTTGACTTTGTACATCTCTATCATATCACCCCTCTTTCTTCTGGTCTGTAAGCTAATGTTGGCAGTTTTAGTTTTTTCAGTTTCTCTGGGTATGAAAGGTCTTTGAACCCAGGTATTTGTTTTGTGGCTCTTTGTTGTACTTCTTCTATCACATCCACATGTTTCATTTTGTACAGTAACCACACTGGGCTCGCGAAGTCGAGGTGTGTCCTCACTAAACTTTTGTACAGGGGTATAAATGTTTCTTTATTTAAATACTGGAGCGTTCTTCTTATTAGTACGAACATAGAATTAGCTTACTTTACATTTTCGCTAATGTGGTCTTCAAAACTGAGATCTGAGTCAATGATTACCCCGATATCCTTTTCAATATTTGCCTTTTGTAATATTTTGTCATGCAGTGTGTATTCCCTTTGCGGCTCTGTGGCTTTTTCCCAATTTGCATGTGTTTACCTTCGTCTGGGTGGAATTGTAATAGCCATGTACTACTCCATTCCACCATTACGTCGAGGTCTTTCTACAATCTCAGCTGGGCATCATCTCCTTTGATGCTCTTAAATATCTTGATGTCATCAGCAAAAAGGTATATTTCTGAGTCAACGTTGCTTGACAGGTCATTTATGAAAATGACCAAAAGAAATGGCACCAGTACCGACCCTTGCAGTATACGTGGTGTAACATTTGTCCAACTTGAATGTTCTCCATTTATTTTCAAGAAAGTGTTTTATCCACTTTACCACACTTTCTTTGATTCCGTATGGGACTAGTTTGCTTATAAGTCGCTTGTGGGGAACTGTGTTAAAAACCTCCTAGTAGTCCATATATACACAGTCTGTTGAGTACCCTTGGTCCAGTGCCTCTGTCCATTTGTCTAATACTGCTAGTTGCTGTAGTGTGGTAGATCTCCCACAAATAAAGCCAAACTGTCTTTCTGAAAAGGCCATTCACGTTCATATATTCATTAATGTGTTTCCTGATTGAGACTTCCATAATTTTGCATGCGACAGAGGTAATGCTTACTGGTCTATGGTTGCCAGCTTGACATCGGTCACCTTTCTTGAAAATTGCTGTGATCTGGGCTTTTTTCCATTCGTCTGGTATCACCCTTGCCTGTAGTGATTGTTTAAAAATCATTGTTAGTGGACTAGCTATAGCTCTTGCCGTTTCCTTTAGAAATCAGTGGGGGTGGGTGGTAGTCTAATCCTGGTGATTTATCAATCAGGGTTGGGGTCAATTCCGATTGGAATTTATCAGTCAATTTCAATTCAATTCCGGAAATGGAATTGGAATTGATAAATCTGAGAACTCCGGAATTGGAATTGGAATTGGAATTGGAATTGATAAATTTTAAGACACCGGAATTGGAATTGGATTTGGGATTGATAATTTGAATTGAGCGGAATTGATAAATTCCAATTCAATTCCAATCAATTCCAGTCATATTTGTCATAGATTTACTGAACATTCTTGGCCAAAAAATGTAAATGTATTATCCGTAAATTATACATTGTACACTGCACTGTATATGCCCTTATTGCATTTCATCCCAAATGACATGAATGAGATATATGATACCATTCACCACATTTCATTCTATATGCAAGCTGAGGATATTTATTATGCCAGCTGTTATTAGATGCTTTATTGAATATTTTAAAATTAATTTGACTGAATACTTTTGTCTCCTATGGCAGAAACAGTTTCTATTAAAATTAATTTTAACAACTTAGTTATATGTTTGGTTGGAAGACTAGAATTTGAGATACTGATAATTCAGTGATGAGCAAGTTAGCCCATAACCATTTAACACCTAAGCCAGTCAAAACACCTTCTGCAATGAGGTTGAGAAATGTCCATTGGCAGGCCAATGGAAGACTATTTTAGAAAATTTACCATTGGAGTGGCTAGCTGGATAACTGAGCCAGTAATTCCAGTGGTACATTTTCAAAAATAATTTCTCGCTCTGAATTGACAAAATAAAGAACTGATAAATGCTATGAACTTTAATACATTATTGAATTAACTCAATTCTCCCTGACCAGTGACCAATTAAGCTTTTTATACTATGTGAGCTTTGTACCTCCTTTATTCAATCAAAGCCTCTGATCTTGAATTTATTTCGTTCTGCATTCGCTGAAAACAGGTTTTCATTTCTATGAAATCATGCGATGTTAAAAATCATATAAATTAGTTAAAATGATTTCAAATATATAAGCTAGAAGATAACCAAATTGTGTTAAAAATGTTCAGCAAGATGTTAGCAATAGTGTTCAGTAAAGTAATAACTATCATCTGCATGGAATGAAATGGGTGAAGAAAGCAGTACATTACAAGATAATTACCCTGTAATTATACCCTCCTACATAAAAAGGAATCATTGAATGACCCCCTCTGTGAAATGTCTCAGCTTTTAAAACACAGACACCTGGACTAGAGGTGTTATTCAAACTCTACATGCATGCGCCCAGTACTCTCACTCAGTACTGTAATCTGTAATTATACAGTACATTGTATTCTAATACTTTTTAATGCAAAACATTTATATAGCAAGGTTTACATGTATCTATAATAATTAGACATGGCATTAACATTTAGTTATATTCATGAGGAAAAAAATCACCATTAATCTATAATTAAGTCACATGAACTAAAAATAAGATCCGCTGAATGTTGACTTTTGAGACAATAATTTGACTGAAAGGTATAACTACCTATTGGCAAATTTTTTTTTATTCTAATTGTTTTAAATATTAACGGAGAAGCCAGCCAAAAATAAATGCTTTTTGCACTGGTCTTGAGGAAGGATTATATGTATGCTATGACTATTTTTGAAATTTTACCAGTGGAATGACTGATTCCATAACTGAGCCAGTCATTACATTGTTAAATTAAAAGAATAGTCTTCTCCTATCCTGCAAATGTACATTTGCTAATGATAAATCTAGTTTATCTTGGGCATTTAAAGGGTTAAAATATAACAATGTCGATCTCAAGTAAATATTAGTATGGAATTGGAATTGGACTTGGAATTGAACTTGTCTGGGTGGAATTGTAATTGGAATTGATAATATGAATTGATGCAGAAACGGAATTGGAATTGGAATTGATAAAATGAATTGAGGTGGAATTGGAATTGGAATTGATAAAATGGAATTGGCCTCATCCCTGTTATCAATTGTCAGGTTCTCTAAAGTTTTCCTCTGTTTTAATGACAAGGTTAGTCTTTTCCACTGGTACCTCTTTCGCTGGTATGGATGGGATTTCCCCTGTTGGCTCCTGTACAAAGACAAAGCTAACACGGTTGCCAGTATTTCTGCTTTGTCCTTGTCATTGTTCATGTTTTGGGATGTTGGGTCCCCTGGGTCTATATATAGGTCTCCGATCGCTACTCTTGTTTTTACTTAGACTGTATATATTGCCAGATCGCTTTTGGGTTAGACTTGGACTTTTTGGATAGATCCATCTCAAATGTTTTGCGGATATTCCTTGTTATTTTTCTTACTTGGTTCCTCACTCTCCTATATTCAATTTGTATTTTTGGGTCGTTACTCAGTAATGCCTAATTTCTTGCTAGGGTGTTCTTTAACTTTATCTTTTCGAGAGCATTTCTGTCTACTGGGAATCCACGTCTCTGATTCGTCATTGCTTTAATGATTTTCATAATCATCTTAATCATGTGTTTGAGTGTTTTAATTATCTATCTATCTATCTATCTATCTATCTATCTATCTATCTATCTATCTATCTATCTATCTATCTATCTATCTATCTATCTATCTATCTATCTATCTATCTATCCATCCATCCATCCGTCCATCCGTCCATCCATCCATCCATCCATCCATCCATCCATCCATCCATCCGTCCGTCCGTCCGTACGTCCGTCCGTCCATCCCTCCCTCCCTCCCTCCCTCCGTCAGTCCGGCCATCCGTCCATCCGTCCGTCCATCCGTCCATCCATCCTGCCCGTCCGCCCACTCGCCCGCCCAATTTTTACCACTGCTGTGGGTGCTCCAAACAATTGGAGGATTATCTTCACTCAACAACAACAACAACAATTACATTGTTACCATGCCATTTCACGCAATTTCATTATACTATCGCATCTGTTTTTAAAAAAAATCTCATTCAGTGGGCTCTCCACATCTTTAACAGACACATCTACCCCCAATGACATTGTCATACTTCAGACATTTGTTGTTTGTAAAGAAATGTGCCGGATGAATCTCCCGGGATGAAGCGTAAATGGTACAAACAGTTCGGAGAGGAACCGCCTATCATCATCATAATCATCATCATCATCATCATCAATTTCGACTCTTGTGGCCTGTGAAGGCCTTTTGTCGGTCTTAACAGTTTATGTTCTACACTTGGAATTTTTGTTCCTTCCGGTTATGGCAGGAATACGTGTTTCAGTATATTACATATGTACAGTGTGGTTTATTTTCTATCTACACATTGCAATTTGCGCGGGACCAAGATTTTGCAACTTTACTATTTACTTACGTTTCCGCACCATCAGAGATTTACAGTATACATATGAGTTGCACATGATAGGGCAGTCCTTACCAAGATTGTGTTCTCAGGGTAGAAGCCAGCTGCATGTGTATGCACAAAACTTGACAAGAAACGCAATGATCAGATGATGTGCAGCACAATGGGCCATGGCTACAATACGTTACTATGTACCTCATTTTGGTGGGGCAGACCCAACCATTTGGGGGTTGATGGGATCCATAGATCACACACAATAGGATTTGATCTCAGATCTGCTTTACTATGGATCACACACACACTAGGGCAGTGCCTAGCAACTTGTGCTCTTACGGTATGGTATCTAGGTAGATGCACCGAAATGACAAAAACAATGGGTGGTGCTGAGTAGATTTGTCAATAAAGTTACAGACAGAACTTGATGATACAAAAGTAGCACTGTGACAGTAGCAACTTTAAGTCCATTAGCCATATACAATCGGACAGTCCCTACCAGGTTAAATCTCAGGATTTGGCAGAGCTGTTGTATGTTCAGACGGTGTGCAAGGTAATGTTTTTACTTATTTCTGTGAACTGTGTGCATGTTACGTGGTCGTGCAATAGGGCAATCCCTACCAGAACAGCCAGTAGTGATTTTTAATGGGCAGTAGAGCTTTCTAGCGGGTCATGAAGGTCTGTGCTGTATAGATGATGTGACCAGAATCTATCGAGGCGGCTTTTGAGGCAGGTTAGCGTAGGCGCTTGGACCACATCCTCACTGAGTGAGTTCCAGTTGTTCACCACTCTATTGCTAAGTAAGTGTTGCCGGAGTGAAGAATTACAGTGCCGCTTTGCCAGTTTTAGACTACGACCCCTAGTTTTCTGTGAAGTGTGAAGTATAAGGTCAGGGAGAATATAATTGTATTTATGGTGCAAGAACTTGTATGTTTCAATCATGTCTCTGTGGAGTCTTCGGAAGGCTAGAGACGGTAGTTTGAGAATGCGCAATCTGTCTTCATAAGGTATGTCCCACATTCCCGGCAGCAGTTTTGTGGCACGTCGTTGGATACATGGTGGGTCCTCCATTGACCTCCCTGCCTCAATCAAACATAAGCATGCAGTGCTCAATATTAAGAATAAGGATGACCACTGTCTCCGATGGTCACTCCTAGCTGCACTACACCCAGTTGATAAGGATCCTCAGAGAGTCTCCAAACATGCCCCGCACTGGGATACCCTCGATATGACAGGTGTAGACTCCCCAACCACTCTCCACCAGCTTAAGCGTGTTGAGTGACAGAATGGCTTGGCTATTAATGGATTCGGGCATGCCAAGGTTGTCTATTGCAGATAGGTGATGCTGACCCCGTTATTCCGAGAACCAATCTCCTACTGATTGAGAAAGCTGGTAAGCAGCATTACACCTGGATTAAGGACCTGAATCGACTGCTCCATGACCAAAGTAGATATGATGGGAGGAAAGACTTCTGTGAACGTTGCCTCCAGTGCCATTCCCGAGAGGATCTACTCATCAAGCACAAACCAGAGTGCTGTGGTATCAGTGACAGACCAATGCGTATAAGAATGCCTACAGAGGACACGAAGATGCTACAGTTTACCAACTACCACAAGCAACTCAAGGTGCCATTCATCATTTATGCCGACTTTGAAGCCCTAACAACTAGGATTGAGGGGACATGAGGCGAATCCAGCTCAAAGTAACACACAGAAATACAACACCATGAGATCTGTGGGTTCTCATACATTGTGGTCCGCTGTGATGGCACGAGTAAACCACCAGTGCTGTATCGAGGAGAAGATGCAGCTAAGCACTTCCTGGACTGGTTGGCATGGGAAGATGGGAAGATAAAGACCGTGCTCGCCCACCCTAAGCCGATGGAGATGATTAGAGAGGACTGGAGAGCTCATAAAACTGCGGTCAGTTGCTATGTATGCGACCGACCATTAAATGGAGATAGTGTCAGAGATCACTGCCACATCACTGGCCTCTACTGGGGAGCAGCACACAAGGTGTGTAATCTAAAGCTGCGCCTCAACCCTAAGACCACCACTATCCCGGTCGTGTTCCACAACCTGCGTGGGCATGATTCTCACCTCATCATGCAAGCTATCTCCCAAACAAAGGGACAGATCAACTGCATCCCCAACAATATGGAGAAGTACATCTCCTTCAGCCTCCGTCCACTGCGTTTCATCAACTCAGCCCAGTTTCTTTCAGCATCAATTGACAAGCTGGTAGCTAGTTCCACAACGTTCCCACTTACAAAACAGTATGGTGCTTTGATGTCAAAGAGATTACACAACATCCCGATGATGATGAAAAGGGCTACATCCTAGAGGTTGATCTTGAGTACCACAAGAACTGCATGACATGCACAATGCCTACCCGCTGGTGCCTGAACGGATGAAGGTTAAGGGAGAGTGGCTCTCAGAGTATCAGTGTGCATTGGGCGAGTCGATAGCGGAGACGACAGCAGAAAAACTGGTGCCTAATCTGAGAGACAAAGAGCGCTATGTCCTACACTACCGCAACCTGAAGCTCTGCCTTAACCTGGGTATGGGGGTTGAAGAAAATACAGAGGGTTCTACACTTCAATCAGTCACCGTGGATGGAGCCTTACATACGACTTAACACAGCGCTCTGTAGGAAGGCCAACAGCGACTTTGAGAAGGATCTCTACAAGCTGATGAACAACAGCGTCTTTGTTAAGACCATGGAGAACTTACGCAAGCGAGTGGATGTCAAGCTAGTGTGGTCAACCGAGGAGGACAGGCTGAGGCAGCTCATAGCCAAGCCCAACCCTCGCCCGGGCAAGGTGTTCGATGATGATCTAGCTGCTCTCCACATGTACAAGACCAGCCTGATGTTGAAGCACCCGATTTATGTGGGCATGTTCATCCTCGATCTATCCAAACACCTTATGTATGACTTCTACTACAACCGCCTCAAGGAGCAATATGGCACCAGGGTCCATCTCCTTTATACTGACACAGACAGTCTTCTGCTGGGGGTTCAGACCGAGGACATCTATGCTGATATGGCCTCCATGAGTTACTTCTATGACACAAACGACTATCCGGTAACACACCCACTACAACGTACTGTCAACAAGAAGGTCCTGGGCAAGATGAAGGATGAGTGTGCTGGTGTACCAATTCAAGAGTTTGTTGGCCTGCGTCCGAAGATGTATTCAATCAAGCGCTCAGATGAAGGTGAGCTCAAAAAGGCAAAGGGTGTATGCAGGACTGTCATCAAGAGTCAGATTCGCCATGATCAGTACAATGAATGTCCCTTAGAGCATAAGGTCTTTCACCATGGTATGGATATGCTGAGGAGCGAGGGCCACCACATCTATGGGCTCCACCAGAACAAGATCAGCCTCAATCCATTAGACACCAAGCGATGGATCGCTCCAGATGGTATTCACACCCTGGCGTATGGTCACAGGGATGCCTTCATCAAAGAACTCTAGATGGCGTCAGCTGAGTGTCTGGAGGGACTAGTTGAAGCTCCTGTCGTACAAATGGTCGCCTAGGAATGCTCCGCGTCATTGCTGGCGTGCCAGATAGTGCAGAATAGGTTGCCCCTCAGTCTCTACATAACTGTCAATTCTGTGAACATCAATTGACTCGTTAGGATCAGTCGCCTGCCTACGACCACCCTCCAGTTCACCAGGCTCATATAGGTAGTGAACCAAGGCATCAGATGGAAGTCTGTCCTCCTCGACATTGCCAGTAGGCTGGGAAACAGTTGAGTGTTGGATAGCTTCTACTGGCTTCTTGCCAGTTAGCCGAGTAACCTCAGTGTTTGATCTCTCTACCACAATGGGTAAACATCCCACCCATTTTCGGGACTGGCCGCCAGTCGGGACGACAGTCATCTCCTGAGCATACTGATGTGGGAACAGCCTCACTGCCAGTGTCCGGTTCCACCGCTCAATGATAGCATGGGCATGGTGATGTCCCACCTCACCTCGTCTAATCGCCACACCATGTTTCCACATGAGGGACGTAGTTTCACCTCTAAACTCCTTACCCTCATCCACTTGCAGTAACTCTGGCCACTGGAGGGGATTTTGCGGGTCCTCATAGATACTCTGGAACCCGGCAGCTGTCTGACGTGCGGACACATCCGTAAGTGGCACCGCGGACTTGAACCTGCTGGTGACATCGACGATGGTAATGGCGTACATGTTCATCCGGAACAGACTCTGTAGTGTGGAAGGAACAGCACATCAGCCTGATGAACTCTGTTCGGGACAGATTCATCGAAGTGTGCATACTGAATGTCCCGTGGACGAGGTCAGTAGATCTACCACATAGCCTGCCTGGTGAGCCACTGGCTAACCATCTCCAAGGTGAATCTATGACCCTTGCTATGTGCAGCCTCGAGCGGCTGGTGAGGCTCACAAAATAACCGCCGGGCCGGTAATAAAGATCTTCAAGAGAGCTCGTGGGTGAACTTCAGTCTTTATCTCTGATGTCGACACCTGTCCTCTCCTGTACAGCTCGGGCAAACTCTAGACAGATGAACAGATGATCGTTGTTCATCTGACAGCGGTCCCCATGGATGAGCACCTCTTCGAATATATGTGAACACTGCTGTCTAATCTCTGCGGCGTCATCACTGAAGGGTAGCTTATCGACCAAGGCTTGCCAGTTAAGGGACTTCACCAGGTCATACAGAGAACCCATTTTGCGGCCCGTCTCGCCAGCCTTCGTCCTGAACAGAGCAATCAGAGCCCCAATTGCTGTGAGTGGGCCAAGAGAGCCCTTCCCGTAGGTATGATAAATTCCCTTGGCACAGTGGATTAGTCAGCGGGATTCTGGCTCACATCATCACCATCATAGGCATCCTCATCATAGGCATCCTCATCATTGTCTTCGTCATAATCATCCTCATCATTGTCTTCGTCATAGTCATCCTCATCGTAGTCCTCAACTGGATCCTAGAAAGCTTCCAGTTCATACATTGCTTGTAGTTCCTGCTGACTATATGGGGAATTTAAACTCACTATAGATATAGACATGACATCCATAATCTTGAATGCAGGCGTGTTTGCATTGGTGTACTGGGGTCTCAGCCTCGCCAACCATAAGGCAGTGGAGGTAGAGAGAAAACATCATAACCAGGCGATGGAGAAGCTGTCTAAGGAGAAGTTTGAGCACAGCAAGGCACTCGAGCATATGCACCAAACGGAGGTAAGCCGATGGCAACAAACGGCTCAAACCACCCGAAACATCAAAGACGCTGATGCGAGCCTCAATGAGTACTACGAGGCTGTAAAGCTCTCTGAGCCGACGCTTGACTATGTGGCATCAGCAGGTCAGAAGACAGCCGAGACCATACTGGCTGCCGTAGGAGCTGTGACTGCTGTACCAGCAGTGATAGCTGCTGGAGTTAAACTTGCAATATATAGCTGAGGCTCACGGAGCTACCAGCTGAATACCTCCATTTTGCGAGAAGTGAACCTTGCTATATCCAAAGTACAGCACCGTTACTCCGACTGGGTGAGTGCCCCCTCGTTCTCCGAACAGGTTACCAATATGAAAGCTGAGCTGGTTGCCATGGTTAGCCAGAATGTCCCATCCTCCAAAGTGACACAGGCCATCCCGCCATTCGAGCGCCGACTCGAGATCATCGTGGCCAATGGTCAGGCGGAGTAAAGCATACGAATTCGTTTCCTGCTGACAGAGAGCAATCAGCCAGATCGCGCACCTCACCAAGAATGTTGGTCCCAGTCACCACAAGTTTGAAGTCGTCTAGCTCCCCCACCTCCTGGACCACCCCTCCCTTCTGAACCAAGATTGCTACAGCTATGCAATCCGAGGGACCTCGTTGCAATGTCAACTCTAAATGCTGGTTAGCCATCGCCTGAACCTGCTGATGCTCTCGCTCTACATGTAGGATTCATTGTCTAGAGCCCGCACGTTTTAGTTCCTGGCCGTTCTCATCATGCCACACCTGAAGTCATGGAGAGGTCATCGTTACATCTGGAAGATGTTCGGTGTACACCCGGAGGAATAGCCTGTCCTGCATCAAGGCCAGGTTCACATGTGTGTTCTCGAGGGAGAAGAGTGGCACTGTGACAGGTGTTTCAATGTCTGGTTGTAAGTTGAATTCTGTGAAGCCTTCATCACATCCGACAGCATAGTACCCTTTCCCCATCACATAGTAGGAAGGTCCACGAGCCAGTGGAGCCAGTACTCGGTACTCATCATTCACATTGGTGGTGTCCAGGGTGTTGTTGCTCTGCATAATCTGCCACCTACTCACCACCTGTGGGAGCTCTACCTCCTTCGCCACTGTGCTCTTGAGCTTAAACTTGAGCGTCATGTTCCTAATCTCATGGATCTGTCCAGAGAAGCTGAAGTCGATGAACTTCCCCGCTGTGGATAAAGGGTTCGCATCATGGATACTAGGTCGAATGACTGTCAGACAGTCCTTCAGAGGAGCAGTGTTGTGCAAGACCACGGGTGCAACTGCCCCATCTGGCTGATGTACATACTGCTGCATGTTTAAACGCCTGTATAAACAGGTTTAAATGGCGATGTTTGGTAAAGTTCTCCAGCAGTTCGTCTTTAGAGGGCAGACACCAATGGGTGGCGGATGGAACACATCGACCATCTCCAAGAAGAAACCAGATGGTGGCCAGACCATGCTCCCGATTGACAAGGTCCGATGACTACTTTGCGACATCAACATTATGCACGAGCGAGCCAAGGTCCCACCTCCATCTGATGTGGAGATACTGACTGGCATAGAGGAGACCACACCGGCCCATAGTACGAAGGAATTATTGACTCGGATGCGCTGCCGGAAGTTTGACAGTGCCCAGAGTAGGTCACTAGATCTCCCCGGACACCCACTAAGAGTCCTGTAATTCTAGCTCTCCAGAAGGCTAGGGTTGATCCCAAAGATCTGCTAAAAGTAGGGATGTGGGCTGGCATAATCGATATGCACACTAATGATGAACACCGGATGTTGGATGATATACAGACTGGAGCCCTAGATTACTTCCGAGAGGTCGGTGCACGTGTGACTGAAAGCCGTGAGGCTGGGCATGCAACTGGGTTGGCTGCCGGCCATACCGAAGGTGAGAGGAGGGGTTGGTTGCCAGCCATACTGAAGGTAGAGAGGAGAGGTTGGCTGCCAGCCATGCCGAAGGTAGAAAGGAGGCCATTGAGCACATCTTCAATGAAAGAGGGCGCGAGCAGATAGAGAGTAATCTGAAGGAATTTCTAAAGTTCCCCAAGAACTACCAGGACTACCTCATCAAGACTTACCTCAAGGCAAATGCTAAGAAGACATGGGCGAAGTGGATCTTCCTTGAGAAGTTTCAGAGGAAGAGAGTTGAGGCATCTGATCCCCAGTGGATAGAGTTTCAGAAACAACTATCTGATCCTCAGGTAGCAGAGTCTATGGATGAAGCAGTGGAAACCGTGGACGAAGCAGCAGAGACCGCGGACGAAGTTCCTCAAGACTGAAAAAAACATCCCGGCTGACACAGCAGTTATGCATGTCGACCCGTCTTACATGTGAGCTTGCTGGCGGAATTCAACTTGTAGCTGAGGTTCTGAGCCTTCTCCAGTGAGGGCTTGAAGTGTGCGAGCTCCCCTGTCTTCTTGTTGCTGAAGATAAAGAGGTATAGATCTGCGACCTTGAAGTCTTGCTTGGTCTCCTTGAGAATCAGGCTGTTGTATATCATCTCAAGCAGGGCATGACCACTCTTCGAGCTAAAGTACAGGAGCCCCGCATTGTGCTGGATAGCTGGTGATATCTCACGGGTGTACTTCTGAAAGAGGATGAAGACAATGATCTTGGTGTGCTGAATGCGTCTGGTGATGTTGCTGAGGTATGTGACTGTCTTCTTGTCCATCGCTTGGTCGTCGATAACTACAACAAGTGGTTCAGTTAGTCGAGCTGTGAGCAGGTTCTCCATCAGTGCTTACAGGTTGTGCGCCATTGTACCACTGATCGTTATTGTCGACTGCCTCAGCAGCGGAGTCGGACACCAGGAGGATGTATCGAGATTGAAGATGTTCAGCAAGCAGGGCCTGCAGCAAGATGTTTTCCCATGTCCTGATGGGGCAATGATCAGCACCACCTGACCGGCATCATTTGGTCTAATACTTTATGGCACTGACATGTTTCACGTGTGCATGAAAGATGGTTAACAGCTCTTTAGCCATAGCCTCGTCTATATCTGGGAGATTAAATAGCAGTACTTCCTGTACCAGCTTTTTTGCCTGCTGTGTGGGTAGCGCTGTACCGCCGGCGGATATGAAGGATGCAATAAAGGCATCAAGCATGAAATCCCAACAACAGCTGAGAAGGTATCCGTATGATGCAAGCTCGAGCAGCCATGCTTATTATGCAATCTTAAATGGCAGGCCAAAGAATCCTGACTTCTTCACCTCGGGTAGTTGGAGCTGTGCTGTTGCATTCGCTTGGCCATCCACCGAGATATGGCTCAGACTGATGGTGCCTCCCCATCTTGTTGGAATGAGCTCCATGGTTTCAGGAGATCCTAACCAGGTCCCGTGCATAGGACCCTGCCATAACCTTGATGGCACCAGCCTCGTCGACTCTGAGCATACCTCACATCACTGCCCTGTCTTTGATGCGCATCCCCTTGTATACAGTCTTGGCCTTGTTGATGGCTGATTGCCTTACCGTGTCAGCGTTTCCGACGAGATCTCTGGCTGGGATGGTATCTCGAATCTCTCGAGGTTCTCCCTTCTCATCGGAGTCTAGGAAGGAGATAGGGGCAACAGTGTCTTCTGAACCGAGGTGTGCCTCACCCAAGTGAGCGAGATCACCTAGCTCTTTGCTCTCTAGGTCTGTGAGTGACAGAGACATTGTTGGGGTATACCAAATATTGCTATACATAGCAGCTTAAACCTAGACATAGGCCCTGATGATCTCGGCCATAGCACTCATCGCTAGCCCTTGAACCACAGCTTCCATTAGAGGGATGCATTCGCCCATGATCTTGGCGGCAACAGTATAGGAGGCGCCACTGATGGCGATCTTTGGGATGGGATGTGTTATTCCTAGACAGTGGTCGACAACTGTACTCGCCACTGTAGTGAGGACAGTGGCTCCAGCAGCAGAAATAACCTCATTACCACCTGTCATCTTCACCACGGCCACATTCGCGGCTATGTTACTGGCGACATGAATGGCCAAGGGATTAGCCTGTCTCAGTAGCTTCTGGGTCTTGCTTTTGAACAGCTTCTCCACCTTCTGGAGACTCGCCTGGCTCTCCGGGAGTTGCTTTACAATCTGTACCAATGTCATTGTTTAATCTGTCTCTATGAAGACAAGTATACAACACGTTTAAATGGGTATGTTCTACCTCGAGAGCACTGAGCAGATCTGACCAGTCTATATATATATATATATATATATATATATATATATATATATATATATATATATATATATATATATATATATATATATATATATATATATATATATATAGTGGCTTAAACCATGGACCTACTAGTACAATGTACTAGGTATTATGATGTTTTCCACGTCGAATTCAAAGATTATAAGAAGAAGTCACCAGATGAGCTCGCCCAGCTCTCTAATGCTGAGGTAACAGAGGAGCTGACAGCTGTGAAACTCTACCTAGGATTGGGTAAGGGGCAGATATGCTTCGTCGAATACATCATTATGAGAGGCAGTATCGTAGAGCAGCTCCTGCATACTAAAGGATTCTACAAGGATCGGGAGTATCTGTCGGACAAGTTCCAGCAGTTGCAGGCATCCATGGCATCTCCCGACTCTGAGTTGAATAAGGCTCTGCGCTACTACCAGCTGGAAAAGGCTGTACCACCGAACCATACAGTCCTTGGGTGTGTATGCTGACAGCGTGCTTGGGGGCTGTCGGGCAGGCCAGGCTAGTTCAGGCAATCTCAGCTATGACTCCCATTGTTCCTCTGGAACATTCGGAAGAGTTGTTGCTAGTGGGAACCACGGCCGAGCAGACTGGTGGCGAGCACAGCAATACCCAAACCTGACACCACTCGTAGGGCTATCGTCCTGCTAGCAGTGCTGGGTGGGGTGGTGGGTGCCTGCTGTTCCAGCTGTCGGAATTGCTGTTCCAGCAGTCGCTTTTTGTCGTCTGGTGTTCCAGCGGTCGGAATTGCTGTTCCAGCTGTCATAGGAGACCACGGAGACCTAGGTGTCACCGGAATGGCATGCTCGGCCGATTTGATGTCAGTGTTAAACCCAAAGTGCACACCTGGGGAATTCCCCTCGACTATCATGTTATTGTACCCCCTAATCGTCAGACCCTCGACATTCACAATCATATTGCTCGGAATAAGTCGTAGGTGTGGCGATATAGCAAAGTAAAGCTTACGATGGGCCTTCTGTAAGGCTTGCTGAAACTTGGCAATGAGGCTACTGGGATCTGCAACAATGATCATCTCCTCAACGAGACTGCTGAACATAGCCTGCACCTCTTTTCCGCTCACCCCATCTATGGAGTGGCGCAGCTTGGTCTGGGCTGTCAGGAGACAATAACATAACGCTTCTAAGGACTGGTTGATTTGAACGATCCCTGCTAGTGAGGTTGTGTATGGGACAAAGTATTTACACGCCTCAGCATGGTCCTGCCTGATTCCGATTATATGCATATTCTGCACCAGTGCTCCGGGCTCTGAGTCTGGATCGAATGAGAACGTTGCCGTCTTCCGATGGCTGATTTTTCAGGGCGTTTGATAGGGAAAGCCTGAGTAGTCTCGTCTCGGGTCACCATACATAACGCCTAGACCACTGTTGTCTCCACTGTGGAAACGATAGTCTGAGTGGGTGTTGAACTCTCGTTGGAGTCTACTGGCTGCTGAGAGGCTGTAGTGTGCGGTTCCCGCATTCTGCGGATCGAAATCATTTGTATCAGGCAGGCTTGTGCCCAGCTCATGGAGGATTCACCTCACCATGTAGTACACATGAAATCTGAAACAGCTGGCAATGAGCACAGCTTCGGGGGTACCAGGATAGGAGTGCATCAAACCAGCGCCAATGCTGCATCCTACTGTGGTACACCACACAGCAAAGTTCAGCTGTTGATTCCAGAACGAGAGATTCGGGCCTGCCATCCAGGTATGAGCTTTCTTCGCATCCTTGCTGGTGATTGCAAGGTTGGTCAGTGGTCGTGGACTGATGGAGAAGCTGAGGCAGGACAGCCCATTGACCGTGATCGAAATATGTGTTAGGTCCGGTATATCATCCAGGAGACCATGTATCGAGCGGGTCCAGAGTGTACCCAGGAGGGGCAGTTGGCTCTGGTCGATTGTCGTGAGGTTCGTCTGCAAGGCCATTTATAGTAGTCATCTTAAAGCCACTGTTCCAGCCACGGACGCAACATACTATTTGGTACCGTAGAGATCTTTGATGCGGCCCCGCCGCAGCATCTTTTTTTTAACTCCTCCATGTCCACCCGCCCGCTGGAGCCTTTGAGGTATTGCTGGCGCACTTTGGGTTTCTCTGTGGAGTACAGGGTTTGGAGCTTCAATATATGGTGGTACTCTTCATCACTGACCTGCCCATCCTCGAGAGCTTTGCTGACAGACTCGTCGATAGCCCGTAGGCTGCTCTGTGCTAGTGTTATATACTTAGCATGCTTCTCCAGCTTCCTGGTGATCTGACGCTGTCCAACTGCCAAGCTGGTGACCAGGACAGTAGTAGCAAGGGTCACGCCACCCAGTGGGATAGCAATGATAGCACCCACCCATGGAGCGAGGGTGTCAATGGCAGCCACACCAGCACTGGCTCCAATCACACCCGCAGCTGTGGTCGTGTGTGCAAGACTGTTGTAGGCTGTTTTATATCGCCTGCATGTTCTGCTGTACTTTCACGTCTCATTAACAAGATTCTGTCTGATGGTGTCAATCTGCTGGAGTCGCCAGCCGTGGACTGTACTGACCTCCTCAGGTGCTAATGCGGGATATAGTTCAGTCTGCTTTCGCCACTCCAATTTAGCCATTGGTATATATACGGCTTAAACTCGTGCTAGCACTGTATCATCTGTAGGATCTGTTGAATAGTCATTGTGGAATTCATCTTGGAAAGCCTGTCAAAGCATGTGAGCTGATCGGTGTGAAGGCATGCCACCCTCAAACACACATCATTCAGCTGTCGGAATGACATGTCTGGGACCAGAAGTTTGCGCAGCCATGACATCTGGAACTTCACCTTGTCACTCTGATAGTATGCCCGCCGTTGGTGGAATTTCTTGGATTTATACTTCTGCACCCTCTCCTCTTCCCACTGCTCTACAGACTCATCACCCGTGATATGATCACATGAATCATACAAGTTTGGCCCTACGATGCCCTCCTCCTGCCGGATGAGGCTCTCCCATTCTTGGACAGAGTTGTAGTCCCTTCGTCTCCTTGCTTCTCTGGCGTTCTGTTCATACCGGCTCACCCGCTGCAGTCGCTCGCCTTCTTGTCAACAACTCATTTCCTGTACAGCTATATCTGCATGTTCCAGAGAAACAAGGATGTGCTATCTCAGTGAATGCCTGATAGATCTGATATGATATCGTCATGATGGGGACAGGTCAATAAGCAGTAGCAGCATAAACTCTAATTGGGCATCCGACAGCCCATTCATGCTGACATATAGACTAATGATGGAGCTGTCAAACAGGTAATTTACGTGGGTGAATCGCTTTCCACAGTTTGCTGGTGGCTCCTGGCAGATATTCTATCACGGCTAACCCTACTTCAGCCAGTGAGCTGTGGTACATACTTCCTGGTGGCGGATGTAACACATCGGCGTGTACGTACGTGATGGAATGCTGAGCTACCTTGAAGAGAACCCATTCTATGTGATACTGAACTGCACGTCTACCAACTAGAGATGGCCTGATGACATTCTCCCCATTTTGGAGTAGCAATCCGACAATCGGCATGGCTATACACTCCGTTTAAACCCTATATATATATATATATATATATATATATATATATATATATATATATATATATATATATATATATATATATATATATATATATATATATATATATATATATATATATATATATATATATAATATGGAGCCTATATTTGCTCACTCAACTGGTCTAGCTGATCTCGTGGACGTGTACGACGTTGATGGTGCCAAGGTTAAGGAAAGCGATGGCAAGTCGTTCGTCCTCCAATATGGAGCAGACTCCAAGGCATTCTCCCTCCATCCCGTTGGTGGCGATGGTGTAGATGTCTCAAAGGAACGTCTGAGTCGAGAGGGAGATGGGAACAAAATAGTGTTCCACTATGACTTCCCAAAGAAGAAGTTCATCCTCCACCCCCTGATAGATCAGGCACCAGACAAGGTTGAGGATGTTAACAATTTAGACCCTGATCTCAGCTTTCATATTTTAGAGCTGACTGTGAAGCATGCCCCAGGGATGTCAAATGATGATGTGGTGTTGACCCTGGCAAAACAGCTGCAGGTAGTCTTAAAAAAGAATGCGCTGTGCTGTAGCTGGTGGTAAGTGGCGAGCGTGGGAGCCACTATATAGACCTCCAGCGGTTATTGACCTGGAGGTCACCCCACTCTCCATCATTGTGAAGAAGGATGGCACAGTCCGGAAGCTTTATTATAGGGGGACATCTTTCCTGTCCTATATAGGACGGGGCACAACTCTAGTTGCAGTGGATCATAGGATTGGGGTTACTGGAGGAAAGCTGCTGCTTCATCGCCCCTTTGATGGACCAGAGGAAGCTATCAATATTCAGGAGGGTATCTTATGGATAGAAGGTGTATCGCACTCCTCGAAGATGAAGGGCTCAGTGAAGCTGCTCGAGGGTATCGGGCTCACAAGTCCGCAAACAACACCCATTGTGCTAGAGTTGTGGCTTCTAGCTGGTGGTAAAGTGAAGCAGCTAAGACCGGCCGCAGGTGGGATGAAGATCAACATCGAGGATGGCACAGGACTCGATATGACACAGATATTTCTCAAGGGGTTCACCCTGTTCGGTTTAACCCTCCATATATAGAGCCAACATGCTAGCACCACTATTACTTGTATCTGTTCTCGTTGTCACGGTACTGAGTGTGGATGCCAGGATGACTGAGACAGCCATGATATTACATGCCAAGTGGGCCCACTTCCGAGATGAGGCCCCAGGACAATCCCTTCCGTGATCATCTGAGAAAAAATATCTATGACCGATTTCACCCACGTGAGCAAAGTGAGTCTACCTGCCACTTCTATGGTGTAGAAAGGGTAGGGCGGGGTTGTCCGCAGCCGCAGTTCCCGCTACAAACACCAGATTCTCTGTGTCACATGTGAGCATGCTAGAGTCTGTGGAGGAGCAGATGGTAGGCACTTTAGCGTTCTGCCCAGTGAGCATTGCCAAGGCAGCTGGTAGGGCCTGTGGGTAATTCCCTCATGTCAATGTGACACTGGGCATGACCATGTGTTTGTTTGATATGGAGACAGTCGGAACGACAGGCATGGCATGTATTTGTAATCCAGCATGATGTCTATAATCATCAACATCAACATCATTCATCAACATCATCATCATCATTCATCAACATCATCATCATCATCGCCATCATCATCATTCATCAACATCATCATCAACATTATAATCATTCATCAACATCATTCATCAACATTCTCATCATTCATCAACATCATTCATCAACATTATCATCATTCATCAACATCATTCATCAACATCATCAACATCATCATCAACATCATCAACATCATCATCATCATTCATCAACATCATCAACATCATCAACATCATCATCATCAACATCATCATCATCATTCATCAACATCATCAAAATCATGCATCAACATTATCATCATTCATCAACATCATTCATCAACATTATCATCATTCATCAACATCATCCATCAACATCATCATCAATCATCAAAATCATCATCATCATCATCAATCATCAAAATCATCATCATCATCATCAATCAATCATCCATCATCATCAATCATCATCATCAATTTTCATCATAATCATCAATCATCATAATCATCAAGTTGTCCAGCGTGCTCTACTATCCGCAATAACAACACATAGCAAGATTTTAACTGTAATTCGACATATAATCCAATGCATTAGCTATCTTGGACTATGTATGTATTACACAAAACGACCTATTTTAGCTGATAACCTGTTATGCGTTGTCTTTGATATGAATATCCTAAGGAAAAATCTGTACACATGTATATCGGTTAAGACTATATATATTGTGTATCAGTATTGTCGTCTGTAGGTGTTTTATGATGATAGTATTAATTTTTACATGATTGGGAATACTATTTCACTAATAATACATAGCAAGATTTGAACCAGCGATTTTCAAGTGTAATTCAGCATATACTCCAATGCATTAGCTATCTCAGCTATGTGTATATTTATTTTGAAAATGACCTAGATTTAGCTGATAACCGGTTATCTAGAATATTCTAATATGTAAACACATCGGCTGTAATATATATAGGGCTATATCTTTGTAACAGTATTGTCATTTAATGGCGATAATTGAACCTGTGATTTTAAAGTGTAATTCAACATATAATATAACCAATTAACTATCTCGGATGCATTATTCACGAATTAACGGTTTCACAGGGCAGAGGGAATAAGCCTACAGATTACAGTCAGTAAGTATACATATATTATAGACTGTTGTCAATAATTTTGTCGTTATCAGTGTGTTATCAGTCCAATTGATCTGTTGGCTATAATTGCACAACAATTCATAAATGATAAATATCATTTTTTGTAATCTAATTATCGGTTCCCCATTGGCTCAATTGATAGCAGCACTGAATTCTGATTTAAAAAACATGGTTCAATTCTCTAAAAAAACCCTCAGCTAGATGGTACCAAGTTCGAAACGGTACACACTAGTGTAGGGGTGTAATGACACACACACATACACACACACACACACACACACACACACACACACACACACACACACACACACACAACCAACACTGCGGGGTGAAGCACTAAAACCCCTGCAGAAAGAGAGAAGAAAGAGAGAGAGAGAGAGAGAGAGAGGCCAGAGGCCGATGATACTGCAGGGGTTCTCCCAGAGAGGTGGGGTTCAGGAGTTTTAAAGTTTTTTAGGGTTTTTTTTAGTTTTGTTTGCTGCAACATTATCACGCCTGTATGTAATGTCATTGATCAAAGGCATACAACTAAAGTAGTTATATACTAGGAGTTCTAGAATAGGCCACCACCTGGTGGTGGCCTATTAGAGAAACGCAACTGTAGAGGTAATCAATTCTAAATCATGGGTTATCCTGAAGAGTTATATGCATGGGATAGGCTGCGCAGCACGGCAGAAAAAACTATGCAAATAAATCACTTGAGTTCTGGAGAGCTTCTCCTGACCCATCATTCGCAATAGTAGTAGACGAGTTACTCACCCGAAAAACCCCACCAGGTGTCGAGTTAGGACGCTATCCACTGACAGCAATGGCAATGGCAGAACTAAGACAGTTTTTTAGAGAGGAGTTAATAAAAGTCAGCTATGTTGTACGCTTTTCTTTTAGGAGGATATTCAATGATGTCTACCAGAATTTTCATTGGTAAACTGATTCCCATACTTGAAAGTACAACTGCAGAACCATCAATAATCCCGGAGTGTATCGACCCGGATGTGCACACTAGATGTATATTCTCATCAGTCACAGATATCTGCTCGTTATTGTTGGATTTATCATAGTATTTACATATAGGCTCTCCAGCTCCATCGAATTTATGATGTACGCGGACCATAGGGTTACTTAGCAACGCGCCACCTTTCACGAGTGCTTTATCTGAGATTCGTTCCTGAATCATGTTGACTACTCTCAAGTTAGGTGTTGTAATTGGTGTGTTGATATTTCCGATACGTTTTTCATGGATCATGCGATGGACCTCATCACAGAAAGCTTTGTTTAGATAGTTAAACAATGTATATAGATTGCTGTTTTTCTCATCAGGCTTAGCAACCCCTTCATACTCTAAGGCTGGATATTTCTGAACTTGAAGTTGAGGATAGGAATTCTGACCATGGAATGCTGTTAAGTGGCCTACATGCTTCTCAACCTTAAACCGGTAATGTAATGGATAACGATGTCCATCTATCATGATAAAGACACTCGTGTACTTAACGTTATGTTTCCCTGCTCGAATATGGGCCCAGTCGATTTGTAAAACATTACTTAATGGAACACCTGATTGCTCAGCTTTTTGAGAGTCAGAAATAATATCTTCAACGCATAGGATAGATATTTTCAATATATAATATTGCAAGATATACTTAGGAAGTCATTTCTCTAATACGAAATTATAGATGTTCGTGTTCCCACCTGGCATGAATTTTTTGTGCTGACTCATTCTGAGCATCGCAATGCCTGCTGGTGGTGGGGCGGGGCCTATGGGTATAGCACAGTTGACGATTCTCCACCTTTTTTCTAAAACTCCTGTGGGAGGCGTGGTCACCTTTGTCATAGTCCCTATGAGTATAGCGCAGCTATAGTGCAGCTCTGCATTTCAACAGTCAGTGCGCCAGGATTATGAAGCCCCTGTGGGAGGCGCAGTCACCTTTGTCATTGCATTCAGGAAGAAGTGCGCCAGAATCGCTATTTTATAAATACTGTTAGTGAAAAAGTGCTTGCGAATATCTTTGTTGCTGCGCCTTATGTTGAGCTTGAACCTATGCCCTCTGGTCTGTGTAATACTGGATGGCTCGAAAAAGTAGTCCTTATCAATATTATATAGATCCTTGATGAGCTTGAATGTTTCAATTAAATCTCTTCGGAATCATCTATATATTAGTGACATTAGATTTAGGGCTTCAAGTCGTTCCATGTAGCTATACTCTTTAATTTGCGGGATGAGTTTTGTTGCTCGGCGTTGATATCTTTCTAATAGCTGTGATTGCCTTTTCAATCTTGGTGACCATGCCGAGTTGCAGTATTTGGGAATAGGTCTCACTAGAGATTTGTACAATAGCGTGAACGTAGATGGGTCAATGTTGGTAAATGTTCTCTTGATTAGTCCTATATGTGCTGTTCGCCTTTGATACGATATTCCCTATATGTATATCAAATGAAAGGTTTTTGTCAATATACACTCCCAAGTCTTTTTCTACCTCTGACGTTGATACAGGATGTCTATCGAGCGTATCTGTCATATAGTATTTGGTTTGAGGGTTGTTTCTGTCGAACCGTATGACATGCGTTTTATCTGTGTTGAAAGATAGTTGCCATATCTGTGACCACTTACATACTTTGTCTATGGTGTCCTGAATCTTACTGGTAGCTAGGTTGCCATATATCTTTGTGTCGTCTGCAAATATTTTGCAGTGACAGGTTAGTCCATCAGGTAGGTCATTTATATATATCAGAAAAAGTATAGGTCCCATGACTTCCTTGTTGCACGCCGCTAGTCACCTCAATCCAGTCTGATGTTGTGTCATTAATCCTTACTCTCTGGCTTCTGTTACATAGGTAGTTTCCTATCCATCTTACTATGTTGTCGCCAATACAATAGCTTCTTAGTTTTGTTTGGAGTCGTTTGTGTTGTACAGGTTAAATCCTTTTGAGATGTATACTGCATCGACAGGTTCATTTGAGTCAAGTGTGGCTGTTATATCTTTAATGTGTTAGTCGAGGTAAGTATCTCTAATGGTTTCAATGAATTTTGTAGCCTTATTGTTTGGCCCCGCATTGCTCAGGCCATCAACCCAATTTATTTCTGGGTGATTGAAGTCACCCATAATAACAATGTGACTGTCCTTGGTGTCTGATACCTCGAGAAGTAGTTCGTGTAGAAGGGTGTTGTTTGCATCTGTGCTGTTGGGTGATCGGTAGATACATCCAATAAGCAGACTGTCACCTTTATAAAGGTTAATGTTGCACCAAATTGAGTCAGTATATCTTTTATTACTGCTTAGGAGCGCTTCTGAAGTCTGTAGTTCCTTTTTTAGTCTATAGAGCGACACATCTTCCAAGGGAGTCAATTTTGTACCAGCAGTCATATCCAGTAATATTTAACTCTTCTTGCTGTATGCTGAAAGAAGAATTTTTGTGCTTAATTTCTGTAAGACCAATTATATCAGGTAAGGCCTCCACTACAATAATTGTGGTACGAAACGTCCAGATACTCATGCGACCAACATAAGTATGACATGTTGGCCCCGTGGGCCTCTTGATGTTCTACCGTTGCTGATGACCTCACATTGTGCAGCAACTCAGCTCAAATAAGAGCTACAGATCATGCTAGACAAAACATACTTATTTGCCAACAGAGAACACTACAACATCCATCCTGAAAAATCATGTATCCAGATCCGATCCACTCCAAAGAACTATAGTAAATTAACATCACCAATTTGGAACCTCGGAAGCACGACTCTAGCGGTTACAGACAGGACAACACATATTGGCCTATCACGTACTTCAAAGAATGAAGCATTAATCAACACCGACGAAAGGATTTCAACTGCCCGAAGAACATTCTACGCTATGACAGATACCAGTTTACATGGCACAAATGGACTCTCACCGAGTGTTTGCTACCATATCTACATGTTGTATGTCATGCCGAGACTACTATATGGCCTGGAGATATTTGCCCTCTCATTAAAGCAGTTAGACAGTCTTGAGGCATTCCATATAAGCATGCTCAGGAAGATACTCTCTGTACCAGTTCGCACCGCCAAGGCTATTATCTTTATACTCATTGGAGCGAGACCCATTGCCGCAGAGCAACATATTCGCCAACTTTCATTATTGGGAAGCATCATCCGAAGCCAAAACTGTACCCTGAACAGAATCTTGGAGCGGCATATAGCCCTAAGCCCGGGTAAAGACCCTAGCTGGTTCATATACATTCAGACCATCCTACACCAGTATGAACTTCCGTGTCTAGCAGAGCTGAGATCGCAAGCCATAACAACGCAACAGTGGAAACTCTAAACACGAACAGCAGTAGACAACGATTGGGCAACCCAATTGATCCAGCAGTGCTTCACAAAGAGTACTCTCTCGCGATGCTGTTTCACATGTCTGTCAATAGGCAATATGCATCAGACCATGTCCACCATACAAAATGACACAAAAGATGTTCGAAGAGCCAGCATCAAGACTAGATTCGTCGCTGGAACATACCTGGAACAGGCTAACCTAGTCAGATTCAACCAAAATCAAATCGACCCATTGTGCGCATTATGCCAACTGGAAACCAAGGGTTATCCCCACATGCTCGTGAAATATAATTCCTGCTTAGCCACAGACAAAGTCACTTTCATGAACTCAAGGAATATATCAAGGGAAACCTTGGTCAATCTACATGGATATCTATCTGCAGCGATATAAACATCCTCACCCAACTCATAATCGACTGCACAGTTTTAAAAGATTTTGATATAATTTTGGATGACCACCTAATCTGTCAGGAGATAGAAACGATCACCAGGAAACTCTGCTACCGTATACATTGCCGTAGAGTCCTCATCCTCAATGCAGCCACTGTAGTGAAGTGATTTAGCTGTTGTTATTACTTCCGTCTACATAATAACACATAGACTGCCTCTGTCAGGAACATAGTCATACACACACCCATACATTTCACTCGCACTGTTATGTTCGCTTGATACCATTGACTGTGCATATCATCTGCATTGTGATGATCGTATGTACAATAGACTGTTGCAAATACTTGCTTGTAACTCTCGCTTATGCTATCAAGTTTCTGCATCACGTATCTTCGTTGAATTGTAATCTGTGTCACTGTAATATTCAAACTGTAATTTGTGTGATTATAATTGTAATAGCTACTACCACATACATGTGGGTGCTCCAACCAACTGGAGGACTATCCAAATGTGTAAGATCTTTGCGGATGATACAAAACTGTTTGGTAACCCTAACAACATGAACCTTCAAGACAATATAGATAATGTATGTAATTGGTCTCAGATTTGGCAGCTACACTTTAATACAGACAAAACACATATGTAATACACTTTGGTTCAAATAATCCTAGGACCCAGTATTATATGACAGCCACTACAAGCCAGTCACAAACCATTGAAATCATACCGTCCACAAGTGAAAAAGATCTTGGCGTACACATAGATGAAAATCTCTCCTTCGATACCATATAAATGCAATTGCATCAAAGGCTAACAGCATAGTTGGTCTAATTAACACAACCTTCAATTACATAGATGAAAACACCCTTACCCTGTTATTCAAATCACTAGTCCGACCAATTTTGGAATACTGTAACTGCATATGGTCTCCTCGTTTTAAAAGACAATCTTGTATAATCGAAAGGGTCCAGCGCAGAGCCACTAAACTTGTTCCCTATTTGAGAAACTACTGCTACACAGACAGGTTAAAGGCGTTGAACCTCATGTCACTAAAAACAGAAGGCTTAGAGGAGACTCAATCGAAACATACAAATTTATCCATGATGATTACAACATTGACAAAAACGCATTCTTTGACCGATCAAGTAACACACGCACTAGAGGTCACACATTCAAGCTCAAACTAAACGCAGCAGAAAAGAAATTCGTAGGCATTTTTCCCCGAACCGAATTATTAACACATGGAACTCACTCCCTTCTTTTGTGGTCGAGGCACCAACGCTCAGCGTGTTTAAATCAAAACTAGATATGCACCTAAATGACATAATATACGATCATGACATAACCAACTAATAGATATATAATAATAAGGCAATCTAGAAATATACCCAAATGCTAGGTGCAGAAGGGTGTAACCATAAGCGTAGGTGGCACACCGCAGCTAACGCAGGATAACCCATCTACCCCACAGCACCTCCCAAAGTCAACCAGGGTCCTGATTACTGTCAATGAATAATGCCAACCAAACAAATAAACAACTGTAACTAAACAAAGTACAAGCACTAGTAATACAATACTAACAGAATTCCAGAGGCAATAACAAGCCAAGGGCTTATGCCTCGTAAAATGATGATGATGATGATGATGATAAGAGAACAGGATCACATGCATAGAGTTATCTAACTTCCTATATGATCACATGACGATTAATAAGTATCACATGACGATTAACGCACGTGACAATCATACTTCAACTTTTAAAACAAATTTTGTATGTTCGTCTTAAAATACAAATAAAATAAGAATGCATAGATTAATAATCAGCGTTTTTATTGTCAGTTATGTAACTGGGTTGGTAACGGCATGTTCATTTCCACCAAGTGTATGGTGTTCTTCTCCAGAGATTAGCGAATCTTGCAAGGTAATTTCGCGGTATTTAATTTCTGAAACAAACTAAACTGGCATCTTGCCTTTTCTTGGTGATACGGGTAACGGGTAACGGAAGGTTCACTCTCATCTTGTAACTTGTAACATATCATAACCTCCTTTGTAAGAGAACCGCATTAACATCATCATCGTCATCATCATTTCAAAGGACATAAGCCATTGTCGTCTTTGTGTCCCAGTAGATTCGGTGCACTGTGCTACTTTACATACTGCATACGACAATACGTGAAAGATAAGTTACAAGATTTACAAATATTTACAAGTTTTTGACAGCCTAGATGACAATGTCTAGGTCATCAGCTACGGTGTGCCGCCTACAACCATTTACCAAGACACTTAGTCAGCCCTTAGGTCAGCTGCGGTGTGCCGCCTACCAGGAAGACTTACCCACCAAGCCTGTCCAATATGGCTATCTATGAACATATAATTGAATTTCTACCACAAAGCATTTTTAAATAACTGCCGTCTTTGCCGGTGGGCAGGTGTATGTATCACACCCAATCAAATGAAGTATAATTAGTTCTGTACAAGTTAGTCAAAGGTGAATGTACTTTCTACTTCGAATATTACTTACCAGATGTAATAATAATAATAATAATAATAAGCTTTATTTAACGAAGGTAAACCGATCAGTTACAGGTTGCTGGTCTTCCCCGGGGCCTTCAGACTATACTTAGTACTATTTACATTTATGTACATAACTTTGATATATACAATATACACATTAAGTTTATTTACACAATATACAAATATACAACATTTTAACCCTTATGGTGCTGTTCTCTAAGATGTCAAAATAGTAATAAGTGTGCTGATGGAAGTCAAGTGTACATTTTGAAAACTCTTTTATCAAAGCTGTTGTATCTTGCTTACAGAAAAAGTTTACAAAATGAACACCAGCTACCATGCTGTATTTAATGAAATAATTTACATTTATTGCTCAGCAGCCTGAGGATTAAAATAGGAATTACTTTTATACGATGATTTAACTATCTGATATGTAACTGTCTGTCTGCTGCAAGCCACCAGGCCATGATTTCAACAGGCAGCAACTCCAGACCTGCTGAATGTATCTCGGAAACAACTCAACCAAAAGTTGGTGGTGGCTTAATTATCTCCCAACAACTGTAGGATGAGCTGTCTCCAAATCATTCAACATATCCAGAGTTAAACCCTATGGAAAATGTAGTCTACAGGAATTCAGCAGGGAGACATTTTACCTTTTTCACCTACAAGTCCCTGAAAAAGTATATTCTTTATAATATAAAACTTAAATTGTATTCTGTTGAATATTTTGAAATTAACCTGACCAGAAGCCATTTGCTGCCTAAGACAGCAATGGCTTCCAGTCAGATTAATTTCAAAACACTCAACAGTTTTCGTGTATGGTAGCGTTGAAAGTTAGATATTGTGAATTCATGGGTGAAAGGGTTAATGCATATACTTTGTTCTTTATCTTCCTTGTTGCTCTGCCATATATTGAGATTTGAAAGCAGTCAAGGAAGAGGCTGTTCTAAGTGGTATTTTTAAGGAATTCCATAATCTGGACCCTTTTACAACAAAACTAGAGGAATGTAGTACACTTTTTGCTAATGGGATTTGCAACTGCATATTTTCAAAAGATCTCAGATTACGATCATGGGAATCTGAGCTTTTTATAAACAGTTTTAATAAGTATTCTGGATTTTCATTCCTAACAGCTTTATATACAGTACAGCAAGTTTTGTAATTAATTCTCTCATGTATTGACATTCATTTCAGTTTCTCAAATAGAATTTTTGAGGGTGTACAAAATTTTTCAGAAAGGATGATTCTTGCAGCACGTTTTTGTAATTTTAAGAGCCTGACTAATTGGTGTTCTTTACAATTGTTTCCCCACACTACAAGGCAAAAATCAAAGTGAGGTAGAATATATGAATTGAAGAATTTTAAACGAATATCAAGAGGTAGGTCTTTTGCATATTTCTTAAGTATTCCCAAAAGTCGTGAAATTTTTTTAACAACATTATTGATGTGATCCGTGAATGTAAGCGTGTCATCTATATGCACACCTAGAAGTTTTTCGCAGGTACTACCAGTTAAATCTGTATTATCATATTGGATGGTGACATCTTTAAAATCTTTAAGTTTAATTCTTGATCCAATCAATACAAATTTTGTCTTGTTTGTATTTACAATCATTCTATTCTCATTACACCATTCCTTGACTGCTTTCAAACCATCATTTAAAGATTTAGTTAAGTTAGCAGCACAGTTTGATTTAAAATAGACAGTTGTGTCATCGGCATACATGTCAGTATCACATTGACTAATGTAAGATGGGAGGTCATTTACATAGATTATAAATAGTAGAGGGCCTAAGATTGATCCCTGCGGTACACCATGCTTAACAGCCATAGGGTCTGCTAAGATGCCAGATTTACTGACGCATTGCCACCTGCCATTTAAATATGAAGAAAACCATCTTAGTGCAGAATTATCAAATTTATAGAGTTCTAATTTCTTAATTAATATATTGTGATCAATTACATCAAATTCCTTTCTAAAATCAATTAATACATTTCCAGTTATTTCTCCATCATCAATCACCTTCGTCCATGAATTAAGCATTTTAAGGAGAATTGTTTCACAAGAGTGATATTTACGAAAACCCGACTGATTGTTACAAAGTAAATTATACTGAGACATATATTCATAAACTTGGATGTGAATATGGCGCTCCATTATTTTGGACAATATAGGAAGAATAGAAATTGGTCGATAGTTTTCAATATTGTTTACATATATTTAAGCTCTCGCTTCATTGTCGAGGGCGTATGTAGCGATCAGTCTTAATTTTTTGGTTATTTTAACGTTAGTTAATCACCAAGTTGTGTGTATAAAATTTTCACTCTAAAAATTTTCAAATAGTTTCCTGCCTAAATCTTGATTAACGTTAATTTAAGAGAAAGTTAATGTTTTTTAAAGCAATCAAGAATGTGTGCATGTGTTCATATTCATGTTATCATATTCAGCGTTTTAATTCTTATTCTGTGTTCAGAGAAGATTAAGGACAGGGCAAAGCCCCTCCAGATACTTTATTCTCCTGTTGTAATCGCTTCATGAAGCGGAAGTTCGCGGGACATCATTGTGTAGCCTGGGCGAAGTGCAATGTTGGGTCTCCTTGCGATGGCTGTGTTAAGTGGTGGTCGGAGTTGGTGGCTGAATTTGACAATGATCGACGTGTGCATATGGAGAGGATTGCGAAGGACAAGGTGACCAAGGTGGATCAGGCGTCCGTGAAGGGATTGGAGGTGCTCCTGAATGAATGCATGGACTCATTTCACATCAAGAGTATACTTACCACCCTGATACTCTATGATATTTCCCAAATATCGACCTAGCTTCAATAATACTCATAATTAAAAAGAAACCGCCCCCACTGGGCAGGTTACTCAACTGACAGATGTGCGACCCAAACTCGCGCATGCGCGGGGCTGTCTTATTCTCTTTCTAAACTATTGACCTGCCATTGCAACACGCTTTCTAGCCTTGCTTTTGCTTTTGATCTTTTTGAAGCTTTAAGTTGTTCTGCAACTTGATTTTTACTAATTTTAGTATGTCTCACGCTGCCAAATTGCAGGGAATTTTTTGTTGGGAAAAAATTGCATAGCAGTAACTGCTAAACAAATCGAATAATGTATAGCAGTTCATAGCACTTGCATAGCAAACAAACTGTGTTGAAACTGGTTGGTGTTCCAACGGGGACGAAGGACTACCAGACTTGGCAAATCAGTAGTCCATCTAAAAAATTAGTAGTCCGTAAGGCGGATAATATGAGACACATAGTTTACACAAATTGCAGAAATCTGACATGAACAGATGGTTGAATAATTAATATTGGACTTCTGAGAATGTTATTGAGGATAGTGTATCAGTCTTCAGGTCTACAGTAGCCAGTATTGTTATTTGTCAGTTTAACATATGTCAGATTCAGAATATGCATGTACTGACTCTGGCCAAGGTCACGGAGTATAGGAAACCTAAAATAATACGTTTTGGCAGAATTGGCAATTACATTGATTGGAAGCTGTTGCTGCTTAAAGGCAGCAACATATCCCAGTCAAATTATTTTCAAAAAAATCAATAATGTACCTCCCATGAATACTGTGATTTCATTGACTAGGTTTAACATATCACATATCCCTTTCAACTGGTAGGCTAAACAAAGTACACATCATTCAATACAATGTAAAATGGCTGAATAGTGTTAGTGCTTAGCTGGAAGCTGTTGTAGGCTATGGCAGCTGTGAGCAACAGGTCCCCCTTAAAAACTTGCAACATATTCAACAGCTTATTAATATGAAATTGAATTTCTGCGATACTACGACTTCAGTTGAAAGAGTTAACAATTTAAAAAAAAAATTACTAATGGTTGTTTTCTCTGGCTTAAATAGTGAATGATAAAAAGTTTTACTGTGATCAGCGTGTATCAATCGGTCTACCGTGTTACTAGTTTTACTACGAATGCTATATATAGAGATACTACTACGTCATTCATAAAATTACCACGTAAAACATTGTTTATTTTCTTTACTGTCGGTAGTTTCCTTGCGATTCATTGGTTGCTTTCTTCTTCTTCTTTTCGATCGCTGGTATCACACTTGGAGAGCCGTTCTCAAGATGAAATCTGTGGTTTTCTGCAGTTCTTCCACAGGCCCATACAGCTTTTCAAGAATAGAGGTTGACAAAGGCCAGATCTCTTCTCTCAGCAGCTGATACGTACTGCAACATTGAAGTATGTGCTCTGTGGTCTGTTCTGCTTCTCCACAAGGACAAGCGGGCGATGTCGTAAGGTGGAACCGCCTGTACATGTGTTGGTTTAGTCTGTTGTGTCCAGTTCTGAGACGAATAATGGTCACTTGCTCTGGCCTCGAGAGATGATGGTAGGCATCTTCTGATTGAGGTGTTCTATAGAGGGACTTAATGATAGTCTTCATCTCTGTATGGGTAACCATGTTTTCTGTCTGATTCTCTTCTGCACCCACCTTTGCCATCTTGTCTGCTTCCTCATTTCCTTGGACTCCACAGTGTGAGGGGATCCACTGCAGTGCTATCCGAAAGCATTTGATGGTTTGTAGTGCTTCTTCAAGTTGTGGCAGCTTACCTTTGGTGATAGCCTCAAGGACGGAGCGGGCATCAGATAAAAAGACAATCTGTGCAATAGGGTCTGCTGTTCTGCTGATGGTATTAGCTGCATGAACCAGTGCTTCGACTTCAGCTCTGTAGTTTGTGCAGTGTTTGCCTGTCGGTATTGCAGCTGACTCATGTTGTCCGTTTGGATACTGTATGTACAGTCCGGCACCTCCGCTCCTAATTGCATCTTTGGCTGATCCATCTGTGTAGATCCTTATCCATGTCTCCTGAGGGTACATTTCTTCCAGCATGGCTAGGGTCAGGGCCTTCTTGCTCACATCACTGTGTTCATTTTTGGTTGTGAGATGAGGTACTGTGGTGCGAATAGCTATGCTCTCTAGTTTGTTTTCCCAGGGTGGAGGATCAAGGGTGTGGTTTGGATCTTCTATTTGTGCTGGCAACATCTCTTGGTGTTTCCTTTGAAGTGCTTTTGTCTCTTTCACAAAACAGATCTTTTAAGTCTTCCTGATGACAGCTGTGCTTGCCTGATCTTCATCGGGTGGTTATTGAACGATTTGAACTTTGCAGCTTGGATCAGTGCTTTGCATTCCCTTCCTTTGCTAAGTGGGGGAATACCTGCTGTCTGCTCCATTTTTTCTATTGGTGTTGATCTCATTCCACCAGTGATGATGCGCAGTGCCTGGTTTTGTACTCTGTCGAGGTTCTGTTGATGAGATTTAGCTGTTGTCATCCATGAGCTGGATCCATACTCAAGGTGTGGTCGTACGGCACCTAGGTAGATGGTCTTGAGGATCCTTTCATTGGCACCCCACTTTGTTCCTGCCAGCTTCCTCATGATGTTTAGCTTTCTTCTGGCCTTTGCCTCTGCATTCTGGATGTGCTCCTTCCATGTTAATCTTCTGTCATATGTGACTCCCAGGTATGTCTGCTGGTCCTCGTATTCGAGTGGAGTACCGCCCAGTGTCAGATTGCCAACCTTGGCTTTGGTGGACAGTGTGAATAGCATGGCTGATGATTTTTCTTTGTTGATGGTAATACACCAGCGATTGGCCCAAGCTGTAATTCTGTCCAAGGCGAGCTGCATTCTGTACGTGGCAGTCGTTGTGTACTCCTCGGTGCACCAGATTATGAGGTCATCTGCATAGAGGGCTGCTTGGATCCCATTGGGCAGCTCTGCTACAATGTCATTGATGAAGAGTATGAACAGAGTAGGTGATAATACTCCGCCTTGTGGCACCCCTTGTCTCAGCAATACATTCTGTCCAGATTGTCCATCCACCAGCACCCTAGCTCTGCGATTGTGTAGGTATGACTTGGTCCATCGGAACATGTTGCCACCGATGCCTGTGCGCCGGAGCTTCACGAGGAGGCCATCCTTCCACACCTTGTCAAATGCTTTCTGCAGATCGATAAAGGCAGCTAGCATCACCTTCTTGGCTTGAAAAGTGTCTTCTATGACCTGTGCAAGATGTGTTGTTTGATCTTCTGTGCTCCTGTATCTTCTGAATCCGGCCTGCTCTGAAACTATAATGTTCTCTGACTCCAGGTACCACTGCAACCGCTGGTTGATGATGCGCTCCATGGTCTTGCATATGCAGCTTGTAAGACTGATAGGACGGTAGCTCAGCACTTTCGTCTTGTTCTTTCCTTTTTTCAGAATAGGAGTCATTCTGGCTTCCTTCCAGCACTGAGGAACCTCTCCATTGGTCCAACTGAGATTAAAGATGTCTAGCAACTTGCGAAGAGATGCATTACCAAGGTGTTGGATCATTTCATTCGTAATGCCATCTGGCCCGGGAGATTTCTTCTTTTTCAGTTGGCGGATAGCCTTCTTCAGTTCTGTTAAACTAATGTCAACTTTCATTGCATCGTGAGTGTTGGTGTCTGTTCTTTCCTTTTGCTCTTTTCTAACCTCCCTTTGACGCATTCGTGGTATAGAAATGTTGCTTTCTTTTGCATATGCCTTCGCAAAGGCATCTGCTGCCATCTTTCCTGTCAGTGTTTGTCCATCTTCTTCAAGAGTAATCTTCTCTCCCCTGACACCCTCATCATTGAGTGCTTTAGTCAGTCTCCATAGTTTTGTGGTGTCTCTCTCTAAATTAAACCCTGCCGTCTTTTCCCTCCAGCTTCTTCTTTTGGCCTCCAGCTTGGTCTTTAGATACCTGGCTTTAGTTTGTTGTAGCGTGAAGTGGTTTTCATGACAGGGATTACCCTCTGCATCTTCTCTGGCCTTGTCTAGTTTATCATGTGCTGCTTGCAGTTCTGTTGTCCAGTAGGGGCGGTAGTTTTTCCTGAACCCTCGAGGAATCGCTTCATTGGCAGCCTTGAGGATACTTGAATTAAATTCCTTGACCACATTGTTGATGTTTCTCCCTTCTACTGCTATATTATGGGTAAGCTCATTGGAACGAATGCCGAACAGACTCCAATTTGCCTTTTTGTAGTTCCACCTTGGATGTTGAGGTGAACTGGTCGAAATACTTCCAGAAAGAGAGAGGAGGACTGGGCGGTGGTCGCTTCCTCCTAACTGCGATCCGACCACTCTACTGAGGTTTCTGTGAATGTCTTCTGTACAAAATGCCAAGTCCGGCGTTGTTGTCGAGCGCCATCGGCGCGAGTAGAAGGTAGGCTGATCTGTGGGATCGTTGACAAGTAAAAGGTGCTTTTCATCTTGCCATGCTTCAATGTCTTCTCCTCGTTTATCAAGTGTTCTGTATCCCCAGCTCTGGGACTGGCTATTAAAGTCTCCCGTAATGAGGAAGTGGCAGTCCGGGACCTGGATTGTGTCAAGTGAGAGATTCTTGTCATTAGGGCAGTAATAATTGACAATTTCAATCACAGAGTTGCTGGTTGTTACCTTGATCTTGATATATTCTGCCTCTTCCATAAAGGTTTTGATCTGGCTGGCGTTCACACTGTTTCGGACCAAGGTCATCACCCCACCTTTCTTTCTTCCTCTTCGATCACACCGGAAAATCTGGTAACCTCTGATCTTAAATGGTTTTCCTTCTTGCAGGTGTGTCTCTTGAATGCAGCAGATATCAATGTTGTTTTCGTACAGGAACTGTTCGAGCTCTGATTTCTTGTTGGTAACCCCTTCTGCATTCCAGTGCATGATGTTGATACTGGGGTTCTCTTTGGGTTTGGTCTTCTCTTTCCGTTGGCCAGTAGCTCTCCATCCTCGTCCCCTGGCTCCACAAGACGAGTTGATGGGACCTCCAGTAGCTGAGGGTGGGCTCCTTCGAGGCATGGAGCCCGGCGCTGCACCTGCCTGGCGGATCCTCACAGGGCGAGCACCATTTCGATTGATTCGATCTCCAAGTGTAATTTCATTAGCGTTGTGCATAATGCTCTGGTTAGCCCCTCCAAATGTCTGGATTGACACCCAGTGGGTTACACCCCTGCGCCACGTTGAGGCCGAGCATATAGTCTTAAACTGGTAGGCTAAACAAAGTACACATCATTCAATACAATGTAAAATGGCTGAATAGTGTTAGTGCTTAGCTGGAAGCTGTTGTAGGCTATGGCAGCTGTGAGCAACAGGTCCCCCTTAAAAACTTGCAACATATTCAACAGCTTATTAATATGAAATTGAATTTCTGCGATACTACGACTTCAGTTGAAAGAGTTAACAATTTAAAAAAAAAATTACTAATGGTTGTTTTCTCTGGCTTAAATAGTGAATGATAAAAAGTTTTACTGTGATCAGCGTGTATCAATCGGTCTACCGTGTTACTAGTTTTACTACGAATGCTATATATAGAGATACTACTACGTCATTCATAAAATTACCACGTAAAACATTGTTTATTTTCTTTACTGTCGGTAGTTTCCTTGCGATTCATTGGTTGCTTTCTATATAGTTATATTTATTAACCAATAATCTTGCGAGAAAGTATGTTCCCGACTTTGGAGAAGAGTACTTGTGAACACTCTCGTGCATGCGTCGGTCTTGGCGACATGCCATTCTAAATCTGTTGCTTGCACGAATCAAGAGCGATACGCCACCGTAGCATGGCTAACTATACTGTGTCGGCCTTGATTTGGGGGATGCGCTAACAGGAGTTTTTAGCATTCCCGATGATATAACTCAGTTTCCGAGACAAACATTGTCTAAATCGACCAGAATCAGCCTAGATAAACTTGTATTTTTAAAGTTTATCATAACGCTAACTAATGGCGAGGCAATGATCAATAGCCATACCCCCCCCCTATAGGAGAATGTAGATTTACAAGAGAGTCTGTTACGAGCAATATGTCGACGACTGCGAATACCCTGTGATACATATTGCGAGTTTCCGACTGGTGTCCAAACTCAAAACTGAAGTCTGTAACAGTTTATTATTATACCAGAAGAAGGAAGCCGCTAACGCATGCGCGCATCGCTAGCTTTTAGAATTTTGATCTATAGAGCGCTTACTGAACGCGCGTCACCGGCGGTCATTTGTCCCATAGTGAAGGAAGGTATGAAGATATGCGCTCTATAGCTATATATGTCTATGGACTATATCGGAAATCAGTCTCCAACGCATGCGCATCTCGCTTCCTTACTAAATTTGACAAGCGTTTTGCAACTTTTAGTGACTTTTTATCAAAAATATTTCAAAATTAAGTGAATTGACTGAATTTTACATCAAAATTATGTATCGCAGCTAATAGCTATGCGAAGTTGTGAATGTGTAGCAACAGGTACTCATTTGCATCACATTTTGCGATGCGATACCGCTCAAAAAATTTCCTGAGTTGCCGGAGGATGCTCCCAGTCCTAGCCATCAGGTGTACTGTAGTAAATTTATTGATAAAAGATTTGCGTGGTGGCTCGGATGGTATATCCAGGATTCGCACTAACTCGCGGATACGTCTTTATTAGGCTTGCTCTTTTTGGGGGAGGCCTATATATTAGCTAACGCATGTTGTGCTTTGTATTGTCAGACACATTTAGCTGATTTCTGAAGTGTATCCTTTATTTGAACAATATTTATACTTGGTTTTCTGGGTCCATCTAATTTATTAAGAGTTTGCAGAGGGAATTATTATCATAAGAAGTAATTTTTCAGCATTCTCCCCCCTCCACAGGGTTTGGATTCAGGATCAGGTATTCCTGTTGTTGTTCAGCAGACTTCACTCATTCTTCAGGAATTATCTTCTGAGGTTAAGTATGGAGAGAATAAATTTTCAGTCATTTTATTTCTATATATTTTTTAAAGATTTTATGAGTGAGTGTTGTGTTATTTATAATCTGTCTTGATGGTTTGCATAGGTTCATTGTGTTTATAAAGTTCAACTACTAATGAATCTTTGTATTGAGCTGTGGAGTCTAGCATTCGCCTCTCAACTATTCAAGTTCAAATTCTAATTGTTTCCCTTGTCATCGTGAAGAAGAATAAGAAGTTTTTAGGATTTGTTTACCTTTAGTCAGGCCTTCTGCAACTGGTTTTTTGTGTCGTTTCAGAGGGTTATTGAAAACAAATGCCCTTCCTGCCACCGTTTCGTGAAGGCCCGCTTTTTCGCTCATGCCCTTACTAGATTGCCATGTGTGTGAGTCGTGTCCGGTGGAGGTTTTTACTGATTTTATAAATCAGCAGGTAAAGGACTGGGCGGCAGATGAGAAAAGATGACTTGACAAAGTCTTGTGGTAAGAAGAGGAAGGCATCCATGCCAGACATGGAGGCCTTCCATCTTGAGATGATGGGAGAAATGAAGCCAATCACGGATCTTGTCCCGGAGTTGCTTCGCAGCTTGCTTCCCGGTTCAAGTTCGCCATTGTCTTCCTCATTTGCTCCAGAACAGAGTGTTCCCGTCTCTGGGTCTGGTTCTCTTAGTAAGCCAGTTTTCGTTATAGACCCAGAGATGGCTCCTGTTGGTCCAGCACTGAGGCTTGTCTCACCCGTGGACCCGGTAGCGAAAGCCATGGCCTCGGGCATTCGCTTATCGAATGTTCTAGAGCAGCCTAAGGCTAAAGGTATCAGCGCCTCACGCGATACCGCTCCTGCCCAGGCCGAGTTAGATCCCTTTTCAAGCTTGGCGGCTAATCTTTCTGGGCAGGAAGAAGAGGACACTGTTATGGCCTGCCGATGGCCACGGAAATGTATACCCATCCGCCCCCACGGGGGCCCATGGGTGACCTTTTCCATGGAACTACTTCTTCGGGAGTAGGTTTCACGGCTCAACGGCTAGGCCGGCTTGGAGCCGATGGCCATCTATACCGTATCCCTCGGCTTGCCAAGAGTTACTGTGAGGAAGGCCCGGACTATGACATCATGCATTTAGCCCCCCCCCCATGATGCCATAGATCCGGCTCCTGGAATAGCCACGGCACAAGCCATGCCATCCCTTGCGGGTCCGTATGGCTTCCCTGGCTGTCCAGGAGTAGCTCCAGCTCCAGCTGTTATCCCACCAGTGAATGTGGTTGAGGACGACGAAAGCCATAGGCTTGTCGAACATTCACACACAATCAATGGCTGGTGAGCATCAAGCTGGAACTCCAGGAGGATCCACTGGCTTCCCAGCGGGACCAGCGCCCATGGTTGGGAGGGAAGCCGGTGATGAGCACCATACCATCTCCCGTATGTGGAGCATATCGCGGATATGTTTGCTGCAGCAGAGACGTCCATTCAGCCGAAGGAATGCCTTGCGAAGTCCCCGTGCAAGGTGACAAGGTTCGACTGTATCAGTTCTGATCTTTATCAGAAGTACGGCTTCGTCCCAAAGCCTTGCACAGATGACCGTGTGCCTTTGGGCGAAGACACATGGCCTGGGTCGCAGTCTGACACGGGACCCTTGTGCGCTAGCTCCCTGCGCAACGCAACTTCCGCGCTGCAGTACATGGAGGAAAGTACGAGAGGAGCCATCTCGGCTCTCTGACACATTTCTCAGCTGCTACAGTGGTTAGTAGCAGTGTCCGTGGCCCGCCAAGTTTCTCCTTTTACAGTCTGGAGAGCCATCCAGGACGGCATTAACCTGGCTCTGGACTGCATGATGAGATCCATAACTAGGAGTTTACGGGGCAAGGCGCACATTTGCCCGTGACAATTTGTGCCCCTCGCAGGACCTGTACAATTGGCTTCTTCGGACGCTGATGGCAGATCCAGGGTTGTTTGGAAGTGAAGGATACCTGCACCTCCAACAAACCGTAAACCTGGTAAACAACCAGAGGGCGCTGCGACAGCAGTTTGAAGTGCTCCGCAGGGAGTGTGTTGGAGCTGAGGCCCCCTGCCTTCCACCCTCAGCAGGCTAGAGGTGGTGGTGGTGGCCCTTTCAGAGGCCAACCCCCTATGCAGTGTAAGCCAGCTGGGGGGGGGGGAGAGCGCAGGCTTCCCCAGCGCAACCCGCCAGGCAAATCGCGTACCGAGGTGTGTGTGGCGTTGGCAGAGGAGTGCGGGGTTCTGGTCGTGGGAGCCGAGTCTGATGGGTCGGCACTCACAATGGTCACACCAGTGCTGCTAGGACAGTCACCAGAGACCGGGCATCTCTTGCGCTTCTCGGGTCCACCTCAATCATTAGGTGCACCCGTGGGAGCGGGTTACTCAGGACCGCTCAATCTTGTGATGGCTTTCAGTCAGTTACCATCCCGACTGGATTTCAAGCCAGCCATCGCGCCTGTCTCTGGTTCCGATCTGGACTCAAAATCCAAGAGATCCAGACATGTGGTTGTGTATAGAGGAAGAAATTCAATCCCTCATACAAAAACACCAAATTCAACCCACACAAAAATGTCCGGGTTATTATTCAACCTGTTGAATTGTTCCTAGTGACAAAAAGCACTGGAGGGTGGAGACCAATTCTCAACCTCAAACCTCTCAACAGGTCTAGCCTCACCCAGTTTCAAATAGGAAACTGTAAGAAAGGTGTTGGCAGGATTTAGGAAGGGAATGTGGACAGCATCAATAGATGTAAAAGATGCCTATTTTCACATTCCCATTGCGAAGAGCTTTCGTCGGTTCCTGAGATTTACCTTTCAGGGCCGCCAATGGGAATTCAGGGGTCTTCACTCGTGTGGTCCAAGCTATGATGTTATACCTCCGCAGGAGACATAGCAGTCCACACGTACATAGATGACTGGTTGTTAAAAGCACACAATCAAGAAAGTCTATCAGCAAATCTGGAGATAGTTTTGAAAACCTACAGATCTAGGCTGGATAATCAACTTTCAAAAACACCCTCCCCGAAGTTTGTTTACCTGGGCATGTTCTTCGATCTAGAGATATGGTATGTTTACCCATCTCGGGAGAGAGTAGAAGTACTCATCTCAGTCCTACAGTCAGTATGCAACAGTCGTCATGTCCTAGCATGGGTCTACTCGAGAATGCTGGGGTTGATGGTTTCTTTGGAACCAGTCATTCCACAGGCAACCTTACGCCGGCGGCTTATCCAGACATTATTTCTCATGACACAGTAGACCCAGATTACGGGTTTCCTGGACTCAAAGGTGTCAGTGTTGGAACCTCTTATTCACCACCTTCAATGGTGGATGAAAAGAGAGAATCTCCTGGCGGCGGTGGCGTTGTCACCTCCGCACTCTCAGTTAGCGATGTACACAGATGCATCAATGGAGGGATAGCGAGCTTGCCTGGAAGAAGACAAAATATCAGAGCTTTGGAATCTGGATCAGTCAAAAGAACATAGCAATCTGCTAGAAATGTGAGCAGTAGTCTTAGCCATGGAACACTTGCTAGAGAAGGTCAAGGGCAAGAGTGTTCTGGTTCGATCAGACAATACAACAGTAGTGACTTACATAAACCGCAGGGCAGAACGAAGTCGCCCAGTCTCTGTGTGATGACTTGGAAAATACTTTGCTGGTGCCAAGAACATGGAATTTCCCCGAAAGCAGTTTATATTCTGGGAAGGCTAAATCTATTGGCAGACTCATTGAGCCAAAGAATGAGCAATCTTCTTACGGAATGGCAACTAAATCAATGTGTGGCGGACCGTCTGTTCAACCACTGGGGCAAGCCCAACATAGATTTATTCGCAACGAACAAGAATGCGAAGATGACGACGTACGTCTCTCCGATTCCAGATCCAAGCGCTATTGCAATAGATGCGCTAGGTATCAGCTTGGATGGAATGTATGCATACGCATTCCTGCCAGCAATGCTGATTCCAAAAGTTCTCCAGAAAATCAGGCAGCAGGAATGCCAAGTGCTTCTGGTCACCCCAAATTGGCCACGCCAATCACGGTATATGGATCTTCTGGTCCGCAATCCTGTTCCTCTGCCTCTGATGGAGGACATAATCTTCCAGGGCAAGGCCTTGCACAACAACCCGTCAATGTTCCAATTGACTGTGTGGATGTTGTCAAGGAATCAGCAGTTAAAGAGGGCTTTTCTGAGCAAGCAGCCATGTTTATGGCAAAAGCCAGAAGGGGGGGGGGGTCAACCTCCAGAGCATATGTGTATAATTATAAAATCAACAGATTTGTTGTTCAGGTAGTAGCCGATTTCCTCTGTCACCTTTTTGATGCCTATAGCCTCAAGCCTAATTCTATTGTTGGCTACAAGTCAGCTTTGATGTCAGTTATCCCTTGCTTGGCTAATAGGGGAAGTGATGAAGTATGTAATCCAAATATACACCTGTGCAAAAGTTAAGCACCACCCTATTTTTACGCACATGCGAGGGTATATTCATGTGCTATGAAGAAAGCAATAGCATAAACATTTATGTACCCATCCATCTTAGTGCAAGAGGTAATAATGCAACTAGAGGAATGCTGATTATGATGGTGGGGAAACACTGTATGTTTTTGTTTGAACTTGAAAACGAGGCCTGAATATGGTTATGTTGACACAACTGACAACTATTGCCCTACAGTTGACACACGTGGCTAGATTGTCATTAATGGTGTCTGAAAACGAAGTTTAACATCTGTGCACGAGTTTGAGACTGTCATTATTAATACCGGGTATATCCACCTTGTGCCTGGATGACGGCCTGGACACGACGTCTCATGCTGGTCACCAACCGACTGATACGCCATTGTGGTATTCGTTGCCATTCAAGATGGAGTGCGTCTGTTAATTCCTGTAGGTTCTGCACAGGAGGATCCCTCCTTCTCACCATGTTTCCCAGAATGTCCCAGATATGCTCAATAGGGTTCATGTCAGGGCTCCTTGCTGGCCATGGTAGGATTTCGATGGCATTCTGGCGGAGGTATTCATGCACAGCTCTAGCACGATGTGGTCGGGCGTTGTCATCCATGAATATAGGGTGGGTTCCAGGTGCATGATTTACAAAATGAGGGACCACAACTCTATCCAGTATGGAATCTTGATATCTTTGTCCATTTAGTGTTCCAGGTACAGTCAACAGATCCAGCTTACAATCAAATGAGATGCACCCCCATGTCATAACGGAACCTCCACCAAATGGAACTTCTTCCATGATGTTACGTTGGTCGTACACCGTGCGTCTGGACCTCCATACACGAGTTCGATCATCTGTGGCATGAAGCAGGAACCGACTTTCATCGGACCAGTGTACCCGTCTCCAGGATCTCATGTTCCAGTGTCTTCTTTCGTTGCACCACCTCAGACGCTCCTCTTTGTGGTGTGCAGTGAGGAGAGGACGTCTGACAGGTCTCCTAGCTTTCATGCCAGCAGCATACAGTCTCCTTTTGACGGTAGACATTGACACTCTATTGCGCGTTTCCCATTGCTGGCTGAGCACTCTGCTGTTGGTGAATGGAGATCTCCTAACAAGGCGTACTAGGGCTCGATCATCACGGGCAGTAGTCTTCTTCGGTCTTCCAGATCTAGGCCTGTCCTTCACCTCGTTAGTTTGCCCATGTTTTGCAATCAAATGACTGATTACAGTATGGTTAATGTTCAGCTGTCTGCCAATCTCTCTGCATGACATACCAGTGGTATGCATGCCTATGATTTGCCATTTCACACGATCACTTAACCTTCGTCTTGCCATAGCGGTTCACAACCAACAGCTAATTCTCTCTGTACAAATAAACCACGGTCATGAACACAAAATTCCTAATCTTGTCGCCTAAATCTGTATGTAATGTTCTACACCTCAAACTGGACTTTTACATAACTGAACACGTGTGCTGTTTCCCGCCACGCACGGACATCAAGCGGCGTGAAGTCATGCATGCATGTGCATTTCGTACTTGGAATTATGTCAGCTAACGCGGGGACAAAAAGTATGGCAGCCTAGTTGTACCATCATGTTTCTACGTTCTATTGTTTTTGCTGGTGCTTAACTTTTGCACATGTGTATACTTTAATCAAAGGCATGGGAACCACTAAGCTCCATTTCCATGAAAATGGTGATGCTTAAAACAGTTTTTCTGATTGCTGTAGCTTCAGCCAGACGAAGAAGTGAAATACATGCTTTGTCAGCAGAGCCAGACCATTTTGTGGTTACAGGGGAAGGCCTCAGGCTTCTACCTAGAGTTAACTTTATGGCGAAGAACCAGTCTTTAAAATATCCTGGTCAGCCTATAGTTTTACCCGCTTTGTCTAGGTTTGATCCGAATTCAAAGGCTTGGTGTCCAGTCCGCGCCTTAACGTGTTATAAACAACATACACAGGAACGGCGGATGGACCCTAATGCTTTATGGCTATCTTACATTGAACCCCATGGGAGAGCTTCTAAAGATACCATTTCTAGGTGGATTGTGGAATGCACCCAGCATTGCCATAAAGTCGCCATGGGAAAACAAGTTGACATGGCCAAGGCTCACAGTGTCCATTTTGTAGTGACATCCATGGCTCTGTTTAACGTAGTGCCAGTGGATGACATTATGTCAGTAACACAATGTCACTGTGAGTCTAGTTTTACAGATCATTACCTCCGTGACACGTCAAATCCGCTTGCCTTATTGATTTTAGATAAATGTTAAACTGTATATATATATCTGTAAATATTGTACATAAGGCCGTTGACTCACACACAGTGCAATTTAGTGGGGAAATTCCTGCTTTTCCGTACTGTTCCTATCATCGCCAGCGGTGATTAAAGGGAATCTCGTCAAAATAGGTTAGTCCTATATTTGGTGATGGTTATTTTTTGTCACATTTTTTATTACTTACTAAAATGGTGATGGTTTGTGTTATTTGTGGTTCCATCTGAGAGTACACGAAATGAAGCTTTCGTCCGATATCTTTTGCACGAGTACATAGAGAGCGTATAGGACATTGAGGTCATCGCTCTTTCTTTTTATTAAAGAGGGGGAGGGGAAGCGCATGTTTAACGGTCATTACTCTCAACATCGGTCGTGTTATCTGATGTCCAAGGCATTTCCTGATTTTGTTTACATACGCAATTTCAGATGTTTTTTGTGCTCCAAAAGCAAAAGAGCTTGCTCTTCCAGGGATGAGTCGTCTTCTGACCTCCGCCTCCCTCCCGCCGAATTCTCTTACGATTTCTGGCTATATAATAGAGTATCAGAGTGGTAAGTATACTCTTGATGTGAAATAAATGAAATCACGGATTTCTTTTTTCACGAGAGAGTTGATCAATACTTACGACCCTGATGCGATCCCGGCCTCCGCCCCTCAGAGCCTCTGTCTATCGGTGTTTTATATTGCAATTATGTCGGCCAATATTTTTGAAATAGAATGAGATGCTGCGTATGGGGGGGGGGGTTGGCCCGGCGCATGCACGAATTTGGGTCGCACATCCGATGGTCTGTCAGTTGGGTAACCTGCTCAGTGGTGTGGGGGGGATGTTCTTTTTAATTTTGAGTATTATTGAAGCTAGGTTGATATTTGGGAGTGTCAGGGTGGTAAGTATCAACTCTCTCGTGACTCGTGAAAAAAGAAATCTGTGATTTCGTTTAGTTTAAGCCGATGTTCGAGTCGTTCCAGTCTTCAGTTCCGGCGATGCAGTCTGTTGCAGGACAACCAATTGGTTGTCCGTGCGGGGCTTGCGCAAGAACAAGCACCCGCCACTTCTCTCGCGTCGGCTCAAGAGCCGATGGCGGAGAAGGAATACTTACTTCTGATGGAAGACTCTGGCATGCCAGAGCTTTCACAGATGGCTGTTTCCGACTTTTCCCGCGGGTCTCCCCCGGAATTTGTTCGGGTTTGCCAGCCGGATGGTGATGTCGACTCTCCATCAGGAATTTTCCATTCGGATGCCATCCGGGCCGTCTTTCATGGCTCACGTCGGCACCGCGGATGCGGGATTGCTGGCTCCTATCGGAGTCGCCCATCCTGCCGTATCAGTGGACATAATCACGGCTCCCATGCTGGAACAAATGGATTGCGGATATTCCATGTCTGGTGATTCGCTTGACACTGGTGCCACGAGCTGCCGAACTGCGGACCCGCTTCGAATTGGAAGTTTAGTCCGTAGTTCTCAGCAGGGATCATCTGCAACCTTCTCATCCAAGGGTGAGAAGGAGCATGAGAACGGTAGTCGTTTAATGGATGAGTCCTTCTGCATGGAGGCTGAGTGGGTGCAGGTCCTTGGCTGAATGTCCGACCGTCTCAGGTTGGCATCTGACCAGAGGTCTCGGCGCAATCCGGCAATGAAGCGGATATGAGAGCGTGCGGCTAGTGCTCTGTCAAGTGGCTCATCAGCCATGCCTACTCTTCCACTAGATACTCAGACTTCTGACATGTTAGAAGTAGCGGCGTACCTTTTGGTTCAGCCGGAGTACACTCTCCCAAAGGCCCCTAAGGGGATAAGGAGTAGGGTCCATTTTCCAGAGCAGGCTTATCATCAGTATGCTCACGTTCCTCGCCTTTCGGCGTGGGAACGTGAAGCCCTGAATAGGCCATTGGCTGGGAAATCCAAGGGTCGGTCTCGATCATTGGTTTCTCGGACCAATAAAGATGCACTCGCATGGCTGTACCATCCTGCAGAGGATGCTGACCTGCGCGTCGGAAGGTAGGAAAGTGCCAGAGGCTGCTCCCGGAGTTTTCCAGGCCACCATGCGCTTGTCCCAAGATTGCCTGGCCAGGGTGATCACCTGATCATTGCCGGAATGGGGCAGAATGGTTCTCGATGGCGTAGAACCGGGACTAGAGATGCGGGCTGCATTGTATTCTGTTGTATCATGTTCATTCATTTTATATATTCATGCTCATTCCCAGGCTTTTATGTGTCAGGTGCTGTTAACCCAACTGTCATGTTTGTGTTTCAGGCGAGATTTCGTGTTCGTCCCCATGTGAAAAGGACCCTTCAACAGGTTTAGTCTCATTCTTTCTCTAAGGGGCACTTTTCTGGCTCACCCCTTCCCACCAGGTCACTGACCAAATCTGGTGTTATTAATAAATAATGTAATGGTAAGTATTGATCGACGGAAAATGAAGGAAATTTCAATTTCCCTTTCTCCGAGATCTAGCAGTACTTATCATTAAATTACGGGCCCAGCCTCCAAGCCCCACGGAGGTGAGCCATGTATCATGTACTCTTGCTTTAGCTACATGTACATGTAGGTACACGTAACTATAGTTCAACAATTGAACATTTCCTTCGTCATTCTCTTCATAGCACCTCTCGTAAAATAAGCCATTTATGGCTCAAATGTTATAATTGTACTCGTCCCAACAACAAATTAGATTTGGTTGTGTATTTCTAAAAGATGTGCCTTTATTTTAATCAACAACTGGCGATAATAATGCTGACAATGGACCTTTGCAGTTTTAGCTATGCCCCACCCATTTCTAGCTAAGCTCCATCCACACCTCACTCCACTCGTGTTGGGATCGAGCGATCTCTGAACGTCCTGACTATCAATTTCCAGAAAACTATACAGGTAAGCTGTTGAATATTTTGAAACTAATTTGGCTGGTTGCTGTTGCTGCCTATGGCAGTAACAGCGCCCAGTCACATTAGTTTCAAAATATTCAACAGCATATTTCTAAAATAGGCAAAACATACAAGTCGTACAATCTGTCAGACTATTAAGCATTAAAGACGGGCTTAATCGAATCATTCATGATGTCATGATTATGACATCAGCATACACGTCACGTAGTTGATTATGACGTAATATGATTGAGTAAGGAAATGGATTCATGAATTATGTTTTATGTCGTGAATATGTCCCTAGAGAGACATGTAACATGTACACAATGTAGATCATTTACTGATCATTGCTCAGCTTTTATGCTTCAATATTAAAGGGAATCAATATATAGAAGTCTTCGATTGTCTTGATTGAATCTCTAATGCAGAAATACATGTACATGTATGTACTGTGCAAAGTAGACTGAGGTAATGGTGATGTGATTTTCTACTTCCAATAATACTTACCAGATGTACTATTATGATAATGTCTATTATCTAGTCTAGCTCAAAATAAACAATTAAAAACTCTGCACTCTCCATGATCCTGCCCATCCTGTGTCCAGGAATTACCATAGCCTCAGGTACTGAGTCAATTCCCAATCACAGTCCGATTCGTCTATTTTGCTCGACTATACAGTCACATTTTTTCATAGTCTAAATTAGCTTGAATTTTTGCGGTTTGAGTAACCTGTGCACGATTTGATCACTGGCTTTATGGAAGGGAAAGGAAAATCATCACAGGGCCAGGTTGTATCAATCTAGAATTAATACATTCGTGCCGTAATGACTGTTTGAAATTTCCTTAAATTGGCCCATTGTTTTAAAATGGTAGCCATTATTGGAGTCGCTCCGTTACTCGTTCACTTTTTAATCTTATCCGGGTATTCGGTTAATTTCTCTTGCGACTGTGTTCCTTCCAAGATGGATGCGCCCATAGCCAAGATGGTGGTGCCCATGATTAACGTTTTGTTTTGGTTTGACGTCTCTATGCACTGTTTTAAGCCGATCATTAGCTCTTGCTTCACTGTCGAGGGTGTTTGTAGCGATCGGTCTTATTTTCTTGGCTATTTTAACGTTAGTTAATTACCAAGTCGTGTTTATTAAATTTTCACTCTAAAAATGTTCAAATATTTCCTGCCTAAAACTTGATTATCATTAATTTGAGAGAAAGTTAATGGGTTTTTTAAGTAATTTAAAATTACAATCAAGTAAATTGTGCGTGTTGCTCGTCATCATCTTATCATGTGCATAGTTTAATTCTTATTCTGTGTTCGCAGAAGGTGAAGGGCAAGGCCCTGCCTGATACATTATGCTCGCGCTGTAACTGTTTCATGGAGCGGAAGTTCAAGAGCCATCACTGTGTTGCCTGCGCGAAGTGCAAAGTTGGAAGCCCTTGCGATGTATGCGCAAAGTGGTCATCAGTGTTGGTGGCGGAATTTGATCGCGATTGGCGTGCGCATCTGGAGAGACTCACAAGGGACAAGGCGGCCAAAGTGGATCAGGCGTCAGTCAAAGGTCTGGAAGAGCGCCTGAATGAGCGGATGGACTCAGCCTTGGGTGTTTGGGCGGCCCAATTCAAGACGATGTTTGAGTCCTTTCAGTCCACGGTCCCGTCGATGCAGGCTGGTGCAGGATTATCTATCGGTGGTCCGGCTAGTTCTGCGGAGGGACGTGCACCTGTCCTTCCACTTGCTTTGGCTCAAGAGCCGACAGCGGAGGAAGAAGATAGCCTCCTGATGGAAGACTCTGGCATGCCGGAGCTTTCACAGGTGACAGATTCCGGTACTTCCCATGGGTCACCCACAAGTTTTGTACGGGTTTGTCAACCGGGTGGAGATGTCGACTTTCCGTCAGGCATTTTTCACCCGGATTTTGCTCAGTCCGGAGTGGCGTCAGAGCTGTGTTATACAGCTCCCGTCGGTATTGCGGATGCAGTTATGACGGCTCCTCTCGGAGTCCCATCTCCTGCCGTAGTAGCGGCCGTAGTCCTGGCTCCCGTGCTGGAGCCGATGGATTGCGGTGATTCCGTATCTGGCAATTCGCTAGATGCTGGAGCTGCAAGTAGTCGAGCCACGGACCCGCTTTGAATGGGAAGTTTGGTCCGTGGCTCTCAGCATGGATCGTCGGTGGGCTTTTCATCCAAGAGTGAGAAGGAAGATGAGAATGGTAGTCCATTGATGGACGTATCATCTTTTTGCACCGAAGCTGAATGGATGCAGGTTCTTGGCTGGCTGTACAACCATCTCAGGTTGACATCGGTTCAGGGATCTTGACGTGATCCGGCGATGAGCGGATGTCAGAGCGTGCGGCTAGCGCTCTCTCGAGTGGCTCTTCGGCCATGCCAACTCTTCCCTTGGACACTCAGGCTTCTGACATGTTGGAAGTTGTGGTGTACCATCTGATTCAGCCGGAGTATTCTTTGCCCAAGGCCCCAAAGGGGATAAGGAGTAGGGTCCGCTTTCCAGAGCAGGCCTACCATCAGTATGCTCGTGTTCCTCGGCTTTCAGTCGGGGAAAGAGAAGCGCTGAATAGGCCATTCGCTGGGAAAGCCAAGGGTCGTTCACACCCTTGGTTTCCCAAGCTAACAAGAATCCCTTCAATGAATTAACTCTCATTGAGGATGCAGCGAGAGCGGCTATGGCTGCTCTCTCGCACGGGTGCACCATCCTGCAGGGTATGCTAACCTGCGTAGCAGAAGTTGGGGGTAATGCTAGAGGCTGCTCCCGGAGTTGTCCGGGACACCATGCACTTGTCTCAAGATTGCCTGGCCAGGGTGATCACTAGATCATTGGCGGAGCGGAGGAGAATGGTTCTCGATTGGGTAGAACCTGGACTGGAAATGAGGGCTGCATTATCTTCCGCGCCCTTAATTGGTCCAGGATTATTTGGCGGCTCGGTATGACAAGTCCTCTCCACGGTTGCGTCTATGGTTGCAGAGCAGGAGGTTGTCGCTAAGTCGTGGAAGTCGATGAAAAGGGTTCAACCGCAACAGTCCTATAAGCAGCAGAGGCAGCGCTAAAGAGAGCCCTTCCATCCTTTTTGCCGTGGTGCCCATCGGGCATCCGGTTCTCGGGGACCTGGCCATTCGTCTTCATACAGGGCCTCTAATAAGAGGCCGTATGAAGATGATAGGAAGGGTGGCAGCTCGGGTCGCAGCAGCTACCGTAAGGATAGCCGTGGCGGTGGTCCTAGACCGTCATTCCAAGAAGCTGCAAGGTGGCCGTGGTGGACGGTCCTGATGGGTTTCCGGCGAGACCCTGTCCGGTGGCGCCGGGAACTCAGGGAGTCGAGAATCTTCACCCAAGCGAATTAACGTCTTATCACGCAATATCGACCGCGAGCTGTGTGCAGATTCCTACCGTCGGAGGCAGACTTCAGCTGATCTCAAACCAGTGGGAACAGGTCGTGCAAGATTGTTTAGTCTGTCATTGGCTAAGAAACAGCTACGAACCGAACTGGCTCATCCGTTAATCATTAGTTCCATTAACATTGACTCCAGTGTGGACTCCCGTTCCATGGGAATCCGATCGTCTAGATGCCATTTGCTCAGAAATCATAGATCTTCAGCAGAAGAATGCGATTCATTTAGTCCACACTCAGTCCTCCCTGGGCTTCTATTCGATAATTTTCCTCATTCCAAAATGGACCAGAGGTTGGAGACCGATTCTCAACCTCAAACCGCTGAACAAATTTATTCTTTCTCCAATATTCTTTCTCCAAAGTTTCAGATGGAGACTAGCAGCGGTGATGACAGGGCTGAGAAAAGGCATGTGGGCAGTATCGATAGATCTGAAGGATGCATATTTTCATATTCCAATGTCAATTCCTTTTCAGAAATACCTTCGCTTTGCGTTCCAAGACAATGTTTGGGAATTCAATGCGCTTCCTTTCGGTCTGACCACAGCCCCGAGGGTCTTCACCAAAGTGTTTCTCGCCGTGACGTCTTATCTTCGCAGGAGAAACATAGCTGTTCATACTTACATAGACGACTGGCTGCTGAAGGCTGGGAATCCGGCTCCAGGTAGTCCTAGCCTTATTAAAGGACCTAGGATGGATTGTGAATCTAGAGAAATCAGAATTGACTCCATCCCAGGAGTTTGTGTATCTGGGAATATTTTTCTATCAGGGATGGTGTAGCTTTTCCGGCGGAGAGCAGAGTCAAGCGTTTGATTGCAGTACTGGAGTCAGTTTCCCTAGGAGCCTATCTCGGTGCGTCAATTTCTCAGAATACTGGGTTTACTGGTTTCTCTGGAGAAGGTAGTTCCTTATGCGGCAGTAAGACGCAGGCCGATTCAGATGTACTTAATGTCATTCTGGTCTCAGAGAACGGATCCACTAAAAGACCCATTGATATTCCATCTTCAGTGGTGGTTATCAGAACAGAATCTCCTGCAAGGTGTTCCTCTATAACATCCTCAACCGCAGATGTCCATCTTTACAGATGCATTGACGACGGGTTGGGGAGCATTACTGGACAATTTCAGTGTCAGGGGAATGCATGGGATCGGACCAATGCGCAGAAACACATAAATGTTCTCGAATTATTAGCGGTGGCATTAGCACTTCGAAAATTCGAGAACTTAATCCGAGACAAGATTGTCCTGGTAAGGACAGACAACTCCACACTGGTATCTTATTTGAACCACCAAGGCGGGACGAGATCACAAGAGTTGCGCATGATGATATGGAACCTTCTGCTGTGGTGCCAAGAGAGGAATATTCTTCTTCCGGCAGCACACATTCCAGGAAGATTGAACATCCTATCAGATGCTCTCAGTCGAAGGATGGTTTGTCGTCCGACGGAATGGCAGCTCAACCAGTCAGTAGCGGAGGTTCTTTTCAAACATTGGAACAAGCCAAATGCGGATCTATTTGCGATAAAAGGAAATGCAAAGATGGTCACAAATGTGTCACCGATCCCGGACCCGCTAGCTCTAGCAGTAGATGCACTGGCGATAAGTTGTATGCGTATCCTCCAACAATTCTCATCCCGAAAGTTCTGGCAAAGATAAGAGAGGGCATATCAGAGTACTCCTGATCGCTCCTCATTGGCCAGGCCGATCACGGTTTACGGATCTATTGGACTTCTGGTCTGCAATCCAATCCCTCTTGCAGGCAGAAGGGATCTGATTTTTCAGTACAAAGATCTATCTCCACGACAGACCGGAAATGTTCCAATTGACTGCATGGATGTTATCAAGCAGCGAGCAATTGAGGGTGGCTTTTCTGAGTAAGCAGCAAAATTTGTCACTTCAGCTAGAAGAGGGTGAACCACCAAAACATATAATTATAGAATCAACAAATTTGCAGAGTGGTGTAAGGGAAGAGATATTAATTCTTTTTCTGCATCTGTTCAACATGTAGCAGATTTTATCTGTCATTTAAACGAGGTTGACAAACTTGTACCTTCAACCCTAGCAGCATATAAGGGCAGTTTTACAGTCCTGGGCACATTTGAGATTTGACCACTTTCTGTTGATTTGCTTGATAACTCTATTATAATAATGGACATTTACAATTCCACACAATCCATGGGAGTTAGCTGCAATAAAAACCAAAAACGGAATCAAAATATCTTTACCGGTGACAGAATAATGGCCATTTTACCCCTTAAAATACCCCAAAATGGTGTCTCATTTGAGAAATAAGCTACTTAGACATATGTAAATGTGTACATTTGTAATCTTAAACTAAGTCAGTGACTTGTTTATAGCTAAATTGGTGTGTTTTGTAAACAATACAAATCATAATAACAATGTCCTATGAATTTTTTTACAAAAAAATAGCAATATTGCACAACATACATTTTCCGTCAATTGAAATGTCCTTTCCGACACAAATTCAATACCATTTTAGATCTATAATATTGGATACATTTGGAATTAAAACAAATCCTGCAGCAATTGGAAGGTATTTGTCACAATAAATAAAGTAATGAAAAATTAATTTAATCTCTGGTTAACAACGGACACAATATATAAATTAATGAAGTAAATTTCCGTCAAATTGATGTCCTTTCCGACTCATTAGATTTGTGCATGCCAATCACAACTAAATAGATACATCAAAAGATTATGGTTTAGAATTGTTGCCTTAGGTTGTACTGAACATGTGCAGAACTAGGGAAAGTTCTGTACATTACTTATTTATTGTTTTAGTATCTTTTATGCATTTAAATTGACTATGTCAAAATGTCCTTTCCGACACACCATTATTTATCACAGTTAATCAATATATAACATGGTCACAATAAGTTTTTTGGTTTCCAATCTATTGCAATAGTATCCTCTATTCTCAACAACAGCTGGAGTTATCATTTTATCGATAAACATTTTAAAAGTTAACTTTTGGGGACTAATAATGTTATTTGTAAGACAATGATGAGCTATGTCTAACATGATTCAATAGATATTCTAATTTGGTGCCCACATGAAATTGACTGACAAAAGGCTGAACATATTCTACTATTCAGGATATTATATAAATACAAATAGAACAACAATATACCAGTTACCAATATGCTGAGCATATGTGTCGGAAAGGACACCCGTTTTGACATGTTAATTACATGTCTCTGCTTTTTGTATTTTCAGAATTCTGATGCATGATCACATGTGTACCTGTTGTGTCTGATTCACACGCATGCTTTCACTGCTGCTATTGAGTATTGGCTTGAATACATATCCTTTTTGCATTACTCTTGGTAGCCATTAATATATATCTGAATTTATTGTTCAACAATATGGATCAGTATTGCTGAACAATGAAATCAGCCCTGGGTGTATGAACCCTGCCATGTGATCAACTTTAATTCTATTTTCAGATTAAGTAAACTATTCCAATATGTCAAAGTGGTCACTGCCTGCACTTGAGAATGCCTGCAGACGATTGAGGAGTAAGAGTGCTGTAAATGATCAGGTCAGTGCTGCATCTGTGATATCTGGCAGAAGCAGATCTACAGTTTACAGACAAAACAGGAAGCTGAAGGACCCCGAGTCATACACTGAATACAAACAGAAAGACAATGAACGAAAGAAACAAGCATATACACCAGTGGACTCGCTAACTGATGATGCTCAGAAAGAGCAAAGGAGCCGCTGGGCGAAATGGAAAAGAAACATGACGGAGAAGAAAAAGAAGAACAATTCGGAGAACAAACATGAACATATTGGTATGAGCATGACGGATGATGAGAGACGGGCATACAACAGACAGAAAAAAAGGGAAAGTAGAAGCAGAAAAACTGCACAACATCCTAGGAGAGACAAGGAATTGGACAGAGCAAGGAAAGCATCTGCAAATACGACCCCATGTACGAAGCCTTCGAAACGTCCATGTTCCCAGGAGAAAAGCTCTTCCTCGAGAGCAACTAGATACCGTCAGCTTCAGCAAATGAGGTCCCATATGCCGGCATCCCCAACATCATATGCCCAAGCTGTTGAAACTTTAGTCATAAATGCCACACCACGTAAGAAGAGTAAGCTTTCCGAAAGAGGTATCAACCCAAAGAGGAATCTAGAAGATGAGGTGATTGCATCCAGTGTCAAAAATCATATTGGTACACTGAAGACCGGAACAGAAGAAAAACGGAGACAACTGAACAACATAGCATTGATGATGAAATACTCAAAAAGTAGATCAAAACAGAGAATTGCTAACAGATTGGGTGTAACAAGAAAGATTCTTAGAGACAACAAACCCAAGAAGAAGAAGAAAAGGAAAGATGCTCTCTCTCAACAGTTAAAGAACGATGTTGTTGATTTCTGGGAGTCACCAAGAATCTCACGCATACTGCCTCTAAAGAAACGAGTAAAGAAGGGAAAGGTCACACATCTGCTGGAACATTCCTGCACAGAAGCATATAAGATCTACAAGGAAGAGCATCCAGACACAAAGAGAGGCTACTCCATGTTTGTCAAGCTGAAGCCATCAAATGTTCGGACAATCAGATACAATGAAAGAATCATCTGCTGTTGCAAAGTCTGCGAGAATGCAAAATTGATGTTGAATGCTCTAAACACGGTTTGCAATGAAAATCTGAAAATAAATGCAGTTGCCGAGATGGTTATGTGTACAGAGGTCAATGAGAAGTGCCTGAATCAGTCATGCAGGAGATGTCCTTCTGAAAGCCTCATAGTTAAATTTCATCTTGCCTTATAGCTGATGTTCATTTTGGAAGAGTTGAGACTGGAAGCTGTCGCTATCTATAGCAATTCTTCCAAAATGTACACCAGCATTTCTTTTCCAATGCTGTGAATATTTAATTTTCGACATTAGTGTGCTAAGGGTTAACTTGTATAAATTAGAATACATGTAATTTGTAATTTCTTGATAACATTATTCACAAATTACCAAAGTATATGTGTATTTTATAAAATAATATACACAAGGTGCATCTGGTCAAAATAAGTGTCCTTTCCGACACAGTTGGTATCTTAGTTGTTTACAATGATCTACAAGATAATTTTGATTGTTGATATAATTCACCATATAAGATTTGAATACATGAACCAAATGTATGGTTTCTATTACAAAAGGAACTGCATTTTGTGGGGGGTTTCATGCTGTAAGAGATACTCATGTTTAAATAGATGGGTCTGTTGTTTTCAATTAAGTAAAATATTAAATATTTTATCAGTGAATTTATCTCTCAAGTCACCTTTGAAATCTGAGCATGTTTTCTAATTGTTTTATATGACTGTAGAGAAGTACTCCCACAACAATGGCTATGAATGTCGTCACATTGGTCTGGGAGTCAAATGAATGTCCTTTCCGACACATTTTGAATTATCACTATTATATGTACAGCAAAATGAATTATAAGTGTGTCTAAACACCGTCTACCAGTAGTATAATTGATATGGAACTACATGGTTTGTTTCCTATAGCTATCTTATATTTATTTTCTCAAATATATATATTCAGAGGTGATTACTAATGATGTTCATATGGATGGTTGTTTCAATTTGTATAACGACAGCACATTGAGTGTAGATATTGGTTAACAAACGCACCAGTTATTGTCTCATGGTCATTTATTACACTTTCTGCTAAACTGTAACAGCTACATGTAATAACTCTGTGCAAAACTATGACCAAAACATTGTCAAAGTCTTATGTCCCTTCCGATACATAATGAGTCGGAATGGACATTTATAATTGACAGTCAAATACACAAAATATACCTGAGATACAGACTTTAAACACTGGTATTGAGACCATTGGCATGCCATAAGCATGTCAATTTGTTTTTGCGTAGATACTATGCCTTATTTTTTAATAACACACAACTTCATGGAGTCATTGCAGAAATTTGCATACCAAGAATCGTGATATTTCATTAAATTCTCATTTATTTACATATTTTGAAACGGTTTTCGATAAAAATCAATCTCAAACAACCATGTCAACAATAAAACAGCTCAATCATTATTCATTATGGTGTTTTAGGTTGCACATTGATAAGTATTTGACATTTTTAATAAATACATTATTTTTCACTTGTTCAACTTCCAGCTACATTCTCTCACTAACCAGATCAGATTTTATAATGCCGTTTGTTTTCCCATATCCTTGAGGGTGTCCTGTATCAGAATAAATTTGAAAAAAATCTAAAGATCAAACTTTATTTTTTATGTCTGTGAGACAATTCTGTACCCAGGATTGTAAAACAGCCCATAAGTGCATTAGCTTCAGTTTTTCCCAGTCTGGCCACTGTAGGAGTGGAGAACGACACTTTAAATGAAGTTATTAAAGGAATGAGCAATTTGCGACCTAGACAGCCAATTCCTATCCCAGCATGGAATCTATCTCTTGTTCTACATGTTTTATGGCATGCTTCCTTTGAACCAATTAGATCTATAGATATTAAACTGTTAACTATTAAGTCATTTTTCTTGGTTGTAGCAGCTTCGGCGAGAAGGCGAACCGAAATTCATGCGCTTTCTGCCGAACAAGACCGTTTTGTCGTTACGGGTGAAGGTTTAAGATTATTACCACGTCTTTGTTTCCTGGCAAAGAATCAGTCACTTATATACCCAGGACACCCGATCAATTTTCCAAGTTTAATTAGGCATGACCTAAACTCTTCTGCTTGGTGTCCTGTCAGGTGTCTGAAAATGTATAAGAAACATACTGAGGAGTGGAGAGATGACCCGAAATCTCTGTGGTTATGTCTCAAAGCTCCACATCTTCACGCCTCGAAAGATACCATTTCTCGTTGGAGAGTCGATACTATTCAGATGTCGTATAAAATCGCAACTGGAAAGCAGATTGATCGTGCGAATGCCCATCAAGTCCGAGCACTAGCAGCAGCATCGGCCCTTTATAAGGGTGTCTCTTTAGAGGAGGTGATGTCTGTAGTACAATGGCATGCCGAGTCGTCATTCACTGATTTCTACCTTCGCGATATCTCCAGCGCACTTAATCCGGCATCCCTCGCCAATTTGTCGAATCTTAGCTAAAGCCATGTCCGACGACTATTTATGCATACATCATAGGGTTCTTCCACATGCACTGAGCAATGGTGATGCACATGATCTGTGAACGACCGTAGATTGGGCGGAGCTCCTGTGATGATCAAGAAAGACCAAGCATTTAGAATATGGTGCTCTCCTGGACTGCCCAAGCTGAGACTTGGGGCTGACACGGGTCTGGTGGGTGTTGCCTCCCCTTTTGACAGCCCTCTGGAATTTGTGCGGACAAATGAGGGGTGGGTGGGATCTAGACCATGGAAGTTTAGCACTCTATGACTCGGATGGCGAAACCCAAGCGGTAGATGAGAGCTGTTTCGAGCTTCACCTCCTCCCACCAGAGTTTCTTGGCTGTCGAAATCCGGAGTTTTATCATAATAGTACATCTGGTAAGTATTATTCAAAGTAGAATAAAAAAAGCATCCGCTTTTGTTTCTACGCGATTTGATAATACTTACCACGTGTACTATGGCCTCCCTCAGCCGCCCCACTGAGGTGAGGCTGAGCTGCTTTCGCTGTATCATATGTCAAGACAAATATAAGACAAATCTGACTGATTGCGAATTGACTCGGTACTACCTGGGGCTATGCTAATTCCCGGACACAGTATGGGTAGGATCATGGAGAGTGCGGAGTTTTTAATTGTTTATTTTGAGCTAGACTAGATAATAGACATTATCATAATAGTACATCTGGTAAGTATTAACAATTCTCGTAGAAACAAAAACGGATGCTTTTTTTAGTGTATTTCATTGCATGCAGTGTAGACAATGTAAACTGCTGCTGTTGGGATCGAATTTCACACTAGTCCACTCGTCCGAGACTAGTAAATAATTGTACAGACTAGTGCTCATCATGACTAAACCAGTCCGACGGACTAGTTAAATTGTTGTACAACTTAGGGTATAGTGTTTTTTCTTATCTCTAAGTCATATAAACAAAACGAATCTTTGAAAAGGAGTTGATGAGAAGCCATTTATGTCCAGCTGATTACTATTCGAGCATTGACACCCAACCTGTAACTGTTTGAACCATAAAATATACCTGTCTGCCATTATAATTAATGAACATTTAATGTTGACCATAATTGATAACGGACATGTAAAATTATTTGCGGACTATTAGTTTCATGCGGTTACCAGTCCTGCAGACTAATATAGTATTTTGTAAAATTCCAACCCTGTGCTGATTATTTTGAAAAGTATTTCGGCATTCAGACCAAATTCAGAAAGCAGTATCAGGCAAAGCATTTGTCTGATATGGAGCTTTCTGAATTTTGTCTGAATGTTAAGAGCGTGTACAGTACTTTTCCAATCACATAATATACAATCAAATTATCCTTCAGGTTGTAAAGCAATGCGACTCCTGGCATAGAAGAACCAACAGCATAAGTGGCACAGCACCACGCGTTAACTTCACCCTGTACTATGAATCATTGTGCCCGGATTGCAAGCAGTTCTTTGCTTATCAGTTATCTCCGACATTTGCCAAAATCTCTCAGATCATGAACCTGACATTGGTGCCATTTGGAAATGCCCAGGTGAGTCTTATTGACCTAATATTTATTACACTCGTAGCTCTAAGCTGTGGTTTTCCTCAATATTGGACAACATGCATAATTCCACGAATTAGTAATTTTAAATGGGAAAATGTTTTTGAAACGGAAATCAGCGGAAAATTGCATCTTTCTACAAACACTTTATGAATTGAAACGGAAGCATGATATTCAAATAGAAATTAATGGAAAAGACATTTTCCACAAGAAAGTGAAACAGCTGAATTATTAGCTACCCAAGACAAAAACACCTCCATCCATACTGGGACCAATTCATGGATGATGGAAACACTTTAATCCTTTTTAAATCTTGTCTTAACTAGTCAGGTACAACTACCAGTATGAGCTCCAGGCGCCAGCCGAATCAGCTGCTGTCGTTAAGCCTTAGCAGTAATCTGTTATTAATACCGTACATGTATGATAACAAGAATTCAGCAGAATTAAATGTCTCGCATGTCTCCTCTTTACACTTTGACCTTGTGACCTCCATGACCATTAGGTTCTTTCCTAACATTTTATGTGACCATGCTTGCTTCACTAATCAATTGACCTTTCAAGTTTTTGCTATGCCCACCCACCTCTAGCTAATCTCCACCCACACTTCGTCCATGTTGGGATTGATCGATCCCCAAATGCCCTATCAATTTCCTGAAAACTCTACAGGTAAGTTGTTGGATACTTTGTAACTAATTTGACTGGGTGCTGTTGTTGCCATCGCCAAGTCAAATTAGTTTTAAAATATTTATTAAAGAGTAAAGACACACACACACACAAGTCGTGCAACAAGGCACAGTCTGTCTTCAAATATGTGGTCATGACATACTTATCTACGTCATTCATGACTTCATAATGATGTCATTCATTATGATGTTATTCTACACATCATGTAGTTGATTGTGATGTCATATATATGATGGGTGAATAAAGTGGAGAGGTCTATTGCTGTACAGTCACAGTATGAAAGGAGATTACGATGTTTTTGTTCTTGAAAATTCATTGTTAATATAAAGCAGTTTAAGCTACATTGTAGTTTTATGTGTTCTGATAACATTGTGTAAATGTTTCATTCATGACATCCAACTAATTTTATACATTCATTCATTTAATCAAAAACTTGAACCTGCACATTTTCCCCAGGTTTAACCATGTCCTGAACCTCCATCCCTAAGCGCCCACCCACCTTGTGGGGTGAACCAAATACAAATACCATCTCTAAATCCACAATCATAAATTATATACGTACTGGTAACACAAATAAACAATTTGGTTAAATTCCAGACATTTTGAACCCCACCCCCAGTGGACAAAGCCAATTTTAAACATTGTCTTGCAATCATATTGGTGATTCATGTACCGAACTTGGTCGAATTCCACCAAATTGTTTCGGAGGAATCAATGACTCAGATACATGTAGTGTAATGAACAAAACCTTTATTTATCTTATAACAATTAGATTTTTTACCCGTTCCCCAGCCGGCAGATCCAAATATAAATGATGTCTCAATCTCCCATAACAAACTTGTTTAAATTCCACCAAATGGTTTCAGTATGACAGGTCAAATTTGTACGATATTTAACCTTTTGACCCAGCCACAGGTTGCAGAGCCAAATATAAATGTTGTCTTGCAATCCACAATTGTATGGGTAACTCGCATAATAATAATGAATTTGTTTGAATACACCAGATGGTTTTGGACGAGATAGCCAGATGGATAGATAGATACATGTAGAGGTGATTACAATAACCATGACATTTTTTTCAAAATGTGTGGAAATAATAAAACACCTGTATATAAGACTTGTTTACATTATATATTTATTTTAACAGGAAAAGAAAGAAGGTAGCAAGTGGGTTTTCACCTGTCAACATGGACCACGGGAATGCAGAAAAAATATACTAGAGGTACAGAATAGTCTCCTCACATGTAGTTTATTGTGTTTTGTCTGGCAGGCAGCAACAGCTCCCTTTGTCAAATAGTTTCTACATATTCAACAGAATGTTTATTACATTGCAAATTCATCAAAGACATACAATTTGTACACGCCATGTGACATGACTAGTGACAACACTTTGATTTTCGTGACAGAGCTGTTAAATCTTGGCGCATCTGGAAGTGCAACCGCAGTGCATGCTCATGACTTTGCTAAAAAAAATTGACTTAAAACAAACTCGTGTTTCAGAATTTTAGAGTTTTTGTTAATTACTTATTAGCTGTAGAATTGTGATAGAGCTAGGCGATGGCTAAATAGAACCTTTACCATCCACCTCTGATGATACGAAGGATGTTTTTCAGCCTAAGGTGTTGTGAACAACAATACTGTATTATTCTGTCTCACATGTGACACTGGTTTTCAAAAATGTTGTTGTTTAGTCATAAATGTGTTGAATATAACTAAACATTTGTAGGCTTCTGTAATGTGTTCCCATGATCATACTTGCACCGCTGTGTTTTAGCTCCACTGATACATAGAGATATTGGCGAGTTTGTACGGTTTGCAAAAGAGACCCATACAGCTTTGCCCTTGGACGGCCTCTTCTATCTAAAATCAGCGGTTTCTAACACACACATCTAGTACAAATGCTAGCCTATCTTCACTACAAATGTAGATACATGTAGGCAGGCTGCAGGAGGCTTTCTCTAAATTTACTTGTGAAACTATTTTGCTTGTCAAGCCTTCCTCCTGCTCCTCAATCATGTTATCGTACAGAGTTTTTTGGCTAAACTGTTCACATTAGGTCTTTTCTTGAATAGGTGAAAGCTGCCGTGATTGTGTGTGTGTGTGTGAAAATTTTGGATGATAATCACTCTTTATTGGATCTGGGAATAGGTCAATATTATTAGTCCCCTACCGGTAAAACAGGGGGTACTATAGGTTTGCACTCTGTCTGTATGTCCGTCTGTCGTAGTTAGTTTTCCGCACTTTTTTTCACAGTCCTTCAAGTGAGAATTGGTACATTGCTTTGTTATGAGAAGGTACAGAGCAAGTTTGAGTTTCAGATGTATGCGTACATTTTTGATGAAGTTACGTCCTTTTCCACTTAAGAAATATGAAAAATATCAGCTTTCCACACTTTTTTTCGCACTTCAAGATATTAAGCGAAAATCGGTACATCGCTTTAGTATAAGAAGTTACAGAGCAAGTTCGGGTTTCACACATTTTCGTCAATTTTTCATAGAGCTTTGCCCCCTTTCGACTTATGAAATACGAAAAATATTAGTTTTCCTCACTTTTTTCGCACTTTTTCAAGATATATTATACTGAGAATTGGTACATGTACATTGCTGTGTTATGAGAAGTTACAGACCAAGTTCGAGTTTCAGGCATATGCATCAAGTTTTGATGGAGTTATGCCCCCTTTCGACTTAAGAAATATGAAAAATATCAGCTTTCCGCACGTTTTTTCGCACTCCTTCAAGATATTTAAGCGAAAATTGGTACATCGCTTTAGTATAAGGAGTTACAGAACAAGTTCGAGTTTCAGACATTTTCGTAAATTTTTCAAGTAGTTATGCCCCTTTCGGCTTAGGAAATACGAAAAATATTAGTTTTCTGCATTTTTTCTCTCAAGATATTGTACTGAGAATTGGTACGTTGCTTTGCTATGAGAAATTACAGACCAAGTTTGAGTTTCACGAGTTTGTGTAAATTTTGGGTGGAATTACATCCCAAAAAAATATCTGTTTCCACATTTTTTTCGTATTCCTTCAAGGTATTCAAATGTGAATTGGTATGTTGCTTTATTTTAGGGCGTTATAAAGCAGGTTTTAGTTTCAGACATTTTCGTCAATCCTCCCCCCCCCCCCCCTTTCGACTTATGACATACAATAAATATTTCCACAATTTTTTTTGCAACCCTTCGAGCTATTCAACTGATAATTGGTACATTACATTGGTTTGTTATGAGAAATTACAGAGCAAGGTTCGAGTTTCAGGCGGTTACATCAATTTTTGATGGAGTTATGTCCCCCTTCGACTTATGAAATACAAACATATCAGCTTTCAAGACATTTTCGTTCTCCTTCACCATATATAACTGAAACTTGGTTTGTTGCTTTATTAAGTTCGAGTTTCAGCTGCTTCTGTCAATTTTTAATGGAGTTTTTGACTGTCAATCTCTAAAGATTTATATCACCAGGTAGGGGACATGTACATTGCAAAGCAGTACTTACAGAATGCTTATTTGATTATTGTCTGTTAAGCAATATTGAGCTCCTTATAAGAAAATTACGTGATCAGTTTAATTTATTTACTTATTTACTAAGTAATTATCATTTCTTAATGTCATGGCAACTTCCTTTTAAAAGGTTTTCAAAGTTATTATTAAATGTTGCTTTTATTTTATTTTCTTATTTCTCAAATGCATAAAAAATAATTGTAATTGTCAGAGTCTCATGTCTGAATAATGTCCCAGGCTCTCCTGTCTGTAACCATTTCTTGAAAACCTGCTTTGTAGGGCATGAATGCTTCAGGTGTAGCACGTGTGACCTTAATTACAGGTGTAATAGTAGTAATACGTACCTGTGATCAATGGTTAGACGAGCTACTCCTGGAGTTTTCTTGATCTCCAGGAGTAGGATAAATTGAATGAGAGCTTTAAGAAACAAGGACAAATTTATCCAATACCCGCGTCGTTAATATATTTTTCAGTCGGGCCACCATAAGATAAAGAAGTTTCTATTTTGGAATCAATGTTGCTGAAAGCTGTTGCGTTTTAGTTTTGGACCGTAAAATTGGCATTCGTCTTCGGGACCCCACAGACACACATCAACCCAAGTTCAGAAAAGATCACCCCATCAGAGTTATTGAAAAATGCTTCCAAAATGTCTATTTTGAAAATACTGTTCCTGAAAGTGTTGCCGGAGCGTTTTAGCCCTTGAGCCACAAAATTGACATACCTGTTTGGGACCAGATGGGCCCCAAGCTTCCACCCAAGATTGGAGGAGATTGCCCCAGTTGAACCAGAGTTATTGAAGAATGCGTCAAAATAAAAAAATTTGAAAACTTTCTAAAAGCTGAACATGCTGTTGCGTTTTAGACCCCGAAATGGGCATACATGTATCTGTTCTGGAGCCATGGGCATACTTCCCTGCGAATTTTGAGAAGATCCCTCCAGTAGAAGCACAGCTATCACAATTTCTTTAAGAATAACAACAACAAAAAGAAGCCCTCCATTCTCACATAAACCCTTGCGTCGGTCATAAAGGAAAGGCCTCCATGCCTATGCCAGACATGGAGGCCTTTAAAGCTGAAATGACGGGTGAGATGAGAAAAACATTGAATGATTTGATGCCGGAGATGCTTCGCAGCATGTTTCCTGCTTCAAACCCGTCAGTGGTTTCTCCATCTGCACTCGGGCAAGTTTCCCCCCCCCCCACCCCCTCTGGTTCTGGTTCTTCCGTTATTACAGAACCAGGTTTTGACCTTGAGTAGCCGGGCCTGTTTTTTAACAGCCTGTTGACCTGCGGACAGGGCCTGTGAGTTTGGCCAGCTGCCAGGCCCGGGTGTTGCTTCTTCCAGCGGTATTCTTCCTGCTCAGGCTGGATTATCCGTCTTTGGTAATTCGGTTTCTAGCCTGTCTGAGCAGGAACAAGAGGAAATCTTTCTGGGTGATGGTCAAACCGCTGAGCTGGAGATTATGGATGTCGATATCCGTAGCCCTTCCAAGTGACCATTTCCAGAAAGTTAATAAAAATCACAGCGTGACTTCAGACTAATTTCAATGAACACAAAATCTTGACTTGGCTGAATATTTTGAAAACAATTTGACTGAAAGTTGTTAGTGGCTTAGCCACCAACAATTTTCTGTCAAATTGTTTTCAAAATATTTGGCAGGTCCAGAGATATAACTCCTGGAATATGACGTCTGCGAAAAGTCAGCAGTCAGACGGTTAATGGTCAAAATTGGTCTAAAAAATCAAAATATCTGGTGGTTTTAATATTCAGTTGCAGACCAAAACAACTCATTTTGACAATTTAGCACTGAAATTACGACCGGCTTAGTTACTGACGTCTCTGTTATTGAGCCGGTTATTTCAGTGGGAAGTTTTCAAATATAGTTAAATCTCTTGGTTTGCAAATAGACATTGTTCAAGACCACTGCAAAGGTCGGTTTTGGCTGGCTTGACCATTAATGGGTTAAAGCATAATTGATGAATCCAGTTTATCCATCAATCATATGACGTCATAATCAACTACGTGATATGTAGGATGACATCATAATCAATTATTTATAACAACGTGTACGGTGTAGACTAAACAAGCCTTACACCTTGTACTTATTGTACAGAAGTCTGAACAAACCAACACAGTCCTCTCTGTCCTTTTTTTAGAAGATTTGGAACTGCTGGTTCCTTTAGCGGGTTTGTGATTGATTTAGGATGGTTGCTAATGGTGATCTCCATTCTGATTGGTTGGGAGTTCACAGACAATCAGAGCGTAATTGTCAAATTCCGGTTATAGGGTTTGTTTGAATGGTTCTGACTGAAAGGTTTCATTTTGTCTCTGCTATTTAGCTATATTTTTAGAGTCTCTTTTTTAGAGAAAAACGGCTTACCATGAACCGGGAGTCTTACGGAACCGGAAATCAGCGCCCAACTGACGCTAGAAGCTAACCGGGCAGTCAACCGCAGGCAAAGCATCCTGAACATCACAGAAACAAAGGAAACCACTAGAATCCTGAATGATGAGCTGACCATGTTCGCGCCGTCCGGTCAGAGGCCGCAAAAAAGAAAAAGGGACAACACCGGAAATGCACTTTCGGTCCCAGACACCATGGACGGTCCCAGCAGAACCGGAACCAGAAGCGGTTCCGTCCGAAACGGCTCCCTGAATAAATATTTTAAACCAGACATACCAGAACCACATTTTGAAATGTACAGGCAATGAAGGAACTCTGCCTGCAAAGAATTACGAATCCAATCCCAGCTGGACTACATCCTCCAAGATTTATCAAAAGATAAATTGTCAAAATTCCTGAAGGTTAGATGCAGTTATATACCGCCAGAGGATGATCACACTTTCAAATCAAAGTGGGAAAACCGGCTCAATGAAATGAGTCTGGAACTAGCAGACAACCTAGAAAAAAGACTAGAACAGACCAAAAAACTAACAGAAGAACACAAAAACCGTTTCACCTGGGAGGAAGACACCGACACAATCAGAATTGCTTCTAACGCAGTTGAAGCAACAAAAGCGAAACAAACAAGACAGAGGAGTACCGAAAATCGCTAGAGGAGAACTTTCCAACAGTCAAAAAACGGTTATGTAGAGGCAAATTCGTGATCAAGAACTGGAAGCCCGGCCCAAACCAAGGCAAGACAACAGGGCAATAGGAGGGACAACATGAGAGACAACGGAGGGAAATTCCAAAGAGAAAAAACCAGATCCAAGCAAGGACAACAAGGCCTGAGACGATCAGACACATTAGAGCACCTATACGACGTGATCCAGAAAATGAGGAAGAACAGAGATCAAAAACATTAATCAATATGGTACAAACAGCAATAAACCTCGAATTAGATGTGCTCTCTCACATGGTACCAAAAAACTTGTCATATTTGAAAAATAACATATTAAGACATTTTTTCAAACTTCTACTGTCTCATCCTCATCTTCATCGCTATCACTCTGCATCACCATCTATCAACATTATAAAATCTAATAATACGATAACACAAAATGTTCACTATAATATTAACAATAACAGTTCACAAGAAACTGTCCAAAAATACTCTTCCAAGTTTGTTGTCAATCTGTCCAATAAGGACATACCAGAAAGCAGTATCCAAGCACTTGATAAAGGATTAGGATTCTGCCCATCCATCTACGAACCAGACATGGGGACCGTCTATAAAGACATGTTCTTTTTTTAGAAGGTTACGCTTAACCCTTCATTTCTCTCCAAACCCACACCCTCTGCACCCACCATCCTGAACCAGAATACTACTGTATGGGTACCACGACAGCACTAATACCAGTTCAAGGAACGCAAACTGTGATCTACACCAGATCCGCAACCCTATTAGACAAAACTCTCAATAAGAAATTCCTACCAAAAAAAACTCAGCCCTGCACCAGGGGCAGATGTCCAACTGGACAGCTTTATAAAATCAATCAAATATGCATTTTCCAAACATATCCACAAAAGGAATAGTACAGGTAACTTCAGCTTAGCTGAAAGACGGGGCAATCACTGCCATCTCCAGAGACAGAGGTGTAGTGATCAAAAGAGCAGACAAAGGTCAAGCAACGGTTGTACAAAACACATCTGACTAGATAGCAGAAACGAATAGGCAACTGTCAGACAAGAATTTTTACTCAGAGATCCCAGAAGACAGAACTGAAACCCATATCGGCCTCATCCAAAAACGAATAGATCAGCTAGTCAGAGACGAAGAATTAGACAGTGAAATAGCAAAAGGCCTGCTTCCGAGTTCTAAAACAGGATGCATCTACCTCCTCCCCAAGATCCATAAACAGAAAAAACGGATTGGTCCCGGGCAGACCTATTATCAGTGGTAATGGGGGTCCCACGGAACTAATAAGTAGTTTTGTTGATGAACATGTCAAACTTCACATCAAAGAACTTAAATCCTACATTAAGGACACCACCGAATTCATCAATAAACTTGGAAGAATATGGCAAATTCAACGCAAGTACACTCATGTACAATGGACGTCAGCAGTCTATATACCTGCATACCAAACAATGAGGGCCTACGAGCCACAGCGGGATTTGTAAAAAAAGCACGGACTTCGCGGCCCACTATCCATACCAGGACATCTCAATCTCCTCAAACTAGTTCTAGAATTAAATAACTTTGAATTCTATGGTAAACACTATCTACAGGTAGGAGGAACTGCAATGGACAGTAAAGCAGCATACACCTATGCATGCATATTCATGAGCGATCTTGAAACAAGACTAGAGAACGTACACCACCAACCACCCCTCTACCTTAGATATATAGACGACATCTTTATGATCTGGGAGCATAGTGAAAGCGCTTTCCTATAGTTTGTCACATACATGAACTCAGCTCACCCAACTATCAAATTCACAGAGGAACACTCGTCGTACACAGAAGTCACATTCCTGGACACAAAAATCTCCAAAGGAGAAAATAACCGCCTTCTATTATCTCTTTATACCAAGCCAACAGACACCCATGGGTACCTCCCACTACACATCAGCCCATCCTAATTCATGCACAAATGCAGGGCCATATGGGCAGTACCTACGCCTACGCTGAATCTGCACATTGGATTCTGAATACATCAAACACGGCACAGAGCTGATAAAACATTGAGGCCAGAGGCTACCCATTCACTCTGTTGTTAAAAGTACAAGAAAAAGCGTTTGTACTAAAAAGAGAAGCAATACTCCACAAAGACAAACACACGGAAGCGAGACAAAATCCCAAAGACAAATCTTCATCAGTGAATACCACGAGACCAGTCGATTTCTACAAAAACAGATACTCAATAACTGGCACATCCTAGAAAATAGTGATAGATGCAGATTAGCCTTCCCAGAAAAACCACTATTCGCTTTCAGAAAAAATCCCACAATCAGGGATGAAGTAATAAGAGCCCGTCTCAGCAACCCCACCGAGACAAAGCTGACATATAGAAACAAGTTCAAACTATGCCCAAAAGGCAAATGTGATTTCTGCAAAGTAATGGATCAGAGCAAATGGTTCAAAAGTAATCACAGCCACCTCACAGATAGGGTGAAGATAGCCGGAAACTGCGCCACACGGAATGTCATCTACCTCATAAACTGTAAAAGGTGTAAATAACAGTATGTGGGAGAAACAAAACGCACCTTTAAGATAAGGATACAAGAACACTTGCATTTGATTATAAATTTCCAAAAACATATTAGATATGACACACCAGTCTCAAGACACGTCACATCAGAAAACCACTCCATAAATGACGTCAAGTTCCACATCATCCAAGTCCTCTCCTCGGACCCAAATGATGACGCTTCCACAATCTGGAGAAAGGCTAAAGAAAGCCACTGGATCCACCAACTCCATTGTATGGCCCCTATGGGTATAAACGAAGCGGGATGAGATTGTCATAAATGGCCTCTCACCTACATTGTTATTAATGACATCATAATCAATTATGTCATTAATGACTCGATTTAGTCTGTCTTAAACACTTAATAGTCTGTCAGGCTCTACGAATCATATGTCTATACTATTTAATAAAATTTTAATATGCTGTTGAATATTTTAAAACAAATTTGACTGGGCAATGGCAGCAACAGCACCCAGTCAAATTAGTTCCAAATATTCAATTGCCTACTACCTGTATAGTTTTCATGGGGAAAGCATGGGTGGAGTTTATCTAGATATGGGTGGGGCATAGTCCTCTATTATGTATTTGTTCTCTCTTTATAGACGTGTGCACTGTATCTGCTCAACGGTGTCAGTAAAGCATTTCCTCTTATTTCCTGCATGGAAGCTTCTACGCTCACGCCTGAGGCAGCGCTAAAACATGTCAGTATATTGCGTTGTTTTATGGGGACTGTATAGAGATTTTAAAAAGTCACTAAACATTCTTTGATATACATGTATAACATATAACACCGTTAAATACAGTTTTGAGGTATAGAATGCATTTGTTGCGACTCACAATTAGTAATAACCTGTCTGTTTGTCTGTCAAAGCTTTAAGCTTTCTTACAACAACATTTATTTTGCAACACTACAAGTTCATCGCCCTTGTTTAGTCCTGATTTGCAAATAGTATAAGTACCTCTGTTGATCAAATTTCTGACTATTAGCACCATACATCGCTACTACAGTGTGTGTACATGCTTGTCTTTACCGATAATAGTGAAATATTTGAATATGCATTGCTTTACATACAGGAAATATGTGTATTCACATAAACTACACTGGAAGAATCTATTTCTATTATGCCACACCCATTTGTAGATAAGATGGGCACATTTTTTATATGTATTGGAATCGATTTGGAACTTTAAAACCGGAATTCCCAGAATATAAATTCCAAGGTATGATAAGCTGTTGAATAATTTGAAACTAATTTGACAGAAACCTATGGCAGCAACAAGCCCCAGTCAAATTAGTTTCGAAGTATTAAACAGAATGTTTATAAACTTTTAACTTGATCAAAAACATACACTAGTGCAGACTTTTCAACTTTTGTCACAGAGCTAGATGCCGTTATGATTGTGGCATCACAGAGCTAGATGTCATTATGAGTGTGATGTCACAGAGCTAGATGTCATTATAATTGTGAAGTCACAGATCTAGATGTCATTATGATTGTGACGTCACAGAGCTAGATGTCAGTATTATTATGACATCACAGAGTTAGATGTCATTATGATTGTGACATCACAGAGCTAGATGTCATTATGATTGTGATGTCACAGAGCTAGATGCCATTATGATTGTGACATCACAGAGCTAGATGTCATTATGATTGTAACGTCACACAGCTAGATGTCATTATGATTGTGACATCACAGAGCTAGATGTCATTATGATTGTTATGTCACAGAGCTAGCTGTCATTATGATTGTGACGTCACAGAGCTAGATGTCATTATGATTGTGACATCACACAGCTAGATGTCATTATGATTGTGACATCACACAGCTAGATGTCATTATGATTGTGATGTCACAAAGGTAGATGTCATTATGATGGTGACATCACAGAGCTAGATGTCATTATGATTGTAATGTCACAGAGGTAGATGTCATTATGATTATGACATCACAGAGCTAGATGTCATTATGATTGTGACATCACAGATCTAGATGTCATTATGATAGTGACATCATAGAGCTAGATGTCATTATGGTGGTGAACGTCACAGAGCTAGATGTCATTATGATTGTGACATCACAGAGCTAGATGTCATTATGATTGTGATGTCACAGAGCTAGATGTCATTATGATTGTGATGTCACAGAGCTAGATGTCATGATTGTGAAGTCACACAGCTAGATGTCATTATGATTGTGACATCACAGAGCTAGATGTCATTATGATCGTGACATCACAGAGCTACTGTAGATGGCATTATGATCATCACAGAGCTAGATGTCATTATGATTGTGATGTCACACAGCTAGATGTCATTATGATTGTGACATCACACAGCTAGATGTCATTATGATTGTGACATCACACAGCTAGATGTCATTATGATTGTGACATCATGGAGCTAGATGTCATTATGAGTGTGACATCACAGAGCTAGATGTCATGATTGTGACATCAGAGAGCTAGATGCCATTATGATTGTGACATCACAGAGCTAGATGTCATTAAGATTGTGACATCACAGATCCAAGAGCTAGATGTCATTATGATTGTGACATCACAGAGCTGGATGTCATTATGATTGTGACATCACAGAGCTAGATGTCATTATGATTGTGACATCACAGCTCCTAGAGCTAGATGTCATTATGATTGTGATGTCACAGAGCTAGATGTCATTATGATTGTGATGTCACAGAGCTAGATGTCTATGATTGTGACATCACAGAGCTAGATGTCATTATGATTGTGACATCACAGAGCTAGATGTCATTATGATTGTAATGTCACAGAGCTAGATGTCATTATGATTATGACGTCACAGAGCTAGATGTCATTATGATTTTGACATCACAGAGCTAGATGTCATTATGATTGTGACATCACAGATCCTAGAGCTAGATGTCATTATGATTGTGACGTCACAGAGCTAGATGTCATTATGATTGTGATGTCACAGAGCTAGATGTCATTATGATTGTGACATCACAGAGCTATATGTCATTTCGCTTGTGACATCACAGAGCTAGATGTCATTATGATCGTGACATCACAGAGCTACTGTAGATGGCATTATGATCGTGATGTCACAGAGCTAGATGTCATTATGATTGTGACGTCGCAGAGCTAGATGTCACGATTCTAACATCACAGAACTAGATGTCATTATGATTGTGACATCACACAGCTAGATGTCATTATGATTGTGACGTCACACAGCTAGATGTCATGATTGTAATGTCACAGAGCTAGATGTCATTATGATTGTGATGTCACAGAGCTAGATCTCATTATGATTATGATGTCACAGAGCTAGATGTCATTATGATTGTGATGTCACAGAGCTAGATGCCATTATGATTGTGATGTCACAGAGCTAGATGTCATTATGATTGTGACATCACAGAGCTAGATGTCATTATGATTGTGACGTCATACAGCTAGATGTCATTATGATCGAGACGTCACAGAGCTAGATGTCATTATGATTGTAGTGTCACAGAGCTAGATGTCATTATGATTGTGATGTCACAGAGCTAGATGTCATTATGAGTGTGATGTCACAGAGCTAGATGTCATTATGATTGTGACATCACAGAGCTGGATGTCATTATGATTGTGACATCACAGAGCTAGATGTCATTGTGAGTGTGATGTCACAGAGCTAGATGTCATTATGATTGTGATGTCACAGAGCTAGATGTCATTATTATTGTGACGTCACAGAGCTAGATGTCATGATTGTAATGTCACAGCTAGATGTCATTATGATTGTGATGTCACAGAGCTAGATGTCATTATGATTGTGATGTCACAGCTCTAAATGTCATTATGATTGTGATGTCACATAGCTAGATGTCATTATGATCATCATGTCACAGAGCTAGATGTCATTATGATTGTGACATCACAGAGCTAGATGGCATTATGATTCTGATGTCACAGAGTTCGATATCATTATGATTGTGATGTCACATAGCTAGATGTCATTATGATCATCATGTCACAGAGCTAGATGTCATTATGATTGTGACATCACAGAGCTAGATGGCATTATGATTGTGATGTCATAGAGCTAGATGTCATTATGATTGTGACATCACACAGCTAGATGTCATTATGATTGTGATGTCACAGAGCTAGATGTCATTATGATTGTGACATCACAGAGCTAGATGGCATTATGATTGTGACGTCATACAGCTAGATGTCATTATGATCGAGACGTCACAGAGCTAGATGTCATTATGATTGTAGTGTCACAGAGCTAGATGTCATTATGATTGTGATGTCACAGAGATAAATGTCATTATGAGTGTGATGTCGCAGAGCTAGATGTCATTATGAGTGTGATGTCGCAGAGCTAGATGTCATTATGATTATGATGTCACAGAGCTAGATGTCATTATGATTGTGATGTCACAGAGCTAGATGTCATTATGATTGTGACGTCATACAGCTAGATGTCATTATGATCGAGACGTCACAGAGCTAGATGTCATTATGATTGTAGTGTCACAGAGCTAGATGTCATTATGATTGTGATGTCACCTAGCTAGATGTCATTATGAGTGTGATGTCACAGAGCTGGATGTCATTATGATTGTGACATCACAGAGCTGGATGTCATTATGATTGTGATGTCACAGAGCTAGATGTCATTATGATTGTGATGTCACAGAGCTAGATGTCATTATGATTGTGATGTCACAGAGCTAGATGTCATTATGATTGTGACATCACAGAGCTATATGTCATTTCGCTTGTGACATCACAGAGGTAGATGTCATTATGATCATGACATCACAGAGCTACTGTAGATGGCATTATGATCGTGATGTCACAGAGCTAGATGTCATTATGATTGTGACGTCGCAGAGCTAGATGTCACGATTCTAACATCACAGAACAAGATGTCATTATGATTGTGACATCACACAGCTAGATGTCATTATGATTGTGACGTCACACAGCTAGATGTCATTATGATTATGATGTCACAGAGCTAGATGTCATTATGATTGTGATGTCACAGAGCTAGATCTCATTATGATTATGATGTCACAGAGCTAGATGTCATTATGATTGTAATGTCACAGAGCTAGATGTCATTATGATTGTGATGTCACAGAGCTAGATGTCATTATGATTGTGACATCACAGAGCTAGATGTCATTATGATTGTGATGTCACAGAGCTAGATGTCATTATGAGTGTGATGTCACAGAGCTAGATGTCATTATGATTGTGACATCACAGAGCTGGATGTCATTATGATTGTGACATCACAGAGCTAGATGTCATTATGAGTGTGATGTCACAGAGCTAGATGTCATTATGATTGTGATGTCACAGAGCTAGATGTCATTATTATTGTGACGTCACAGAGCTAGATGTCATGATTGTAATGTCACAGCTAGATGTCATTATGATTGTGATGTCACAGAGCTAGATGTCATTATGATTGTGATGTCACAGCTCTAAATGTCATTATGATTGTGATGTCACATAGCTAGATGTCATTATGATCATCATGTCACAGAGCTAGATGTCATTATGATTGTGACATCACAGAGCTAGATGGCATTATGATTGTGATGTCATAGATGTCATTATGATTGTGACATCACACAGCTAGATGTCATTATGATTGTGATGTCACAGAGCTAGATGTCATTATGATTGTGACATCACAGAGCTAGATGGCATTATGATTGTGATGTCATACAGCTAGATGTCATTATGATCGAGACGTCACAGAGCTAGATGTCATTATGATTGTAGTGTCACAGAGCTAGATGTCATTATGATTGTGATGTCACAGAGCTAAATGTCATTATGAGTGTGATGTCGCAGAGCTAGATGTCATTATGAGTGTGATGTCGCTGAGCTAGATGTCATTATGATTATGATGTCACAGAGCTAGATGTCATTATGATTGTGATGTCACAGAGCTAGATGTCATTATGATTGTGACGTCATACAGCTAGATGTCATTATGATTGTGATGTCACAGAGCTAGATGTCATTATGAGTGTGATGTCACAGAGCTAGATGTCATTATGATTGTGACATCACAGAGCTGGATGTCATTATGATTGTGATGTCACAGAGCTAGATGTCATTATTATTGTGACGTCACAGAGCTAGATGTCATGATTGTAATGTCACAGCGCTAGATGTCATTATGATTGTGATGTCACAGAGCTAGATGTCATTATGATTGTGATGTCACAGCTCTAGATGTCATTATGATTATTATTGCTTCTACAGAATGGAATGATCTTCCAGCTAGTCTTAAATCTTCATCCACTCTAGCTATATTTAAATCAAATCTTAAAACGTTTTTGTTCCGTCAGGCATATCCAACTGTATGATCATTTTATTTTATTATTGTAAGCGCTTAGAGCATGCAATATTTGCACTATAAATATCCTATTATTATTATTATTATTATGATTGTGATGTCACATAGCTAGATGTCATTATGATTGTGACATCACAGAGCTAGATGGCATTATGATTCTGATGTCACAGAGCTAGATGTCATTATGATTGTAACATCACAGAGCTAGATGTCATTATGATTATGACATCACAGAGCTAGATGGCATTATGATTGTGACATCACAGAGATAGATGGCATTATGATTGTGATGTCATAGAGCTAGATGGCATTATGATTGTGATGTCACAAAGCTACAAGTAGATGTCATTATGATTGTGACATCACAGAGCTAGATGGCATTATGATTGTAACATCACAGAGCTAGATTCATTATGATTATGACATCACAGAGCTAGATGGCATTATGATTGTGACATCACAGAGATAGATGTCATTATGATTGTGATGCCATAGAGCTAGATGGCATTATGATTGTGATGTCACAAAGCTATATGTCATTATAATTGTGACATCACAGATCTAGATGTGATTGTGACATCACAGAGCTAGATGTCATTATTATTGTGACATCACAGAGCTACAAGTAGATGTCATTATGATTGTGACATCACAGATCTAGATGTCATTATGATTGTTACATCACAGAGCTAGATGTCATTATGATTGTGACATCACAGATCTAGATGGCATTATGATTGTGATGTCACAGCTAGATGTCATGATTGTGATGTCACAGAGCTAGATGTCATTATGATTGTGATGTCACAGACCTAGATGTCATTATGATTGTGATGTCATAGAGCTAGATGTCATTATGATCGTCATGTCACAGAGCTAGATGTCATTATGATTGTGGTGTGACAGAGCTAGATGGCATGATTATGATGTCACAGAGCTAGATATCATTATGATTGTGATGTCACAGAGCTAGATGTCATTATGAGTGTGATGTCACAGAGCTAGATGTCATTATGATTGTGATGTCACAGATCCTAGACCTAGATGTCATTATGATTGTGATGTCACAGAGCTAGATGTCATTATGATTGTGACTTCACAGAGATATCGCTTAAGGCGCTACTCCTCATTAACTGCTTGCCAATTTCACCCAGACTTGGATCGAAGAACCCTCTATTAGTCCAGGAGCTAAAGCTAGGTCAGAATCGTGACGTAGCACACCCAGTATTCGGAAGGTCTGACACTTGCTGTGGCTTGGGGGACATGTCCCACACATTTTAAGCCCTGTTGTACAAACAAATTGTGGTAGCACTAATTAGTTATCCTGATTTCTTTGCATAGGGGGTCTAGGCTTTGGCTGTATCCACAGTGCACAACGATATAAGCATGATCGTGTCATAACTCAAAGTAATATCGTATTAGATTCACCATATATGATATTTAGACGGATATCGACCTAACATATATCCAACATACATTTTGCATGCATATACCAAAGGCGAGGATGAAATGTGAAGGTTATATTTTATGTATGTATACTAACTCCATCATAGAATCTGTATATCCAGCTGTACCACTGTTGACAAAGCACCCAGGTAATGGTGGTTGGAATGAGACAGATGGATGTGGTGGTAATCGGTGCAGAAAAATAAATTAAAATGAATACTACACCTCACATCGCTCTCATTGTCATTGTCTACATATACTTCAAATTATGCCTGTAACACTTGTTCCGGGGTAATTTTGTAATTTGACATCACAAGTAAACTGAAAGTTTAATTCACTCATTTTCTCAAATACAAATCTTTTTTTGAAAAGCAAATAAGAATGCAAGTGGCATTTTATGAATTTGTATTCATGAGAAAGGTTGTTAATACATGCCTTGATTAATAAAGCCTAGTATTGATTTAATATATATGCACACACACTAATTACATTTGCGAATTAATTACAAGCGCTATATAACTAGCAATTAAGCAAATATGGACAGTGATAGTTGTGACGAGGAAGTAGCGTTTCATCTTCTCCCAGCAAAGCGTATCAAAACGACACAATGGACTCGCTGTATTATTTGTCAAGCACATAGTAGCGAAACTGTTAGCAATGCCACTGAAGTCAGCATCTCAAAGTTCATAGAGGCTTTCCAACACCGGGAGGATGACGTTTATGAAAGACTTAACTCAAATATTGATCAATTAAAACAACTGGATATCGTGTGGCATAGAAACTGTTATGCTAAATACACAAGCAAGCACAATATTAACTTTGCGAAAAGACGATCCATGACACCACCAACTCCTATGCCTCTTGATAAACAATGGCGGATACAGAAATGCTTACCAATATAAGAGGCGTAGATTTAATCGCTTCAGAAGCCAAATATCATGAAATATGCCGTGCACAGTATGTATCAATGCGCAATGTGATGTATAAATCATACCAAGAAACTGTGAATGAGGATTCGTTCTCCCAATCATTCTCGGAGCTGGTAGCAGAGATAGAGTCTGGACTTGTATCAGGAAAAGCTTACAGCATGACATATTTGTTGAGTCGATTCAAGTTTTATCTAAAGAATAATGGTGTGACTGCTGACAACTACCGCTCCCAAAGACTGAAAAGCCAATTACAAAACTACTTTCAGGATTCAATCGTTTTTCACCAGCAGCTAAACCCTTCCAAACCCGAGCTTGTTTATTCAAGTGATATATCTTTAGAAGATGTTATTAATGCAGCTGCCAATGCAGCTGGTGGTAGATCAGCGTATACTGATAGGCCACATGGCTCAACTGATACTACTAGCAATGATGTTCACACGTTCCACGCAGCGCAGATTTTGAAGGGAGATTTGGAGGCTTGTGAGGGGATCACCATTAAACCAGTTGATGTTGACAATCTGACACTCGCAAAAGCAAAGGAAATTATTCCCCAAAGCCTCTACTGGCTGCTGCGGTGGGTTACCACGAATGCAGATGTAGCACCAGAGCAGTTTGGTAATGTTAGATCAGAATGTGCTAATGAAGGTGATGAGAGGCATGTAATGATGATATGCCAAGACATAGCGCATTGTGTATCACACGGGAGAAAGAAAATGCCAAAACACAAGCCTCGCTATGACAATGAGGCATCTTACAGGTTCCAAACAAGTTGTCACCATTCTGAATCGTATGGGTCATAGCGTTTCCTGTGATGATATTGAGGTAGTTGACACTAGTATGGCGCTTGAAGTATTAGCTCAATCAACACGGTATGGAGTTGTAATACCAACAAACATTGTTCCAAACTCGTTCGTTCAAGTAGCAGCTGATAACAATGATATACTTGAAGAAACCTTAGACGGTAAACAGAAAACTCACTCAACGACAATGGTGATGTTCCAACGAATGCAATTTGGCCCAAGACCAGAGTGTGTCATACATGCTGAACACTCAGTCAGGAGAAGGGCTTTGACAGCACCAGGTACTGAAAACAGAATTCTTGATTGTGGGGTATTTGGTAGAAGACCAGTTGTGACCGCGTTCATAGACACTGTCAAGAAGGATTGGTACCAATGTGATAGCTCAATCCAGGAACAGGCATTAGTCATGGATCTTGCATGGGCCATCGTTCGAATGTGTCCAATAAAATTGTTTGCGGTAGATCTTGTACCCATGATGACCACAGAAACACAAACAGTCCCTAGTTGGAGTGGATTTAATGCACTTGTATCATGTGCTAACGCACCTTTTACACGAATCGGTTACTGTCCAATGATTTCCGGATCACCAACTGAATTCAACACGGTGTATACAGTCATGAAACAAGTTCAAAGAATGATGACAACACTAGGACAGAATGACTCGGTCATTACATTGGACGTGGCCATATATGTCACGGCAAAGGAGATACAGTGGCGATATAAAGAAGAGTTTAGTGACACTGTGATCAGACTGGGGGGATTCCACATTGCGCTAAACTACTTAGCTGTTATTGGAAAGATGTTTGATGACTCTGGCTTAGAAGATCTCCTCATAGAGGCCAACACATATGGTAGCAGCACGGCTGCTGCTCTACTTAAAGGGAAGTCATATAATCGAGGAGTGAGGGCTCACAAATTGGTTATGGAAGCGCTGCTGCGATTACAATGGCAGTCTTTTTCCAAATGGGTTCAACAAAATGGACAACATGAAGACCACATTACTCCAACAGAATTGGAGAGTCTGGATGAGAAAATTAAGATGTGCCGAAGCAGCATTGACGACTTAGACGCACTGCAAGAAAATTTCAAAGAGGTGTGTATGTACATGTACGTGAATAAATTGCAACAGCTGTTCAAATCCTTTAAAGTTGAGTCAAGCTCGAAATCACACCTGTTCGCATTTTGGAACTCATATATTCATATGGTAGAGCTGCTGCTTGGATTCATAAGAGCTGAGAGAACTGGAGATTGGCAGGCACACCTATCTGCTACTGCTGCTATGGCGCCATATTTCTACAGCATGGACAGAACCAATTATGCAAGATGGCTGCCAATATATCTTGCGGACATGAAGATGCTTCCAAGTACACATCCCCATGTACATGAACAATTCTTGAATGGAAATCATTCCGTAAGTCCCTCAGACCATCCATTCAATCAAGTGTGGACAGATATGGCCTTAGAGCAATCGATTAATTTGGATTCCAAAAAGCGAGGTGGTATTATTGGAATAACACAAAAGCCAGGAGCTCTGGAGAGGTGGTTTTTAACTAGCCACGAGGGGGCAGCCATAACAACGGTCACAAAGCAAATGTGTGGGTTACAAGATAGTCACATGTTTGGAGTACATAAGGAAATGGGGACTAATCGAATGAACAGGGATGAAACCGATGTGCAGAAGATACTTTCGATGTTCTCATCAGATATAATGACCAATCCCTTTAATATTGCGGAAAACGACGACAGCGAGTGTCTTCCGCTTGTAAACATTGCAACTGGCGTGGTATTGCCTAGTGAAATCGCCAAGAGACTTGTTTCCGCCTGTGACATTGGTAAGGAGATTATGGAAAATTTTGTTCAGGAGCGGCTGGACACTAACATGAGAAGCTTTTGGGACACGTTGCCACACTTAAAACTTAAAACATTTGCCAGCCTAGCACAGAAGAAAAAACTCAAAACAAATGATGAAAAAATTCACAATGTGAGATCTGACCGCGAACTATTTGGTCGATTAATTATTGCCGCAAGGTCCAGAGATGTTGATTTAAAACTAGTGATGACGTATGAACTGTCTGCTGTTCCACTATCATTGTCACATACGGATGGGACTCTAAGAAAGAATGTGAAAAGTGTTTTGTTAAGTGAACTAGAAAAGGAAGTAAATGTTGATGGACGGCTTCCACCTGTTGACAAGACAGGCGCAACAGCTTATGTAGTAGATGGCATGGCAATTGTGCAAATGGTTAAAACTGGAGGTACGTCTGATAAATACTGGCACATCTTTACAGTTCCACTGAATCAAGAAGACTGCAACAGAGTAGATATAGTTTTTGACAGATATGATAGACTGGAATCTCTCAAAGCGGAAGAGCGGCTAAAACGTGGGTCATCAACAGCATTGGAAGTAAAGATTGCTGGAGAAAATACTCCCGTTCCAAAGCAATGGGCCAAGTACATCAGCAATCCAAGCAACAAAAGTAACCTGGTTGCATTTCTCAGCAAGCGGTGGCGTGATACTGGTCCAAATATGCTATCCGCCGACAATTGCGTCATTCTTGCTGGTGGCTTTAACGATGGAATGGATGTTGTTGTCATTTCACTGAACAATTCGTCGTATTTGGAAGAACTTCGATCAGATCACGAGGAAGCAGATACGCGTATGATGTTGCACGCGCTACATGCTTCAAAAGACCACATGCGTGTTGTTATACAGTCTCCTGATACAGACGTGGCAGTACTTAGTATATATACGTATCGTTCGCTTCACTGTTCTGAACTATGTTTCCGTACGGGCACAAAGGACAAATTGCGATACATACCAATACATACAGTTGCTCAAGTACTGGGCCCAGCTATCTGTCTGTCTTTGCCTGGGTTCCATTCTCTTACAGGTTGTGATAGCACTAGGGCATTATTTGGAGTCGCTAAGAGAAAAGCATTCAATCTCTTAAAGTCATCTGAATGTCATCAGCTTAGCTTAGCCCAACTCGGCAAACATGTTGACTTATCACCGAATACTGCAATTCTATGTGAGAAATTTGTCTGTGAGTTGTATACCACCAGGGATGTGGGAAAGACAGCTGATGAAACCCGTTATTGGCTCTTTTGTCAAAAGAGACAAAGAAATGAAAATCTTCCACCTACATCGAATAGTCTAAAGCATCACACCGAAAGGGCCAATTTTCAAGCTCTTGTTTGGAGACGTTCATTGCAAGCTGTTCAGAATCTTCCATCTCCAAATGGACATGGCTGGAGTATAGTGGATGGTCTACTCAAGCCTGTTCTAATGTCAAAGGATCCTGCTCCATTTGGATTAATTGAACTCACATCATGTAGATGTCAAAAGTCTGCCTGCAAAAGAACAGATCTCTGTCAATGCAAGGCTAACAATCTACTCTGCACTGAAGCATGCCTTTGTATGGGAGGTGAAATGTGTGACAATGTTCAGCATACAATTGTCGAAGATGACTCTGACACGGATGAGTAACATTCTCTCATTTGCTCACGTGATAAATATGTCCTGCCAGCTTGTGTAGACATGCACTGCATGTCAGTTAAAAGTTTAATTATGAAAAATGTAGAAAACATGGGCATTGTTGTAGCTAAGGTATTGCTAGTCACAAGAAGACCTAAGTGCCCCAATATGTACAAAGCAACATACGGGTGTCTTAAACGAGGTTGATTATGTATAGATCTGCGATATACGATCACTCCTTTCCATTTTGGTTAAGATTGTATTGATATAACATGCGCTTAAGTTTGTGAAAAATTTACCATTGTGAAAATTGTTTGAGAGCTACATTCAACACCTATTGTAAATGGGCTTCTCACGGGTTAGTGATACCACAATTTTCTTGTACAACACGGCTCAGAATATACCCAAGACATCGGTCTAGCATAATATAGAGACAAATCTTCTGAATACTGGGTGTGCTACGAAACCATTCTTCTAGACCCCTTTTGAAAATTGGCTCCCGGACTATATGGTGGCAGGCTTCAGATCTCTTATGCAGAATTTTGATTGGTCAGTTTTTGGGTTGCCATCTTGGATTTTACAAAAGTTTTGGTAAAGCAGATAAAAGCCTACACCTCATTAACCATCCGTCAGATTTCAATCAATCTCGTCTGGAAGGACCCTAGGTGGGTAGGCTTCAAAACGTGTATACAAAATTTTAATTGGTCAATTTTTTTGATTTCCATCTTGGATTTTCCAAACATTATCCATCATGTCTTTAAATGCAAATGGTTCAAATGCTAATGGTCCAGGTCAGCGCCAAAGGCCCGTGGGCCTCTTGTTTAAGAAAGCTATACTCTCCTCTCTCTCTTCCTCCATTGCCCCCCCCCCCCCTCCCCCACTCCCACCCACGCTCCCTCACTACACGGTTGGTACATCCAAAGTTCCATGATTAAATAATCGATTATCCGATTAAATCGATTATTTTCCAGACATCATAATCGATTATTTATTTCCATAATCGAACAGCCCTACATGTATGTTTTATTTTGTTTTTGAAACATGTTACGTTATCTCTGAGCTGTACTGTAATGATGCACATATCTATAAATACCTGGCTTGTTTCTCTGTTTACAGTGTGCTCATCAGGAGAAACTGGATCCTAGTGACATCATACAATGTGTAAACAGCACCTTGGGCAATCATCTGGAGCATGAGATGGCACTGATGACTAATGCACTTGAGCCCCCTCACCTTTATGTACCATGGGTGACACTGAATGGGGTATGGATTATACTGACTGTCAATTTATTAGATGGCCTAAAAATGGCTGAAAATTATCTACTCACTAAAAAAAAATGGCGGGAAACTTTAAAACGTTACTCCTGAAAATTTCTGGAAATCACTTAAAAGCCTACTCGATAACCACTGGGCCGATTTCAATCAACCTTGGTGGGAAGAACCCTACCGTAGTATGCTTGAGAACTACAGAAATTTGATTGGTCAATTTTTCCGGCGAGCATCTTGGATTTTCTGAAAAATGGTGGGAATTCATTTAAAACGCTACCTTCTCATTAACTGCTTGAGCGATTTCAACCAGACTTGGCTGGAAGGACACTAGGCTGGTAGATTTCAGAACATGTATACAGAATTTTGATTGGTCCATTTTTCCGGCTGCCATCTTGGATTTTCTGAAAATTTTGTGAAATCAGTTAGAAGGCTACTAATTAACCGCTTGAACGAGTTCAAGCAAACTTGGCTGGAAGGACCCTAAAGTGCTATGCTTCCGAGCGTGTATATAGAATTTTGATTGGTCAATTTATTCGGGGGCCATCTTGAATTTTCCTTAAAATGGTTGAAAATCATCAACTCATTAACTACTTGGGCGATTTCAACCAGACTGGCTGGAACGAGCCTAGGGTGGTAGGCTTTAGAACATGCATATGGAACTTGGATTGGTCAATTTTTCCGGTAGCCATTTTGGATTTTCTGAATATTTTGGGAAATCGTTTAAAAGGCTACTCCTCATTAACCGCTTGGACGATTTCAACCAAACTTGGCTGGAAGAACCCTAGGCCGGTACGCTACATAATTTGACGGCTTGGTTTTGATGGTGGCCATCTTGTTGGGTTTTTTAAATGGGAATTCATATAAAATGCTACTCCTCATTAATCGCTTGGGAAATTTCAACCAAATTTTGCTGGATGGATCCTATTGTTGTAGCCTCTAGAAATTCTATTCAAAATTTAGATAGGTCAAGGATTTGGCAGCAATCGCTGATTTTCTTAAAGTTTTACGGAACCATTTAAAAACGGTACTCCTTCAATCAATATCCCAATTTCAACAAAACATGGGTGGAATGATCCTAAGACGGTAGGCTTCAACATTAAACGAGAGTGTTGATTGATCAATTTTTTGGTGGCCATCTTGGATTTTTCCGAAAATCATCCATCATGTCTATTTAAATGCCAATGGTCCAGGTGAGCGCCACAGTCCCTTGGGCCTTTTATTTGTAGATGTTTTTGAAAATTTATCAATGGAATGGCTGGCTCGGTCATCGAGCCATTCTTTGCAGCAGTAAATTTTCAAAAATAGTCACACATTGGTCTGCAAATGTACATGTACATTACTCAAGATTAATGCAGATTTGGCTTTTTTGGTCAGGGTGAATGCTAAATGGTTAATAGGATAACTTCTTTAGTTAATACATGTACGTATAAAACAATGCTCTTGGGGTCCTTCAATCGCATCATTAATCAAGTACACATACCTAGGTCTATATTCATAAAGGTATGTTAATGAATGCAGTTGCCATCTCCATTAGCAACATCTTTCAGAAGCGCAATCCTCAACTCAATGGTCACTCATCTCCATTCTCCTCAACTCAATGGTCACTCATCGCCATTCTTCTCAACTCAATGGTCACTCATCCACATTCTTCTCAACTCAATGATCACTCATCTCCATTCTTCTCAACTCAATGGTCACTCATCCGCAATCTCCTCAACTCAATGGTCACTCATCCGCATTCTCCTCAACTCAATGGTCACTCATCCGCATTCTCCTCAACTCAATGGTCACTCATCCGCATTCTCCTCAACTCAATGGTCACTCATCCGCATTCTCCTCAACTCAATGGTCACTCATCCCCATTCTCCTCAACTCAATGGTCACTCATCCCCATTCTTCTCAACTCAATGGTCACTCATCCCCATTCTCCTCAACTCAATGGTCACTCATCCACATTCTCCTCAACTCAATGGTCACTCATCCGCATTCTCCTCAACTCAATGCATTGTCTGGAAGTCACACTTAATAAGATAGCCCTTGTGCTATTTCTCGATAACTTGGTATAATAAAGTTTCTTTAATAATTGTTTTAAGGCAACATTAACTACACCTAGAAACGGTAATTCAATGTACACGGTTGACATCAAAACGCCTTGATCTACATGCATAGATCGCTCTTATGTTGTTAGCAGCCATAACTAATAGACTAAGCGGTATTTCCTGTAGGAGCCATAAAAATTAATTCCGTTCAACATACCATGTAGAAAATGTTTGAAGGCATCATATTTTAGGGGAAGTACTAGTCTGCGCATGCGCAGAAGTTGGGGCTGGCATCTGCCGGACTATCACCTGACTACCTGCCCATTAGGGGCACCTAACTTTTTTAATCTGAGTGTGTATTGAGTGATAAGTCGATATTTGGGAATATCAGAGTGTTGGGGAGGTAAGTGTCAACTGTCGTGAAAAAATAAATCTGTGATATCGTTTAAATTTACCCAAAACACTGTTAGTTGTCCAGTCCGCTCCTCTTTCAGCTACAGTGTAGTCAAATCCAAGATCAACATCTTGCATATATGGTTACCAAAAAGCAAAAGTAAGTTTAGATTTTCTCCTTTTTCAAGAAATTCTTCATACAATGGACTGTACTCAGATTTGGCTTTTTTGGTCAGGGTGAATGCTAAATGGTTAATAGGATAACTTCTTTAGTTAATACATGTACGTATAAAACAATGCTCTTGGGGTCCTTCAATCGCATCATTAATCAAGTACACATACCTAGGTCTATATTCATAAAGGTATGTTAATGAATGCAGTTGCCATCTCCATTAGCAACATCTTTCAGAAGCGCAATCCTCAACTCAATGGTCACTCATCTCCATTCTCCTCAACTCAATGGTCACTCATCGCCATTCTTCTCAACTCAATGGTCACTCATCCACATTCTTCTCAACTCAATGATCACTCATCTCCATTCTTCTCAACTCAATGGTCACTCATCCGCAATCTCCTCAACTCAATGGTCACTCATCCGCATTCTCCTCAACTCAATGGTCACTCATCCGCATTCTCCTCAACTCAATGGTCACTCATCCGCATTCTCCTCAACTCAATGGTCACTCATCCGCATTCTCCTCAACTCAATGGTCACTCATCCCCATTCTCCTCAACTCAATGGTCACTCATCCCCATTCTTCTCAACTCAATGGTCACTCATCCCCATTCTCCTCAACTCAATGGTCACTCATCCACATTCTCCTCAACTCAATGGTCACTCATCCGCATTCTCCTCAACTCAATGCATTGTCTGGAAGTCACACTTAATAAGATAGCCCTTGTGCTATTTCTCGATAACTTGGTATAATAAAGTATCTTTAATAATTGTTTTAAGGCAACATTAACTACACCTAGAAACGGTAATTCAATGTACACGGTTGACATCAAAACGCCTTGATCTACATGCATAGATCGCTCTTATGTTGTTAGCAGCCATAACTAATAGACTAAGCGGTATTTCCTGTAGGAGCCATAAAAATTAATTCCGTTCAACATACCATGTAGAAAATGTTTGAAGGCATCATATTTTAGGGGAAGTACTAGTCTGCGCATGCGCAGAAGTTGGGGCTGGCATCTGCCGGACTATCACCTGACTACCTGCCCATTAGGGGCACCTAACTTTTTTAATCTGAGTGTGTATTGAGTGATAAGTCGATATTTGGGAATATCAGAGTGTTGGGGAGGTAAGTGTCAACTGTCGTGAAAAAATAAATCTGTGATATCGTTTAAATTTACCCAAAACACTGTTAGTTGTCCAGTCCGCTCCTCTTTCAGCTACAGTGTAGTCAAATCCAAGATCAACATCTTGCATATATGGTTACCAAAAAGCAAAAGTAAGTTTAGATTTTCTCCTTTTTCAAGAAATTCTTCATACAATGGACTGTACTCTTGCAACCTGTATTGAATTGTTTGAAAGCTCTCCACTGCACATGCATGACCTATGTGATCGAATTCCTTTGACGACAGCAAAGAGTTCATGTCTTTCTGTATTCTCAAACAATATTCTTCGAGTGTAAAAACCTCTTCCTCAGAGATCCTGTGGTTCTGTACAAGCCACGAAAGGTTTCCACCAAGCATGATCACCGACATTGCATTTAGCACAAACACATCAGCTTCTCCTAAGAGGTCTTCAATCCTAGATAGTGTAATTTATTGCATTACTTCTACACATTTAATTGCAAGCTTCCTATCTTTCTCAACAGGTTCATACTGAAAAGATTCAAAATGAGGCTGAGACTAACTTACTAAAGCTTATCTGTGAGACATATCAGGTAAGTACATTTAATTACATCTGATGCTTACGTGGACATTAACCCTTTAACCCTCGAATTTATTCAGAGAAGAATTCAAGAAGACTATTTTTGAAAATTTACCACTGGAATGACTGTCTCAGTTATTGAGCCAGTCATTCCAGTGGTATATTTTCAAAAATAGTCTCGGTCTGCAAATGGACATTTCTCAAGACCACTGCAGAAGCTGGTTTTTTTGCTGATATGAGTGTTGTAGGGTTAAATGACTCATCTCAACACAGACATATTCAGGGATTTGATCTGTCAGAAAGTTTTGTCAGAGTAAATGAACTAGACAAGAATGCAATTCATTGAGTTCAATAACATTCGAATTATTACATGTAGACTATAGCTTGTTAATCTTTCGTGTCCGTTATTTTATATTTTGACACTCACCGCATCCCATCATCCATATCCTGTCCGTGGCACAGCGAGTGGCAAAATAATCTGTCACAAAAGTTTAATGTGTACTAAGGAAGCTAGTTACAAACATGTAGCTCATGTGTTTTGTCTTAACAGTACAGTCCCAGCTTGCCATGAATTTCTTAGGTCAACTTTAAATCTGGCAGATATCATCGGCACCTTCCAGCAGAGTCAGCCATGGTGGTGTTCATGCCGACGTCCAATTTGTATGTAGCTTGGCTTAGTTTCATATTTGATGTTGCCTTAATCATACTGCACCGAAACATGGACACATGACTGAATGAGAGGTCATGGCAATAACCTTGTGCGTCAATGGCTGTATGACCTTGAACTGACCTTGGGGTATTATGTAATGGCGCCGTCCGGGCGGGCGGGCGTGCAGCAGAGTTGGTTTCCTGATGATAACGCCGTTACCGTTTGTTGGATTACATTGAAACTCTATAGGATGGTTGGAGTACGTCTGGGGAAGAAACCTATCGAAATCGACAATGATCCAAAATCCAAGATGGCCACCAGCCACTGGTGGCCATCTTGAAAATTAGTTTCCGTATGATAACTCCATTATCATTGATTGGATCGCTTTGAAACTTCATAGAATGATTAGACTAGGTCGGGGAAGGAACCTATCAAATTTGATGATGACTTGAAAATTAGTTTCCGGATGATAACTCCTTAACCGTTTGTCGGATCGCTTTGATACTTCGTAAGGTGGTTGGACTAGGTCTTGGAAAGAAATCTAGTGAAATCAACGCTGATCCGAAATCCAAGATGGCCATCGGCGGCCATCTTGAAAATTGGTTTCCCGATGATAACTCCATTACCGTTTATCGGATCGCTTTGAAACTTCATAGAGTGGTTGGACTAGGTCTGGGGAAGAAACCTATTGAAATTGACAATGATCTGAAATCCAAGATGGCCACTAGCCACCATCTTGAAAATTGGTTTCATGATGATAACTATGTTCCCGTTTATTGGATCGCTTTGAAACTTCATAGGGTGGTTGGACTAGGTATGGCGAAAAAAACCTATTGAAATTGACGATGATCCGAACTCCAAGATGACCGCCAGCCACAGGATGCCATCTTGAAAGTTGGTTTCTGGATGATATCTCCGTTACCATTTATCGGATCACTTCATAGGGTGGTTGGAATGTGTCTGGTGAAGAAACTTATCAAAATTTACGATAATCCGAAATCCAATATGGGTGGAAAATTGGTTTCAGGATGATACCTGCTTGACCGTTTAACGGATCGCTTTGACACTTCATAAGGATGGCTGGTCTGGGTCTGAGGAAGAAATAAATATTTTCTGATAGCTCTCATTCATTGGTTTGTCATCATGGCGGGGTATTATGCGCCGTTTGCGGGGCTCTTGTTTTTAGATGTTTTTGTGTTAGATGGGTGTTGCCTCATGCAAGGCATCGTGTCTGTGCTTCATACCACAGAACATTTTGAAATCTAAATGTTCTCAGACGGGATCTGCATTATGGATGTAAATACTTGTCTAGCCCTAAGCCTACCATTTTAACTCGATTTTTGATACTATGTGTATTTACATATAAAATAGTGTGCAAACATTTGCCTTTGAATGGCCATGGTACAAGTGCAAAATGGACGGATGTACTCAAAACGATATCCTCCGGATAAGGATGAAACGGTTAATGCCGTCTTAGTTATTCAGCTCGGGAGGGTTTATGAAGGGCCTATATATGGCTCTGAACCCATTAATAAGCTTAGGTATAAGCTTTTAGAATATTGTTAGAGTGTACATGTCATTGGAACCAGTATGCCTGTCTTTACCATGCATGCCATATGAAGAAATACAGATGTAACAATTGGTACTGGAAATTACTTGAAAATTATCTTTGTCCGGAATATGCCATCATTCAAAAACACTAAGTTTCAAACATTCACTGACTCATGTACATTAGGATGACCCTTTCCTTCCATTACACCGTAAGCACAGAGCTCACACATGAAAATTGATTTCCGTGTAATATGTGGGATCAGTTTGCAACTTGATAGGTACATTGGTCTGAGAAAAATCCCTATCAAAATTGATAATGATCAGAAATCCAATATTGGTGCCAAGCATAGGTGACCATCTTGAAAATTGTCTTCATGATGATAACTCTACTATTGTCTGTTGGATCAATGTAAAACGTATTGAAATCAATGATGATCTGAAGACCAGTACGGCCTCAAACCACAAGTGATCAGTTGTAACATTGATTTATAAATGTCGAGAACAGAAGTAGGTTCTGATTACATTTTCATTGACTTATTATCTATGGTACAACTATATTGATTAGTTGCATAAAGTTTAAATGATACATTATTCATTGCCATAGCTAAGAAAAAGTTCTTTTTCCTTTCTCTGTTTCAGGGGCCAAAACCAAGTGGCTGTACCACTATGCATGAGTCTAAGCATTCATTCCAGAGGAAAGTATCCATTCCTATTCTTGCTTTATAATTTTTTCAACAAGCAGTGCATTTCTGGCCAATTTGTTTTATTGATATTAAATCTTGTATATATAATTATGAAAGTATATCGTAATTTGTATGTCATTGTACATTATTAGGCAAAGATATTTATATGAGATATTTTACAATATATGTATTTTCAAAGCCTAATTTATTTTATATGAATAAAACATTGTTCAAAGAATTGATCGTTTGTTTATTCTATCTGTTTGTGTTACTGCTCAGTAGGTGAATATGTTCGCTTAATCGATAAAGAACAGGATTTGCTTAATTTAACTTATTATATTTGAAACCCCACAGTACTGAATTTAACTCAAACATCCGATTAAGCCACTCTTGAAATTATGTTAATATTTTAAATCCATTCTGACTGGCTTCCAAGCAAATTAATTTTAAACATTTTTTTAGTTCATAACAATTCATTGAAAACATCAAGTCATGAAAATTAAAGTTTGAAAAATTGTGTATCAAATTGAAGCCAACACCCTCTGGTTACATATTCTGAAGTTTGTTTTGTGATTATGTCTGGTTACCCCACCCAAGAGGAGCTTAAAAGAGGTATGACACCACTTGTGTTTTATTCCTAATAATAATGTAAGATGAAAAAAACCCCATTAAATTAGTTTTGAGTAATTAGCTAGCACAAGTTTACATTTGTGATAATCTGTCTGATAATGTCAAAATTGGGATGAACCATGATGTTGTTAGGGCAAGAGAGCGTACTTTCTTTCAACCATTCCCAGCTGTCATATACGCAACCACTTTAATATAAAAAATATGCTGTTTTACTTACAGGCACATTTTTTTAATTCAAACTGTTTTATGCAAAGTATGCTAATGATAATCTAAACTAAAACACTGCATGTTCACCCACCAAATGGCTGGTTGCGTATGTGACAACAGCAATTGCGTATATGTGACAAAAGGAATTGCGTATATGTGACAACAGCAATTGCGTATATGTGACAACAGCAATTGCGTATATGTGACAACAGCAATTGCGTATATGTGACAACAGCAGTTGCGTATATGTGACAACAGCAGTTGCGTATATGTGACAACAGCAGTTGCGTATATGTGACAACAGCAGTTGCGTATATGTGACAACAGCAATTGCGTATGTGGCAACAGCAATTGCGTATGTGGCAACAGCAATTGTGTATGTGGCAACAGCAGTTGCGTATGTGGCAACAGCAGTTGCGTATGTGGCAACAGCAGTTGCGTATGTGGCAACAGCAGTTGCGTATGTGGCAACAGCAGTTGCGAATGTGGCAACAGCAGTTGCGAATGTGGCAACAGCAATTGCGTATGTGGCAACAGCAATTGCGTATGTGGCAACAGCAATTGCGAATGTGGCAACAGCAATTGCGAATGTGACAACAGCAATTGCGTATGTGACAACAGCAATTGCGTATGTGGCAACAACAATTGCGTATGTGGCAACAGCAGTTGCGTATGTGGCAACAGCAGTTGCGTATGTGGCAACAGCAGTTGCGTATGTGGCAACAGCAGTTGCGAATGTGGCAACAGCAATTGCGTATGTGGCAACAGCAATTGCGAATGTGGCAACAGCAATTGCGAATGTGGCAACAGCAATTGCGAATGTGGCAACAGCAATTGCGTATGTGGCAACAGCAATTGCGTATGTGGCAACAGCAATTGCGTATGTGGCAACAGCAATTGCGTATGTGGCAACAGCAATTGCGTATGTGGCAACAGCAATTGCGTATGTGGCAACAGCAATTGCGTATGTGACAACAGCAATTGCGTATGTGACAACAGCAATTGCGTATGTGACAACAGCAATTGCGTATGTGACAACAGCAGTTGCGTATGTGACAACAGCAGTTGCGTATGTGACAACAGGAGTTGGGTATGTGACAACAGCAGTTGCGTATGTGACAACAGCAGTTGCATATGTGACAGCAATTGCATGTGACAACAGCAGTTGCGTGTGACAACAGCAGTTGCGTATGTGACAGCAGTTGTGTATGTAACAACAGCAATTGCGTATGTGACAACAGCAGTTGCGTATGTGACAACATACATTTGGCAAAAAAATTACTGGCATAACTTGTTCTATTTTGCACCCGTCTACCCTACATGACAATGAGATCTTTCATTTCAGAGTTATCTCCCTTTTGCTTCTAGATACCAAGTTTTAGTACATGTTCACAAACAGACCAATTATTTAGAAACTCAATTAACTTTCTGTTTTTAGACGATTTCCACCTTGGCGAGTATGTTAAGCTATCTAGCGTTTGAAGTTTATTATATATCTTGATTGTATTTATCAGCATATTGATGTTAATGTGTTGTGGCAGTGTAAAGTGCTTGGTGTGATGTCAAGTAAAAGCAAGAAGAGTCCTAGTTACTGATGCATGAGACATTGAATTCAATTAACATAAAGATCAAAATTATTCTGGTCTCAGAAGGTAAAATAAATTCTAACAAAACCTGCCATGACCAGAGATGGGAGGATATCAAAACACTACCAGGGACACAGTGGCCATCAAGTTGTAGCCAGAACTTCTTATCTGGTCGAGGTCAAAAGCTATTCTGATGCAGACAACCCAAACACCTTTGATTTGAGATCAGGATACATCATGTCCACTCCCTATAGATCTATGCTAGTCATGCCACAAGCTTCTTAGAAGATTGAAGAGAGATTTCAAATTGGGAAATATGTCTTGGCCCAGTTCGCTAGCAAAACGTCTGTCAAACAGTTTGTCGGTATTGATGTTAATCAAGACAGTGATGAGACTGATCAGGTACAGATTCTTTTTTGAGGAAATGTGGAAATAATATGTTTGTCAAGCCAGCAAGAGATGACACGTGTTGGATCGATAAATCAGGCATTTTGAAAATTCTTGAGACACCCATAATGGACACAGAGGCAGAAATGTGTTTGACAAAAATTTAGATTCTGAGTAGCAGCTGAGAAATGATTTGCTCTACGCATACAGTACGCCTCAGAAATAACTTAAACTGTTTCCAAAACAAATTCTACTGTGGAATGTTTTGTACTTAATTTGATTGGAAGCCATTGCTGCCTAAGGGCCATTGCTGCCTAAGGGCCATTGCTGCCTTAGGCAGCAAAAACACCCAATCAAATTAAGTCCAAAATATTTAACGGAAAATTTCTTATATCATGTTCAGAACTAATGTTTCGGTTTTGGATACATTCTACCTGTAACTTATTTATGAGCTGTACTGTAATTTTATATGTACATACACATACATGACACATACATACATGCACATATAAAAGTATATGTGTAGCAAATGATGCTGCAAATCATTGATATTTTCACTCTAGTCGTAACCATTTTTATGCGATGTCACATACGCAACCGTAATGTGTGGCATACGCAACCAAGTTATGTTATGTTATTATTTTCTGTATTCATATTCAATAAAGTTGATGGTCTATTTGGATATGAGTACATGTGTTTCCGTATACAACAAGATTCCATTATACCTCAATACAGTGCACAGACTTTCACCAATGAATTCAGCCATGTCAAATGTGTTAACTTGTGTGATGTCACATACGCAAGCATGTAAAATGTCATAGCTACAAATATTTTGCATGAGTATCCATTTCTTTCATATCATTTGTTGAAGAAAGCATGGCTAGATATATTCATAGTCAAAAGTTAGATTGCATCTATTCCTTTAACAGATAATGTTAAAGAATAGCTGTCCAGATGTCACATACACAACCATGTAATTGCCTAATTAAGTAATTAATGCCTAAGGGACATATTGGTTATAGTCCGGATTAGCCTAATGTGGTCAGTTAGCAGGGATTACTGTGTATTCTAACACGACACTAGAGGGATCCATTTCTAGCTATGCCCTGCCCATTTCTAGCTAAGCTCCGCCCATGCTTTGCGCATGTTGGGATCGATTTATATACTTTGAAGTCAGACTTCACAAAATCTCAATTTCTTAGTTATACAGGTAGGCTGTTGAATATTTTGAAATGGTGGCAACAGCACCCAGTCAAAATAGTTTCAAAATAGTCAACAGAATGTTTATTAAATGGTAAATCCATCAAAAGAATGCGCTTCATACACTTGACATATTATTCTAGCTCCATGACAAGAGTATTCTCTGGCAATTATGATTAGGCTACATGTGACCTTTTTATAAGCCCGCGCAAAGCGGGTTCGTTTTATGTGATGGCGCTCGCCGTCCGGCCATCTGTGCATTCCTCTGTCCATCTGATTCTTGTCCCAAGCAGATCTCGAAGAGTTTTAAACCTACTCACAAATTTTTTTCAGCAGCTATATTACCTATAGACGAAGTTTCAGGATTTCGATTCGGCAAAAATCGTCCCATATTCGCTAGAGTTGAAAACTTAAAATTCGTCAATTTTCTTGTCCGTGACAGATCTCGAAGAGTTTTGAACCTACACTCACAATTTTTTTTTCAGAAGATGTGTTATGTATAGGCAAAGTGTCATGATTTCGGTTCGGCACGATCTAGCCATATTCACCAGCGTTATCTCCCTTGAAAGATTAAAATTTGTCAAAATTGTCTTGTTCAGGCCAAATCTCGAAGAGTTTTGAACACACACTCACAAATTTGTTTTCAAAAGATGTACATATAGCTGAAGTGTCATGATTTTGTTTTGGCATGATCCGCCTATATTCGCGGGAGTCATGATTTCATTTCGGCAAAATCCTCGTATATTCGCGGGAGTTATCTCCCTTGAATGATTAAAATTTGTCCAAATTTTCTTTTCCTGGCCAGATCTCGAAGAGTTTTGAACCTACATTCGCAATTTTTTTTCCGGCAGACGTGTTAGGTACAGATGAAGTCTCATGATTTCCTCTTGACAAAATCCTCGTATATTCGTGAGAATTATCCCCCTTGAAAGATTGAAATTCATCAAAATCTTGTCCAGACCAGATCTTGAAGACTTTTGAACCTATACATTTACAAAAAAAATTTCCGCCATATGTGTTAGGTATAGACGAAGTGTCATGATTTCCTTTCTGCAAAATCCCCCCATAATTGCCAGTGTTATCTCGCTTGAAATACAAAATTTGTCCAAGTTTTCTTGTTTTCATTGGATCTAATATGGATAGATGAAGGGCAAAATCTGCCCATATTTGCCAAAGTTATCTTTCTTCAAAGATTAAAATTTTCAACATTTTCTTGTCCGGTCCAGATCTCGAACAGTTTTGAACCTACACTCAATTTTTTATTCATCAGATGTTTTAGGGATAGACGAAGTGTCATAATTTTGTTTCGGCAAAATCCACCCATATTTGCCAGAGTTATCATCCTTGAAAGATTTAAATTCATCAAAATTGTCTTGTAATTGTAATGATCAATGCAGCTGTTAAGACTTCCAAGATTTTTAGTGATGTCTTTGCAGTGAATTCCAAATGTGTACTTAATAGAAATCCCCCCCCCCCCCCCTTTCTTAGAGAATTATCAAAGACAAACTTCACATAATTTATCATTCCTCAAACAAGTATGCCTGCGGGCGTATGTTGAGTTTCACTAAAACTCTGGTTGAAAATTGTCATACCCTTGAGTAACAGATCACATTCATCCATTATCATGACAGACATACATTGGCTGATGTCAGGACTAGCCTTATATGACCAGTTAACAGGGATTACTGTATATTTCCACAAGATAATTATCCAAATTTTTGTTATGAATGCACGAACCTGAATGGAAATGATAAAAGACGATGATAATTTCTCTAATGATTATTCAGGAACCTTAAAATTAGACACCTGTTAAATTATTGGCAACCGACTGTCTGTCAGTCATCCGTCAATTTCTTCTTTAAACGACTTCTCAGGAACCACTGGGCCGATTTCAATTATATTTGGCCAGAAGCATCCTTATGGCAGAGATCCACGTTTGTTCAAACAAAGCTGATCGGACAATTTGCCCCATGGCCATCTTGAATTTGGCATGATTTTAGCTTACCTGTCCCGAAGATGCCAAGTGAGCGTATGTCACATGTGGCAGTGATCCGTCTGTCCTCCATGCGTCCATCAAATCGCATCTCCTCATTTATGCTTTGACCTATTTGAACTAAATTTGGCTGGAAGGATCCTATTGTTGTAGTCTCCAGAATTTCTATTCAGAGGTTTGATTGGTCAATCTTTCTGGTGGCCATCTTAGATTTTCCAAAAATTGTCCAGAAATTATTTAAAACATTACTCCTGCAACATAATGGGCCAACGAACATTGGGTGGACTAATTCTATGCTGGTAGGGTTAAACACTACTAACGAGAATTTTGATTGGTCAATATTTCCGGTGGCCATCTCGGATTGTTTTGTAATTTCTGGAAATCAGTTACATGCCTACTCATTAACCACTTGGGCGATTTCAAGCAAACTCGTTTGAGAGGACCATAGAGTTGTATGCTTCAGAACATATATACAGAATTTTGATTGATCTATTTATTCAGTGACGTTCTTGTATTTTACGAAAAATGTCAGAAATCGTTTAAAACGCTACTCATTAACTACTTGGGAAATTTCAACAAGGCTTGGCTGGAAGAATATCAGGCTGGTAGGTTTCAGAACTTATATACAGAATTTTGATTGGTCAATTTTTTCGGCGTCCGTCTTGGATTTTTTTTAAGTTTCTACTTTCTAGAAATGTGTTAAAAGCCTACTCTTCAGTAACCACTTGGCCGATTTCAGGCAAACTCGGTTAAAACGACCCTAGAGTGGTAGGCTTCAGAACCTGTATACAGAATTTTAATTGGTCTATTTTTCGGTGTCCATCTTGAAATTTATGAAAATTTTGGGAAATCAGTTAAGATGCTACTCCATTAATCGCTTGAATGATTTCAAGCAAACTCGGCTGGAAGACCCAAGAGTGGTGTACTTCAGTGTTTGTAGGCAGAATTTTGATTGGTAAATTTTTCTGGCGACCATCTTGGATTTTATAACAAATGGCTGGAAGTCATTTGAAATGCTACTGCTCATAAATCGCTTGTTCCATTGGCCATCTTGGTCTCCAAAATGACATCTCAGGAGCTGCTGTATGTATAAGACTGTAACGCATTAGATTTAATTTCATTGATAACTAACATGACTTAGGGTTATTAAAGTTTATTCAATTAGAACTTGACCCTTGATAAAACATAGGTGTCATGGAACAATCAAAACTTGTTTTGATGACCATATTGGATTTTGCTATTGGCTGGATGGAACCTAACATTCAATCTACTGGTGTGGTCCGAGTTCATAATTAATATCCCAGTAAATATGGATTGTACTGAATTAGCAATTTTGTATTTTATGTGTTGTTACTGCTGAATTTAAAGTATTATGTTTGTTCAAGTGCTAATGGTTCAAATGCAAATGGTCCAGGTGAGCGTTAAGGCCTTTGGGCCTCTTGTTAGAAATGTATTTTAAAATCTCCTGAAGCGCTTGGGGATCGATTCAAAACTCATGAAATATCATCTAGGGCAAGAGCTGAACCAAGTTTGTTCAAGGGAGCATGATTGGTAAAATAGTTTGACAGCCATCTTGGATGACCTAGTTTTCACGAAAACGACTTCTACAGAACCGTTGAATGGCTCCGGCCAAAATTTGGGAAATATGAGATGGGGCTAAGGGCCATTAAATTTTCTTCAAGGGAAGTTGATGCATATAAAAAAACATGGCCGCTGTGGGCCAATCAAAATGTAGTGTGTTTGGCAGCCATTTTGAAGTTTTTTATTTGATGGATTTTGAAGCCGAAATAAGATTTATATAGTTATTTCAGTATTCTTATTTCAAAATTGCCATTTTCGAAACTGTCAGACCATCTTGGATCTTTTTCCTGTCAAAACCTCCCATACTAAAGCAATGGGAATTGTTTAATGTCTTCTCAAAATTCAGTGGGACGATTTCATGTATGTTTGGCAGAAAGCATCCTTAGTGCATAGCGATTTAAGTTTGTTCAAATGAAGCTGATCTGCCAATTTGACCAGTGGCCATCTTGCATTTTGGTCAATTTTTGCAAATATCTTTAAAAATCATCTCAGAAACCGCTTGGAGGATTGATTCAAAACTCGTGGAATATCATCTAGGGCAAGAGCTGATCAAAATTTGTTCACGGGAACTCGATTGGTCAAATAGTTGGTGGCCATCTTGGATGAGCTAGTTTTCGTGAAAGAATCACTGAACAGATCAGACTGAAATTTGGCAGATATTATTAGGGAATAAGGGCCATTAAAATTTGTTCATGGGAAGCTGATACATCAAAAAACCTGGCCGTTCTAGACCAATCAATATGTAATGTGTTTGCCGGCCATATTGGATTTTCTTAAAATTTCTGAAAAAAATCATAAGACTTCTTATTAACCATATTGTCAATTGTAATGAAACTTGACTAAACCTTCACAGAAATTAGATTGGTAAATGTTTCCAGTGGTTTTTCAAATTTTTCCAAAACAAGGATGGTGAAGTAATTTGGTAGGCAGATGGAAAGTAACAGTTTGGTTGTGGAAACCACGGTTCTCGGATGGCTTTTGAACCCAAAATTGGTTTCATATATGTGTTTGGGTATGCTGCATTCAAATTTCCACTGTCGAAACTGTCGGATAAACGGTTTTGCAGCCATCTTCGATCTTTTTCCCGCCAAAAGCTGCCATACTAATGTAATGGGAAATTTAAAATGTCTTCTCGAGAAGCACCAGGCCGATTTCAATTATATTTGGCACGAAGAATCCTTAGGGCATAGAGATCCAAGTTTGTTGAAAGGAAGCCGATCGGCCAATTTGGCCGGTGGTCATTTTGGATTTTGGATGATTATAAGAAACGACTAAGTATCTTCTCCGAAACCACTTGGGGGTGATCGAATCAAAACTCATGAAACATCAGGGTCAACAGCTGAACCACGTTTGTACAAGGGAGCTTCATTGGCTAAATCTATCAGCGACCATCTTGGATGACCTAGTTTTTCGGAAAGTGACTTATTCTCCAGTACCACTTAACAGATCAGGCTGAAATTTGAGAGACATAATTAGGGACCAAGCGCCGTTAGTTTGTCCATGGAACATAAAAAATCCATGGCCGCCGTGAATCAAAATTTAATGTTTGGTGGCACCTTGGATTTTCTTAAAATTTGAGAAAATCATAGACTTATTAACCATAGGGTCAATTGTAATGAAACTTGACTAAGCCGTCACAGAAATAAGATTGGTAAATTTTTCCAGTGGTTTTTCCAATTTTTCCAAAACAAGGATGGTGAAATAATTTGGTAGGCAGACGGAAAGTAACAGTTTGGTTGTGGAAACCATGGTTCTCCCTAAGAGGTTTCCCTTCATTGGATCGAAGAAGAACAAGCCATACATGTCTTAGATGTACTCAGGTAGTTCAGATGACCATAGGTAAATATCTAACACCAATTTAGCATATCATGTGAGATGTTGTTAGGCAGCCGGAGCAATTCTCTACATTTTAGCGGTAAGACATGTTAGAAATTGGAGACAGGAAAGACACTATGTTTTGGTATAATTTAAATACACCATCATAGCTTGAAAGCAACAGTAGATACATATCATAGTTGTAGATTGGGAAACCAACCTCAGATAGCAGAGCCAGCATTGTTCCTGCATTGGAGATAGAGAGATGGAATTCCTTTCACACATGTAGGTAGACCATCAAGAAGAGCTGGTTAGCGTGTGGATTTTTATATCTTCTGGTTCTTTATGCGGTTGTCGCTTAATTTAATTATACACCTGTGCAAAAGTTAAGCACCACCCTATTTTTACGCACATGCGAGGGTATATTCATGTGCTATGAAGAAAGCAATAGTATAAACATTTATGTACCCATCCATCTTAGTGCAAGAGGTAATAATGCAACTAGAGGAATGCTGATTATGATGGTGGAGAAACACTGTATGTTTTTGTTTGAACTTGAAAACGAGGCCTGAATATGGTTACGTTGACACAACTGACAACTATTGCCCTACAGTTGACACACGTGGCTAGATTGTCATTAATGGTGTCTGAAAACGAAGTTTAACATCTGTGCACGAGTTTGAGACTGTCATTATTAATACCGGGTATATCCACCTTGTGCCTGGATGACGGCCTGGACACGACGTCTCATGCTGGTCACCAACCGACTGATACGCCATTGTGGTATTCGTTGCCATTCAAGATGGAGTGCGTCTGTTAATTCCTGTAGGTTCTGCACAGGAGGATCCCTCCTTCTCACCATGTTTCCCAGAATGTCCCAGATATGCTCAATAGGGTTCATGTCAGGGCTCCTTGCTGGCCATGGTAGGGTTTCGATGGCATTCTGGCGGAGGTATTCATGCACAGCTCTAGCACGATGTGGTCGGGCGTTGTCATCCATGAATATAGGGTGGGTTCCAGGTGCATGATTTACAAAATGAGGGACCACAACTCTATCCAGTATGGAATCTTGATATCTTTGTCCATTTAGTGTTCCAGGTACAGTCAACAGATCCAGCTTACAATCAAATGAGATGCACCCCCATATCATAACGGAACCTCCACCAAATGGAACTTCTTCCATGATGTTACGATGGTCGTACGCCGTCCGTCTGGACCTCCATACACGAGTTCGACCATCTGTGGCATGAAGCAGGAACCGACTTTCATCGGACCAGTGTACCCGTCTCCAGGATCTCATGTTCCAGTGTCTTCTTTCGTTGCACCACCTCAGACGCTCCTCTTTGTGGTGTGCAGTGAGGAGAGGACGTCTGACAGGTCTCCTAGCTTTCATGCCAGCAGCATACAGTCTCCTTTTGACGGTAGACATTGACACTATTGCGCGTTTCCCATTGCTGGCTGAGCACTCTGCTGTTGGTGAATGGAGATCTCCTAACAAGGCGTACTAGGGCTCGATCATCACGGGCAGTAGTCTTCTTCGGTCTTCCAGATCTAGGCCTGTCCTTCACCTCGTTAGTTTGCCCATGTTTTGCAATCAAACGCCTGATTACAGTATGGTTAATGTTCAGCTGTCTGCCAATCTCTCTGCATGACATACCAGTGGTATGCATGCCTATGATTTGCCATTTCACACGATCACTTAACCTTCGTCTTGCCATAGCGGTTCACAATCAACAGCTAATTCTCTCTGTACAAATAAACCACGGTCATGAACACAAAATTCGTAATCTTGTCGCCTAAATCTGTATGTAATGTTCTACACTTCAAACTGGACTTTTACATAACTGAACACGTGTGCTGTTTCCCGCCACGCACGGACATCAAGCGGCGTGAAGTCATGCATGCATGTGCATTTCGTACTTGGAATTATGTCAGCTAATGCGGGGACAAAAAAATATGGCAGCCTAGTTGTACCATCATGTTTCTACGTTCTATTGTTTTTGCTGGTGCTTAACTTTTGCACAGGTGTATATTATTTAATTATTGTTTCCTTTTAGAGAATACTTTTCGATGAACTTTGTGTGATGAATGACTATAAGCAGTCTAGATATTTGAAATCAGCCGGTATATTCATGTCATTTTTAGCTCAGCTGTCCGCTTCATCGAATTTACCAGATGTTTCATTTCTTATGGGGTGTCAGTGGAATTGCTAGAACAGAGAGAATGTGTGTGTGCATGCGCGCGTGTGTGCTTGTACACCGGATCAACAGCTTTCTTTGCTGTGTAATGGTTTCAGGCACTGTTCTTCTGTAACTATTCTTCAGTCTTCCTGTACATAACCTCTATGATATTTCCCTGGATAAGCAACTCGTTTATTTACTGTGGCCTCCATTTAATTATGTTTGAATCCACTTATAGCTATGCCCCACCCATCTCTAGCTAAGCTACACCCATTGTTTGCACATATTTGGAGCGATTTATATCCTGTGAGTCCTGAAATCTCAGAATCTCAATTTCATGACAATTATACAGCTAACCTGTTAAATATTTTGAAACTAATGTGATTGGGTGATCTTGCTGCAATTGCTGATGGATTAAATCCATATTTTTTCAGATTATGACATAACATATCAAGTAGGCTATACAGCTTACTAAGACTTTTACGTCCTATTGTATGTATGATTATTGTATTCTGTGACTGTAGTAGTAGAAACATCCTACAGCTGCAATCAGGCCTTCTTCGCTTTTGCTCACTGTATCGTGTCCTCAGCCAAAATCCTTAGCTTCCTCAGGTCCATTCTTGACTTGAGTGTACCGAGTCCTGCTTTCTTGAGGTCACCTCGTAGCACACTTGGCAGATTTTTGCAATGACATCTTCCCAGGATTTTACCTTTCCTCCATGGTTCGTCGCCACGAAGTGGATCATCATTTTCTTTAGTTTCATGCTTTGGAGATAGATATATGCCGGTGAACTCTGTTTTAGATTCATTCATAAAGAAATTCTCAATTATTGGTTTGCTAGCGGCATACCCAGTATTGTGGAACGGATTTCAATGCAGCAGCAAGGTAACAGGTGAAAAGCACCAGCGATAGACCATATCCCTGTGTGGGGCCGATTGATGTCTCAAACACCACAGACTTCACTGACTTGACTCGTACTCTCAGTTTGGTGTCTGCAAGCAGGAGTCTAACTAGTCATAGCTCATCTTCATTGCAACTGGCCTGGCGTAGTACATCAAGGATCTTTGAGCAGTTGATTGTGTCGAGGGCTCGTGACATGTCAATGCCGATTTTGTGGAAATTCCAGTGTTTGAACATGACTATCGACAGCCCATACAATGTCTGCACAGCTGCGTCCACGTTTGAAGCCACTTTGACATGATCCGGTGAAGTCATTGATCTTTTCTCGGGTGCGGCATAGAGGAACATTGGATAGGATTTTCCGTATGTTGTTCAGGGTCACAATGGGGCCCCAGATTGACTGGGGGCCAGGTGGTTTCTGCTTGGTTGTGCGATAAGGGTGCCTTGACCTACAGCGTCGATTGGAAGGTGGTGCATAAAAGCTCAATTGATTAGGTGCGTGATCGGTTTTTTCTATGCAACATATTGATTTTCAAGACATATTTGGCAGCATGTTAGATTTTTGGATGGCTCGCGTATTATTTGAGTGAAGTGACATATTGGCAACTCACATGCCACGTTTGTTGCTTGTATCAGCAAATGCACGATTCTTCCCCAATATACCTCTTACCCGCCTAACTAAAGGAGTTATAGAGCAACTTCGAGTTTCAGACATTTTCGTCAATTTTTCAATGACATATGAAATACGAAAAATATTAGTTTTCCCAACCTTTTTTCACATATTCTACTGACAATTGCTACATTGCTTTGTTATGAGAACTTACAGACCACGTTCGCGTTTCACACTTATGCGTCAATTTTTTATGGAGTTATGCCCCCTTTCGACTTAAGAAATACGAAAAATATCTGCTTTCCGCACCTTTTTTCGCACTCCTTCAAGGTATTCATGTGAGAATTGGTAGTTTGCTTTATTATAGCGAGTTACAGAGCAAGTGCGTGTTTCAGACATTTTCAATTTTTCAGGGAGTTATGTACACCCCCTTTGGACTTATGAAATACGAAAGATATTAGTTTTCCGTGCTTTATTTCGCAGTCTTTCAAGATATTCAACTGAGAATTGGTACCTGGCTTTGTAATAAGAAATTACAGAGCAAGTTCGCGTTTCAGGCGTATGTGTCAATTTTTTAGAATTGGTGGGTTGCTTTATTATAACGAGATACAGAGCAAGTTCGAGTTTCAGACATTTTCGTAAATTCTTCATGGTGTTATGCCCCCTTTCGTCTTAAGAAATACAAAAATATTAGTTTTCCGCACTTTCTTTCGCAGGCTTTCGGGATATTCAACTGAGAATTAATACGTGGCTTTTGGTTTGTGAAATTACAGTCCAAGTTCGAGTTTCAGGAGTTTGCGTTAAATTTGATGGAGTTACGTCCCCTTCCGACTTATGAAATATGAAAAATCTGTTTTCCCGCTCTTTTTCGCACTCCTTTAAGGGATTCAAATGAGAATTGGTAGGTTACTTTATTATAGGGCGTTATTGAGCAGGTTTGAGCTTAATACATTTTCGTAAATTTCCCATGGAGTTATGTCCCCTCTCGACTTATGAAATACCAACATAGCAGCTTTCAAGACTTGTTCGTTCTCCTTCACCATATATAACTGAAACTTGGTATATTGCTTTGTTTTGAGAAGTTATAGATCAAGTTCGAATTTCAGCTGCTTCTGTCAATTTTAATGGGGTTTTTGACTGCCAATCTTTAAAGATTTATATCACCATTTAGAGTACATTACGGAATTCTTGTTTATACGAGTTTCGAATGTTAAGTTCGACTCTATTATTATAGATTGTAGGTAGAGTGTAAGCGGCATTCATTCTATCATCATTCACAGCACTGGGAACGCCCATCTGCACCACAGCATTCCCACAGATCAGTGTTAAAGTCTTAAATCTAATGGTTTGAGGAGACTTAATTAAGCAACTACAGTCAAATCATTCAAGAACAAACTAGATATCTACTTCAAAGAAAGAACTTTTGAATTGGACTGAGCAAGCCATACTACAACAAAGGAACTCTGAGGCAAGCCAATGGTGTATGCCTTGTAAAATGATGATGATGATTATACCCTGGTCATTGATCTAACTCTCCTCCTTTAGGGCTACTGTTTTATCATTATCAAGTTTGTACTTAACCGTAGTGGCACTTGGCTTGGGGGCAATTTGCATTGCTTATGTTCTTTGTGTTGAAAATTAAGTGGCAATTCACAGTAGTGGGGGCTTAATAATTTCCTTTCACAAAGAATAATTAAATACAAGTTTGGATTATTCACTGACAAGGTAGAAATGCAAATAATAAAGACCTGACCCTAGCATAGCTCAGTGTTTAACACCTACGGCTTAAGGACAGGTCATAAGATTAACTCCTAATGTAAGTGTGAATGAAATTCAATAGCTGCTATAATGTATGCTCTGTTGCTACGGAAGAAATGCGTTTGACAAAAGCTCCATTTCATAACTTAAAATTAAATGGATGCCATTATGCTGTTAAATAGTAGTAAGTATGAATAGTTCCCAAGTATTATAACTGCTAAGACAATTATCCAATCATTTGTGTCTAATTAAACTTACAATGATTCAATTAAATGATATAAGCCGTGAAACAGTTGTAATGTCAATAGGGTCCCAAGTTATTAACTGCTAAAGGAACTGAATGTTAACTGATCACTTATACTGAATTACGGTTACAAGTACAAAGCCACAGTTAAATGATAACTGGTCAAATGTCGACTTATATGAAATAGAAATTGGCAGATACCAATTTTAATGAAAATTTGCTCTCGTCTGTAAAAAGAACTAGCAGTTTTATTTGGTTCTGGCGAAGCTATGTTTACAATTTCATGATTTTCTGGCTTTGAAACAAGTTTTACACATTGTCAAGACAGTAAATCGTAAATCAGAAATTGTACAAGTGTCGACAGTGGTTGCTAGGGGTAGCTGAGAGGAATGATGTGATATGAAATAGCAACCATTACCACTATGAGATCTTAAACATGGAGTGCACTGGATTTATCTAATATCACGGTCACATGGACAGACAATTTGGGGAATCGGGTATATAAATGGCTACAGACTCAAATGGGTAGTTTCAGAAATCCAGAAGTCAGAATAATATCAATTACTGGAGGACATGTCCTTAATTTTTAAGAAAAACAGGAACTCTAGAATTTAATCAAGTAAGTGGTTAATTAGATAGTGGGAATATTATTAACTAAGCCCTAAGACTTACACTACACACTTACATCAGCTCCTGTTCTTTAGAAGTAAGACACGGTGGCTTATGAAGCCGTCAATCGGTTGAAATGCCGCTCCTCATTGCTGCCAGTTTCTAACCATAAACCAAAAATGATATAGTACACGAGCACTCGAATTAAGAATCATTACACGCTAAACACCAAAATTAAAGATCCCTCGTGGAGCCCAAAGCTCAACACGGAATACTACACTACTCAAATCACAGATACATTATATCTCAATGTACACTTTATCTGAACAACGTACTCGCGTATTAGTAAACTAAGTATTAAGAAAACTGACAGAAATTCGGACTAGCACGACAACTAAGAGACTCGCTGAGTTCAGCGCCCTACACCAGCTAGGGCAATTCAAGGTCGGACCAGAGTCCAATTTTTACCTGGGATTTATACCCAAAAAGTGTTGCATGCGCCAAAAATCCAGACTCCCATGTAGAAAATCCTTGGCAAAAAGTGCTAATTTAACAAAACAATAGGTGAATAGATTGTCAGATTACCATATCAAAAGATTGCTGGTTTAAACATCACCATTGTGATGGCCCACCCGTTTAAACATTAACATAACAATAGATTAGGCATTGGTACGGAGCGCAAATGCACCGGACTGTAATACGCTAATAGGGTTATGTATGTGGAAAATCTGACAACGCTAAATTGACTGGAAAGCAGATTCTATTACATCGCAACATTTACAAAATGCATAATTTGTCACAACGCCCAAACGAAATGGTCATAATTTCCTCTATACAATGTTGCTGTTTGATGTTGCTATGGGAAAGAGCAACCATATTCTGAAACATTGACTATCAAAAGAAACACGGGAACATGAAATATTGAAGAATAACTAAAAACGCTGTCGGGATTGGAATAGTGAATTAGCGTACATCTTATGTAAAGCAGAATACCGCTAGACCCGGCTCGTATTTTAAAGACAGACCCGCTCATAGCCAAAATCCAAGATCACCAGCCCGGATGATTTCAAAAATCAATAAACGGGAAAAATTGTCTTTAAATGTCATAAGCGCATACACTTTCAGCAACGTAATTCAGCAATCAAATTCTTACAAACTACCGCTTACTTCACGGATTTGATGACCAAATTTCAATTCACTGTAAATTGGGTATAAAAGCGTTAGGCCGCTATACTGCCACCGTGATCGCGCGAGGAATTATTCAAGCGTAGAAGATTTAACCATACGCTCAATACGGCCAAATACCTCATGTTGCTGAATGATCATACAGCAATTACATGATGCCCATATGTTGCTAAATTATTACTAATAATTTATGAAATAATGGCAGCAACATCGTATCATCATTGAAACGGCAAAATGGCCTGTTTTAACGCAAATAGAGTGGTTTCAGAACATGGCTTAAAGTTGAATAACTTTGAACACGGCATAACGTTGACTGTACCTGAAATGCAAATTTATTGGATAATTATTCAATTCACAACAGCCAAAATGCTCTCTTTCAATTTGTACAAGTGGCAACTATGCTAAAATATTTGAAACCATTATGACTGGAAGCCGTTGCTGCCCTAAACATCAACGACTTTCAGCACCATTGATAGCACAATTGTCAACCAGATTAGAGAATTTCTAATAACAAATCCAGTCTTGTTTCACTATCATAATAAATTACGTCACATCTAGGCTCACGTCACAATCAAAATGCGTAATGAATGGTGTATCTAGATCCGTCATAAACATTGAATAGTCCGTAAAGTGTACAAATTGTACGTCTGTCCTATTTAATAAACATTCTGAATATCTTGAAACTAATTTGACTGAGTGCTGTTGCTGCCACATTCGATAAGTTCCCTAAATAGTTACCTTGAAATTGGGATTCTGGAATTCAGGATTTAAAGTACATAAATCGATCCCAACACGCGCATAGCATGGGCGTGGCATAGCTAGAAATTGATCACTATATTATTAGAAGTTGCATGTGCGCACGCATTCGGAAGTGCATTAATAACAAGTGGGGCCATTATTTGTCACACGCAGCTACTAAAAAAAGTGGGTGTGACGATCTATATGTCCGTCAGTCAGTCAGTCTGTAATTCAGAGAAATTTTTGGCACACCTGACAAACCCTTTGTGTTGTAACTACGTCACAACTGTAAGACCACTAATGGTGCATCATAGGTAGATATATTCAAATGCATTGTCTCAATGATAAGCGGCTCCCAAGGGTTCGTGCCTTGCACGGTTTATACAAATATAACCCAGGCACGCACTAGCAGACTATTAGACAATGCTTTGAAGGCTTAGTATTACCACCGCCCCGAATGTGGAAGAAGATAATGCATTCAGGCATGTCGCCTGTCCGGACCGGTTTCTCGGAAACTACTGACCAGATTGTGCTCAAAATCAGCGCAGCAAATTAAGCCCATGCATGTGGAGAATTGAGGATTTTCTCCAGTTAATCAGGGGAGGTGTTAGGGGTCGTCAGGGACACTTGCGTATTCATATGATGTATGGCGGGTTGTTAAAGCGTTAATTATAATTGTTCTTTAAATTATATATTATTACTAAACTTCTGTATTACTTATTGTATGATTTTGCCATGAAGTGTATATATGTTTGAGTTGTTATACTCAAGGGCCTATGACCTATTGTGGCAAATAAATAGCATCATATCTTATGATCTGCAAGCTCTGATTGTTCACGTTTTATGATAGTTTCTTGTGTAGGCTATTAATTGCTGAAATGTGTGTTTGTCTATCTATTGCACAGGTATGGTAGGTCCCTATCTAGGTACCGAGCTCGCACACCCACCCCATGTCCAAGAACATTGCGACACCCTGATTAGTACGGCAGTCGTAATTTTCGTTGTTGTTGAAACTGATAATGAATGTATGCCTACTGTTGTTGGTGTATCCACGCCCCGATCAAAACTGCGCTTAGGCCAGGTGCGCAGTTTAAACGATGAAACAGCACATTTTCAACAGTAATTAACGCTTTCAAACAACTATGCCAAACACGATAGACTATTAATGATACACGACGTGCCTTGTTGAATGTTTTAAGAATAATCTGACTTGAAGAACTCGCAACGTGTTCCATTCACACCGCATTCTTGAGAAGCTGTCCTGTCTTGTATCAGTGCACTTGAGATATTGTTCTGTAATGGCTGATACGTGTATTGTTTATTTATAGCTTAGGAGAATATGTGTGGTTATATAAAGCGTGGTCGGCGAGAGATTACGTAACACAGCTCAGTGAGTACAGTGGAGACCCGCTTTCGACAATCGTTAAATCTATATGCTCACGGTAAGACGTTATAGATATAGATAGATATATATTTATATATATTCATGGAAAAACCATACGATAATTAATACAGAGGTTTAGTAATAATTTTTGATTTAAAGTACATTGATAATTTACCTTTAACAAGCCACCAGCCCATATGTGAATACTAATCGTCCCTAAAGAATAAATAAATAAACGCCTTTAGCGCCGTGAGCTGTAAGGTACATCTGATTCACATTCTAACAAGGTTAACAGGTGTTTCGTGAAAACCTAAAATACTCAACTTAGATTGTTTTTCCTGGTACGAATAGAAAATCCGAACAAACCAGAGAAAATGTGCGAGTGTTGAAATCTCCGATTGCTCAATCTACTCTTGTTATTAGCGGCTTTTGTAGCATTTCTCCGATTGCTCCATGATCCATCTAGTCTTGTTATTAGCGCTTTTTGAGCTCAGTGAAGTTAGCTGGATATTGGATATTGACTATTCAAGTTCCTGTAGCAGGATATTGAATATTAAATTTTCTCTAGCGGGATATTTGATATTCAATTTCATGTAGCGGGATATTGGATTGCACGCCTGGTGCCGCGTGCATACCGAGAGGATGGCAGTAGGGCAAGGCGGGTTAAAGGATTAAATATCTTCGGTTAATTATTCGGTTGATTGGTGGGTGATGGATATTGAGTTGGGATGGGTAGGTGCGCGGTTTGCTGGCCAGCCCACCCTCCGTCCCTCACTTCATCCATCCATCCATCCAACCATCCATGCACCCCCATTCATCCATCCATCCATCGGTTCATCCCGCCTCACTCCATCATTAACTCCCCATCCTTCCCTACTCCCTATATTCCTCCCTACATCCATCCATCCATCCCTCGCTCATTAACTCCCTCCCTACATCCCCCTTCCACAACTCCTTCGCTCCCTCCCTCCCTCCCTCCCTCACTCCACATGCACACACGCACGCGCGCACGCACGCACACACCGCCATCATCCATCCATCCATCCATCAATTCATCCATCTACACTTCCCAACAAAACCACACACACACCCCCACCACACTCCCACCCACCCACCCATACACCACACCACATCACACCACACCGCACCAAAACCCCCACTCCACACCACCCATACGTATCATCCATCCATTTATCCATTCATCTATCCACCCACCCACCCATCCATCCATCCACCCACCCATTCATCCATCCATCCACCCACCCACCCACCCACCCACCCACCCACCCACCCACCACCCATCCATCCAACCACCCACCCACCCATCCATCCAGAAATGGATAACGGGGTATTAGCTCAATAGAATTGTCCAATAAATAAACAAACACATTTCTTTTTAACATCTAAAATTATCTCACATTTATTCTTTTTATACACATGTTGTCACGAACGCTGACCAAGACCAGGACTCCCGGCTTTCGTGTGTGTGTGTGTGTGTGTGTGTGTGTGTGTGCGTGCGTGCGTGCGTGCGTGCGTGCGTGCGTGCGTGCGTGCGTGCGTGCGTGCGTGTGTGTTGTAATATTTAAGGCGTTTATATGCTAGTTCCCAATGCTAGGGTCTAGACTCACGCCTGGCCTTTATGGTTTCTGTTGAATTCTTGTGACGTCGGTTTGTGCATTAGCTTGTGTCTCTCTGTGTGTGTATTGCTCGTTGTCTCTCGATTTTGTCTCATGTTGCTGTTCTTGTCCATGGCTTTTCTGTTGCTCCTCATGCTTGGGCGTGGGGGATGGGGAGGGCCTAACCTGGACCTAACGGGGGTGGGGAAGGGAAGGGGTAGGTGCTGGGTCGGGGGGGGGGGGGTAGGTGCGTGCGGTCTTATGACCTACTGTACCCAGGGGGGTGTGCTTTAGGTCAGAGACCTCCCGGCCCCTTTGGGGGGAGTGGGGAGGTTGGGGTGTGGGGTCTTTCAGGTCCTGGGACCCATTTGCTCTTCTGGCCATCATCCGAGCAGGCACCAGCGCGCACTTGTTTGATTTTGATTGATTAGGCAGCCCGTATGGTGACTGTGTCCGTCCGAGGACGAACTCGATCAGTCATTCGGGTTGCATCCCTCCATAGTCCCATCGAAAAGTCCGAAAGATTCTAATTCTAGCAATTATGTTTTGATTTTGTAATCCGTATATTGCGTGGTTCCATCCGAGGACGAATCCATTCAGCATCCAGTTTACTTTGATTATGCCGAAATTTCTTGCCTACCTAACCCTAGCTCACGTTCACACAGTGATGGGCACTGTATGACGGGACCTCAATTTAAAGTCCCTTCCGAGAAGACTGAGCAAGTGGGGCCAAGTACATTGCTTAAGCGTACTCCAGCAGCTTGCTGTGCCCAGAATTGTCCGTCAGTCTGTCCATTGTTGATTGGTTTGTCAGTCCGTTCGACAGACAAGCATACCTGCCTACGGGCCACGAATGAGATGGACACATATCCATATCCCTCGCGGTCCGCAAGCAGGCAGGCCCATCTGTTGTTCTGTTGTCCATTTCAGTCCTCCATCTGTCCTTCTGCCCGTCTGTCATTGCTGTGTTCGTTGCTGCATTTTAGCTCCAGCTCTCTCTCTGAAAGAAAAAGAGGGGAACAATGCTGAAAGGAAAAGAAGGGGAAAAAACCCAGACAGTGTGGACAGGTGTTTCGGGGCATGTACTCACATACTCTGGGTCATCAATTCATTCATTTTTTTGTCTCTAACAGACGCAGGTTGGGGTATGGCCGTAACGGCCGCAATGACCATAGAGGTCGAGGGTGGTGTGGCAGTAAATGCTGCAGTGACCGTATAGGTCGAGGGTGGTGAGGCAGTAAATGCCGCAGTGACCATAGAGGTCGATGGTGGGATGGCAGTAAATGCCGCAATGACCGTCAAGGTCGATGGTGGGAAGGCAGTAAATGCCGCAGGAGAGGCCGGGGGTTGGAAGGCAGTAAATGCCGCAGAACAGGCCGGGGTCGTAGAGGCCGCAGAAGAGTGCTTCTTGCGCCGTCTCACGTGTTTGCTTTTTGTCGGTGTCTCAGTTGTCATTTCGGTCGGTGTCTCGGGCTAAACAAAATGTGTTCTGATTATGTGATGTGTTTGTCCGATGCAAGCACGAAATTGATTAATTCGAGGTTGATCTGTCGGTCACGCATCGCTATAATGTCTTCTATAGGGTCAAGATTGAAGTTTCCCTTTCTCAGCGTATTGATGAGTTCCTTTTCTAATGTCTGCATATTCAGTGCACCGTAGGAAGAAGTGGTCTAGAGTTTAAGTCTCCTTGCAGGCCTCACATTGGTCTGTGTCTGACAGGTTGAGTTTTTTCGTATCTGGTTAACGCTGATCCGACCCATTCTGATGTGGCGTAATACAATGTCGCCTTGGCGTCCTGGGATGTGGTTTTGGTATTTGCGTTTGACTCCAGGGACGATTCTGAACAGGAATCTGCCGGTTGTGCTTTCGTCCCATTGTCTTTGCCATTTGCTGTTGATGTGCCTTTTGACCAGGGCGTTCGCTTCGGACTTTGAGAGTCCTATGCTGGTCATAGTTCCATCTTTGAGTGCTTGCTTGGCTGCCTCGTCCGCCTGTTCATTGCCTTTAATGTCAACATGGCTTGGGACCCAGTCGATGTCCACGGTTTTGTTGTCAGTCACCACAGTTGCATACAGCTGCCGGATTTCCTTGATTAGGTTGTCCCTGCTCTTGCTGCTGCTAGATTTGAAGCTCTTCACCGAGCTTAGTGAGTCTGTGAGTATGACGTATTTGCCTGGATTTGCTGTTTTAATCCATTCTAGAGCCATTTTAATTGCCACCAGTTCAGCTGTGAATGTTGACAGGTGATTCGGAAGCTTGTACTCGAGGACTTCTTCCTGGTCGCCTATGACTACTCCTGCTCTGCATTCGCCGGAGTTGGGCATTTTGGAGGCGTCGGTATAGATTTTCCTGTGCTCCTTCCATCTGTTGTCAAATGTTTTCCAGAGCGTAGCTCTTGATTAGCGCTGGTGGGTCTTTCTTGCTTATCTGTGAGGATAGGCTGGCATGCGCCTTGATCTGCGGAAGTAGCCATGGCGGGTCAGGAGCCGGCCTTGAGCTTTCTATTTCGACGTATACCAGTTCAGTGGCACTGGCGAGCTCTGTCATTAACAGGCCTGGTGGTTTGGTCTTTTTGGTCATTTTGGGCAGTACCTTGTGTCTTAGGTGCTCCTTGCATGGAAGACATACCTCCCTGGTAGGGTGGGTGGGTGCAGAACTTTGTAGGTATGTCCAGAATTTGAGAAGCCATTTCTCTCTTCGCAGATCTAATTGGATTTCTCCACACTACATTGATTGCGTCTCGAGGGCTACTCTGTGAGGCACCACAGCAAATGCGAAGGCATTTTGTTTGGAGGGTGTCAATGGTTTCTAACAGTGACTTGCTCGCCGTGGCGTATGCTTCGCATCCATAGTCTATCCTTGACAGGATTAGGCCGCGGTATAGCATAAGCATGCTCGGCAGGTCTGCACCCCAGGTGTGCTTTGTTAATGAGCGAAGGAGATTTAATTGCTTGAAGCATCTCTCCATGTGGGGGTTCCACGTGAGCTTTCTGTCAAATGTTAGTCCCAGGAATTTGGCTTCAGCACATGTCTTGACTTTCTGTCCGTTGAGGTACAGATTTGCATCATGGCCTATGTATTTAACATTGGTAAAATTGATTTGAACTGTTTTTTCCGCAGACAGTTTAAAACCATTTTTTTGCACCACCGTGAGACTATGTCCAGAACTTTCTGCATGGTCTTACGTGCACGGTCTATCTTCGCATATTTGTTCCACAATGCTGTGTCATCAGCAAAAATAGACCCGCCTATTGCGTTGGGACACAGTGCATGGTCTTTTTCAATGTCTTTGGGTAGATCACTCATCATGATATTGAACAGTAGGGGACTTATTACACCACCCTGCAGGGTGCCGTTTTCCAATGTTTGTTCCCTAGACATTTGTCCATTAACACGGACGCTAATCCTTCTGTTATCGAGAAAATCTTGTATCCAGAATAGGATGCGGCCATGGTAACCAAAGTCATAGAGCTTTTTTAGGACTCCGTTTCGCCACATCATATCAAAGGCTTTCTCAATGTCTAGGAAAACTCCTATTGTTGTGTTTCCTCTTCCCGCATCTAGGGCTTTCTTGGCTGCCTCAGTCAGTCTACCTAGGTGGTCCGTAGTGCGTCTGCCCTTTCTGAAGCCACTCTGCCAAGGGTGGAGTAGACCGTTATGTTCGAACTCATGTTCTAGGAGGTTTTTAATCATCCTCTCCATGACTTTGCATAGACAGCTCGTCAGGGAGATTGGCCGGTATGATCTTGGGTCAGTTTTGTCCTTCCCTTGTTTTGGGATAGGAACCACGATCCCAGTTTTCCAAACTGAGGGCATTTTTCAAGAGCTCCATACGAGGTTGTAGAGATTGAGTAACATTTGTTTACCCTCCTCTGGCATATTACGAAGCATGTCGTATTTCAGGCCATCCTCACCTGGTGAGGAGCTTTTGCCTCTGCCAAGGGCTTGCTCAAGCTCCATTCTGTTGAAGGTTTTGTTGATGTCTCGGTTGTTAAGATCCTCGCATTTCCCTGAGCTGAACAGGTGATTGATATGCTCATCGACCTTTGTTTTGGTTGCTACAAAGTCCTGGTCATGGTTATCATTGCTACTGGTTGCAATGAAGACTGTGGCAAGCACTTCAGCTTTTTCCTTGTCATTGGCGCGCTTTACCCCATTTGCTGTGAGGGTGGGTAAGGGGTTTTTGGACTTGGTTTTTTCGCTGGCAATAGCTTTGCTTTGCGCCATATTTGGCTCGAGGGTGTGAACCGAGTGATTTCAGAGCAGTATTGTCGCCAATGATCGCGTTTTGCCTTTTTGATGGTTCTTGTTACCTTGGCCTGGAGTCTCTTGTATTCAACTAGGCGTTCAATGCTGAAGTTTCTCTTTAGTCTATTCCAGGCTGTTTTCTTGAGCTTTACTGCTTCTTGGCACTCGCTGTTCCACCAAGGCACGCGTTTGTGTTTGGGGTTACTGTCTGGCCTTGATTGGGGGATGGCTGAGTTGGCAGCCTTGTAGAGAATCCCCATGCATTGCTCATAATATTCCTCGGTGCTGGTACTAGTGATTGGTGTCTCCAGCTCCATGGCCATTATGTGCTTGTATTCGGTCCAGTTGGCCTTTTTCAGATTCCAATTGTTCCTGTGCAGTGGCGCCTCATTCTTGCTCTGTAGGCTTCCTATCTGTATTTTGATAGGGAGGTGGTCGCTGCCGAGGAGCTGGTCTTGGATGTCCCAGCTGGGGGTTGGTCGAAAGCCAGGTGTTATGAGGCAAAGGTCCAAGACCGACCATTCCCCATCACTAGAGTTATATCTGGTGTGTCTATGGTCATTTACTAGGCACAGGTTGTGGTTGTCAATGACCTGTTCTAGTATTCGGCCTTTGGAGTTCGTGGTTTTGCTCCCCCATAGGGCATGGTGGGCGTTGAAGTCGCCCATAAGTATTGTTTCACCTTCTAGGCCTTCAAGGAGCTTGTCATAGTCCTAGGAAGAGTGCAACCTGGGACTATAGACGTTTACAATATTAATAGTTCCGTGATTGATTTCTATTTCTATCATAAGGTGCTCTACGCTACTCTCACGTTGTGGCAATCTTTTGTAGGAAAGATTACTTTTTATGATGGTCGCTATGCCGCTGCCGCCTTCACCCCTGGAGGTGGTTGCAGATTCTGTGGTACGGTCTTGTCTTTCGACATTGTAGTTGTACCTTTTGAAATCCTGGTTGGGTTTCAGACGGGTTTCCTGTAGACCTATAATGTCTGGGTGGTCATTTTCGTTGTGGAATGTGTTCCACAATTCGTCAAGGTTGGTATTAGACCGGGTGCCTCGAACGTTCCATTGAAGACTTTTGACCCTCATGATTAGTTTGAAGAGGAGCAAAGTTCTACGAATTTCGCAACGAGACCGTCGACATCAACCGTGTTCCTTGCTGCCTCGTTGCCAATGCAAACTGATGATATGATCGTCTCTATGATCAGTCTGAAAGTTTGGACATTTAAAACAATTTTATGCTCTCCAACAATCGGGGTGGGTCTTACCTCGCTCGTTGGTGTCCCTCTGGTAATCTCGGCCGGCAGGTCACTGCAGCTGCTAGTGGGGTTCACAGGTTTGATAACCTGTTTTTCCACTAGAGTTACCTCCAATGTGCCGATTGGTTCAGCCCTTTGGTTTCAGGCCCTGCTACTGCCTATGCCTTTAGGCCCTTTGCAGGCGGTTTTTAGGCGTTTTTGTTTGCCTTTTGGCCTGTTTACAGGCTTTGCTGGCCGGTCTCCCAAGCGGGAGGGTGGGCGTGGCCGTCTCTATTGTGGGTGACTCAGTAGGAGCCTCCTCCCCTTTTTCCTGATGTCTCATCACTGAGCAGTCCCTCCCGGGGATGGCTACGGATTCCGCCCTTTTCTGCCATGCTGTTCTTTCAAGAGGTGTGGCTGGTCCAGGTACTGGTATTCCAGCTGGCTGTTCAGTCCCCCTGCTTGTTTGCTGGGTGACCCTCTTCTTGGCCTCCCCATATGAGACCTGATCTGTCGTTTTAACCTTGAGGATGTCCTTGGCTTTTTGCAAAGCCGGGCATCCGCGATATGCAGCACTGTGGCATCCCTTGCAATTGCTACAGTGGGGGGTCTGCTGGCAGTCCTCACGTTTGTGGTTCCCTCCACAGTTGACGCATGCGCTGGCTTTGGTTCTACAGTGCTTTGCCACGTGACCCAGCAGGTGGCATCTGTAGCATCTGACGGGCTCTGGGATGTATGGTTTGACTCTGAAGGTCATCCATCCCAGTTTAACCTTACTTGGCAGTGCGTCTGAGTTGAACACCAGTTTCACTGCATAAGTCGGTCTGGCTGTTCCGCCAATCCGACCCACCCATTCCACTTTGTGTTCCCCCTGGTCGTTCATTTCTTCCTTAATGTCGTCATTCGTGAAGTCCCTTGGGACTCCCGATATAACACCTACCGCTGTGCTTTGTCTTGTGTTTTGGTGGTGTATTCTTCAATAGACACCACGTGGCTGCCTATCGTTGTGATTTTTTCAGCAGCTTTTGGAACTGCCCTTCACTGGTGGAGGTTACCAAAACCTCCCCGTCCCTTTTGTCCAGGCCTGCCAGCATGCCCACCATGGCATACAGTAACCTATAGATTACCATGCGGGTTAACCCCGCAAAATCATCGCCCACGAGTCCCTTGACCCTGACCCTCCTTCCCTGGGTACCATCTCTCTGCCCCCCCCCTTATGGCCCACCTCCTCCCCCCCCCCCTTCACTATTGGACGCACCACCCGGGGAACCCCCGCTGTGCGCGATGGTTGGGACTCTCCCTCCCGCTGGGGAACCCCCCCTTGTCCCGAGACCGCTTGCTGGGAGTGCCTTCCCTTCCTCCCACTTCCTCCCCCTCCTCTAACACCCCCGACCCTCCGTTTTCTTGTGGGGCCTGGTGTACCACCACCCTTCTTAGGGGTGCTTTGTGGTGTGTTCTGGAGATTGCTCTCCAGAATCACCACTTGCTGGGCCACTTGTTCGTGGGAGAACTCTTCCATTGCCAATTCATGTAGGTCCGCCTTACCAGCCCCTACACCCCCCACCAGGTGAGTAGTGACGCTAACGCCCTCACTCGCTCCCTCCCAGGACATTCCCTCCCCACCCCTGCATGGACCACCAGTGGCTCCCTGCTTGGCAGGGCTTACGTCCCTGTCTTTGCCACCATTTGGCGCTGAGTTGGCTGTGGCCAGATGACCACCACCAGTATCATGCGTCACTTCAATAAGCTGTTTGAGGAAGTCATCTTCCTCCATGTTACTTACCCTACGGTGTGGGTTATTTAGAAGGTAGTGTGCAGTAGGAAAATTTAGAAGGTACAGAATGAGAGATAGGATATGCAGTAGGATTAGTGTGTGAAGGAGATGAGTAGAGTAGGCTGTGAAAGACGGAAGTGTAGAGAGAGAAGAGGTAGAATACGCCTAGTAAACTTTACCAGTATACCAGTGCTGTGTCGTCCCCTTCGATAAAATTCGCGAAGATTCCAACTATAGCCTATACATACAAAGTCGATAAAGATCGTAATTCGTATACGATCGGGATGAAACTCGGTAGATACGTCGTACCTACATAGGACACGATGTGTACCGAGTTTCTTCGCGATCGGCTAAGCATTAACGAAAGTATGCCTAGTGACCAAGGGAATACCTGACCAATGGGTGCGTGGACGATGGGATACCGGCGCTATCGGGGTACCTGTTTGTAAAGTTAATAACTTTGCAACGCTTTATAGCAACGCTAAGATCGGACATGGGGCGTGGACTTAACGTATATGGTATCGTGATCTATAAATTTCAAAGGGGTGGTCCTAATATTAACAAAGTTATTAAATCTACTATACGCGTAATTTAGCGTACATCTATAGCGGACTTGTATATTTTTTGACAACTCCCGGCTTTCTCCCACCAGCCGCTTTTTATCTTCGCGGCTGGCCGCTCGACCACAGGGCCAGTCACTCTGTCATTAGTGAAACCATATAAGACGGTCTGTTACCCCCCTTGACCATTGCCAATTCCAACCATGACTTAACGCATTGCCAGAACATGAGAAACAGCTAACATCACGCATCACAATGCATCTATGTAGGCACACATCCATGCATCAATCACACATATATGCATCTCATTGTTTCCAACCTACATACACCTGAGGCGCGACCTCAATAAATATACACCGAGTAAACCTAATGCCCGTGAACACCAGTGTTTGGAGACAATCAATTTTACTCTTCAAATTAAACTCACATAATTAATCATATGTTCTTGAGAATAATTGAGCAAATTTGACCTACAATAGCTGTGTCTCGCCAAAACACAAAACAAAACAACACAACACAAAATCCTGTGTCGGTCTGACAATCATACTATTCAAGCCATCAACTTTGCTCTTCAAAATTAAACCAACACAATCAGTCATGTGTTTTTGAGAATAATATGAGCAAAGTTGTGGCCCACAATAACTGTGTCTTACTGAAACACGTAAACACACGGCTGAGTCCCACCTGACAAGTATTAATAGACATATTCATTCGATCTGTTACATATGTTAACACAATTTATCCCATTCCATCATGAATACACATAACTACGATTTCCCATTATGCAATGTCAAATAGCTGTGTGTCAGAGCTGTCCCATCAAATTTCAAACCATATTTGAGCAGGTGGATATTCAGAATGAAGTGGGTTAGACAAAGTGAACGAATTTTTCATGTTCAATTCATGAAGGCCTTGTATACATGACGTATACATTTAGATTATTCAATCTGATCCATTAAAACACAATGGTAATTCTAACGATCGATAGATAAACGGTAATCAGCAATAAAGCAAATACATCTCTGCAATATAAGCGACCAACTGCGTAATTCTCAAATAAAACATAGGATGCAGACACACAAATCATTAACCAATTAAAGTGCATAAATCATTATTTAAGAGTTGACAATGTTAAATTTATTTGAGTACGTGGTTGCGTGCGTAGTTGTGTGCGTGCGTGCGCGCGTGCATGTCTCTGCTGAGAGTGCATGCGAACATGTGAGTGCGCCCCAGGTTACATATTTAAAGCACGATCCCAATATCAACAGGATGACGATATGTATCCAATAAATGATTATAAATCATTGTTTCCAAACTGAGCCGGCCGACCACGAAGGAAATAGTTACTTTTGAGTCTGATCAAGTGTATCCCTCAAATCAGATCCGTAAACAATAGGTATTTAAATAGTATAATGAAGTACAGTCGGTGTACGTTCACAATATTATAAGTTCTATGAGAGGGGTGATGAGATCTATGAGAGGGGTGATGAGATCTATGAGAGGGGTGATGAGATCTATGAGAGGGGTGATGAGATCTATGAGAGGGGTGATGAGATCTATGAGAGGGGTGATGAGATCTATGAGAGGGGTGATGAGATCTATGAGAGGGGTGATGAGATCTATGAGAGGGGTGATGAGATCTATGAGAGGGGTGATGAGATTATATACGGTTAATGTCCTGAAACAATAGGTGGGAACTAAAGGTGTTTGCTGATCTGGTAGTGGGCTGGCAAATCTTCCAGATTAGCCCACCTTGGCGTGAACGCTGACCATAGCCATAGAATGTCTGCAACCGACTTCACACACTGAACGAAATTGCGTTCACACTGTCATTAGTGGACCATGGACATACAAAGCTGTGCAAGAATTCAACACAAATTAATACATCAATAAATACCAAAGTCTGCTATCCATAGCACATCGACTGCCTGCAGGACACCATGTATTGTGCTCTGGACATATGCCATTAAAGAGAAAGATTTACCAAACATCTGCTTCCAACACATTCTGAAAAATGTTCATCTCATGCCACAGTCATCAGCTTTCTTGGGCACCAAAACTTCAGCATATAAAATTTTGAGATAAAAATTAATCCAAATATCGAATTACCAATAGGTGATGCCGGCGCGCGAATACCATTATTAATATGGGCCAAATCAGTTTTTGATGAGTGGCCAACACTGCACAACAACTCGACCACCCATAGCAGTTCATTATTGACACCTAGATGAGTAAGATGGTGTACACAGTCGCGATAATGTACAGTACATGGCTGAAATCTTACTGTAGGTCCATTAAATCCAATGAGCTGTTCATATGCACAATTTACAACAGGTTCTTCATGGTATCCTTCTTTACAAGATATTATAAATATATTGTCCGACCGAAATTTAGATCCTCCACCATGAAATGGATGACGGGGTATTAGCTTAATAGAATTGTCCAATAAATAAACAAACACATTTCTTTTTACCATCTAAACTATCTCACATTTAGTCTTTTTATACACATCTCCCGCCAGCTGCTTTTTATCTTCACGGCTGGCCGCTTGACCACAGGGCTGGTCACTCTGTCATTAGTGAAACCATATACGATGGTCGGTTACCCTTGACCATTGCCAATTCCAACCTTGACTTAACACATATAATCACAACAATCCATCCATCCCATACGCGAGCCTCTCGGATAACCACAGGTTAGACAGTATACACGATCAGACCAGTACGCTGTCGCACAGAGGACTGAGCAGACGCCTGGTCCCGCCGCCTCTCCACCAATCCACTCATCCATCCAACAATCCACCCAGCCATCCACGCACTCACACACACACCTCAGCCAAATATCCACCACACACTAATCAACCATATCCAATATCTCGTCACAGCATATTTAATATCCAATATCTAGTTACAGGATATTGAATATTCAATATATCTTTTGTGTCAGAATATATCGTCGTACCTTTGCTGACCTTATGCCTGTCTTCAATTGCACCATCTCAAACAGTCCTCTTAATCCGAAGCACACAATGAATACATTAACGTTGCCTTGCCCTACTATCATATGCTCGGTATGCGCACGACACCAGGCGGGTAGGCTGCCCGCGCCACTCGGATCACCACAGCTCAGTCAGTATACTCGCTCAGAGCAGTACGCTGTCGCTAAACGGCAGAGCAGGCGCCTCATCCATCCGCCTGTCCGCCAACGCGTTGCCCAATGTGCTGCCACGTCAGCACTAGGGTGGCAGCGCTAGGGCACGCCCCTCGACCTGCCGCATGTACGGTAGCCCACAGCTGATTAGCTCAGGTGAAAACATGTTGAACAGCCAATATCCCGCTACAGGAAATTGAATATCCAATACCCCGCCACCGGAAATTGAATATTCAATATCCCGCTACAGGAAATTGAATATTCAATACCCTGGTACAGGAAATTGAATAGTCAATATCCCACTACAGGAAATTGAATATTCAATATCCAATATCCAGCCAATTCACTGGGCTCTGGTTTTGTAGGATTAAGTATGTGAGCTGGCAGTCCTGTGGAACCCCTCGCACCCTCATTCCCAACCCCACCCGCCCACGCATGCACACGTCTCTGTGTTATCTTCGAGCCAACCATTTCAGTTGTAAAATTTCAAAAACAGCCTTCTCTTGACCTGTCAATTGTCATTCACCAAAGACCACTACAGAGGCCGGTATGGCCGAAGACCACTACAGAGGCTGGTATAGCCGAAGACCACTACAGAGGCCGGTATGGCCGAAGACCACTACAGAGGCCGGTATGGCCGACTTCGCCAGGAAATGGTGAAATACTTTACGAATCTGTTTTATTTGATTTTTTTAAACATATTTTATTGTAACATTTGTACAATGGGATTGGGCACAAGTTCTGGCAACTTAGTTTTGCCCGCTCCCTACAGAATTGTTAGACGTTAGCATATAATTAAACATACACACACACACACACACACACACACACACACACACACACACACACACACACACACACACACACACACACACACAGACACACACCCACCCACCCACCCACCCACCCACGCACGCAAGCACGCACGCACACACGGAGGGAGAGGGAGGGAGGGAGACGGCTACTCATCCAGGCCGACATATATTAACAAACATTACAGCGCCTGCCACACCCCAGGAACACGGACACGCCCTAATGATCGTTTCACTAAGTCTTCAAAGAACTGTATATTGTCTTATATTAATATTTCACTATATTTATGACCTGTGCTGTACAAGTTCATGTCCAGATGGGGCGAGGCAGGTTCCTCTTATAGATAAGGAAAGCTCGGCAGCCAGCCAACCCGGTAAACTCTGGTCGTATATATTACAAATGGTCCAGTAACTTGGCCCTTCTTACACGACCATGATTAACCTAAGAACATTCAAAATTGGAACTCCCGTTCCAGGTTCCTCTAAAAGCTGTCATCCCGTCTCCATTGGATGTATCTCGCCACGTAGCGGTGCTATTTTGTGAAACATGGACCTGGTAGATTGAGCTGGTATTTGTGTATGACCACACAGGCATCTCTATACATATTTTTGCATCCATAAATACATACTCGGCGATATAAATATATGCTCGTGCGTGCGTGCGTGCGCGCATACTAGGAAGGGAAACGTACGCACCTGCGTGAGTTCGTGCGTGTGTATGTGCAGTATATATGACAAACAGTTTGACATCATATGCTTATAAAATCAATTGCACCATCTAAGTGAACTAGGCCTAATCGTGTGAGGTCATAATATACAGACATATGTGAAGGTTTGTCCACATGAGGTCATAATATACAGACATATTTGAAGGGTTGTCCACATTTTTATTAGTTAACGAGTTAATTAGTTCGGTTTTGACACCATATTGGCAGGATTTCAAACGGCAAACAGCCAACGCCAGCGGTACTGGTAGAGTTAATAGCCTAATCCTGTTTAATTCAATACATGTTTCTGAATCTTAACTGCTCCTGCTGCTGCTGCTGCTGCTGTTCCTAGTACTACTACTACTACTACTACTACTACTACTACACCTCACCCACCCACTACATCCCACCCCTGTCAACAGACAAGAGCACATATAATAAATTGGCTACATATGTGTCAGAATTCTGTTGAATATTTTAAAGCTAATTTGTTTCAAAATATTTTACAGCGTACGTTTATCATAATTGTCTAAGTGAGACAGCTGGATTTAAAGTTCAAAGGGTTAAATTGCGATAATTATTTTTTATTCGGTGGGACGCTCTTTGGTTGGGGGGGGGGGGGGAGTTGAGTGTGTGGTTGGTGTGTGGGCAGGGCTCTAGCCCCGACATCCCTTGCCTTAATCCGGCTTTGTCGAAACTAATAAATCTTTGTCCGTCAATCTGTTTGTTGTTGGCCTGTCTGGCCAATTTTGAATGTCTAAGGCATTTGTTTCTCATAGCAAAGACAGGTATGTATGCATTTTGCTTTTATCACAATCGTAGTCGAATGAGTCTGTCCACTAGGTCACGCCGATTCGTTACAGATTACGTTTAAGAGACCAAGCACAACGGTAGCAAAAGTGGCTTTAATATACACGATTGTGCAATAAATAATATAATAAAATGTTTTATTTTAAAATATTACTCTGTTTTACGTAGTATTTTGCAATTCTGTGTTGTACTCGAAAAAACCGAAATAGAAACGCTCTATATTGTATGACGTCATCGGAGGGACCTATCGCTATCGTGCGAGGCGCAGTGCTAATAAGTCATTGTGACCCTGTTGCGCGATCGCGGATTGTTGTCAAATATGCCTAACCGTTGTGTGGCTTGAAGCTGCAGTAATACTGCAAACCAAACAAATGGAATTTCGCTGCATATTTTCCCGAACAAATAAAATTTATAGGCTAGGGTGCAGTCGGTAAATTCCATACAAAGAGAGCCGATTTCCGCGAACCCCAAAGATGGCTCAGTACAACAGCCGTCGTCCGCTCTCTGCATTTGGGCGCATATTGTTTTCGAGTAGAAGCGCAGATGGCTATACTGACTGGTTATTATATACACATAATTTGGAATTCTTATATAGATTAATTATGAAAAAATGCGCACCCCATTAGGCCTAAGAAAGGCCAACAAAAACCGCAAGAATAAAAAAAATACTATTTGGCCTACTACTACTACTACTATTTACGCCCATTGTCTAAATATAAGGCCGGGTAACGTCAAATCACTACATTAAGAATTATTAACAGGTGTCTAGCTAGTCTATCTAGTTCAAAACCAGTAAATTAGGTCAATCGTCTAGTCATTTGCCAGAGTCAGAGACATACATAGTACGCCTATCTGTTTGCAATGCACTGTGTAATGCAACGCGGGTGTGAGGGGAAGGGGAGAGGCATAATTATGCATTGTGAACTATTAGTCGGAGAACACCAGAATTTAAACATATTGAATATTTTGAAAAATATTTGACTGGTAGCTGTTGCAGCAACAGGTTCCAGTAAAACTGTTTTCAAAATATTCAACAGATTTCCTGTTCAGTGGTCATACTTCCGCTCTTTTTTTTTCCAGAGACCACTGACCTCTCTGTTAAGTAATAAAATATTACACTGATCATCAGTTTGAGTATGTCTGATCCTAATGAAATTGGTTGCTGCCAGGAAAAGTAGGCTTAACAACCGACAAGTCAGAACCCCCACCCAACCCCCTTCAACACACACATACACACACACCTCGCTTCACCAACAGTCCACGCCACATCCAGAATTTAAAAAACAAGAGGCCCAAGGGGCTGTGGCGCTCACCTGGACTATTAGCTCGTTAACCATTTGCATTTAAAGAGACACGATGGATAATCTTTGGAAAATCTAAGACTCACCCATAAAATTGATCAATCAAAATTCAGAATTGAAGTTCTGGATTCTACCATGATAGGGTCACTCTAGCCAAAGTTGGTTGAAATATGTCAAGCAGTTATAGTTTTTTTTCATAAAATCTAAGATTGTGTTTTCACAAAAGTATATGTTTTATCATTTTGACAATTTCTGGTACATTTTTCATAAAATCAAAGATTTTCACCAGTCATTACGGTGGTAAATTTAAAAAAACAGTCTCAGAATCTGGGTCCCCTAATTGTCAAACAATGTATTATGAACAATTAAAAAAATATATAACTCATTTTACGCATCCCAATATATGTATTAATTAAGTGTATTGCGCTCATTGCCTCATGATGAATAAATATGCTAGATGCTGGTCAACCTTTCCATCATTAGCGCTTCCGCAGTGGTCTTGATAAACGTCCATTTACAAATCAAGACTATTTTTGAAATTTTCCCACTGGAATGACTGGTTCGTTGGTTACAAAACCAGTCTCTCCGGTGGTAAATTTTCAGAAGTAATCTCTTGGAGTCTTGGTCAGCAAATGGACACACCAGTACACTGTTTATAGCTCAGTTCTCTCACCCCAATATATATTGTTGTCTATAGTGTGAATAAATATATAAAAAGATTCTACTGTTGCATCATTCTGTCATGTCTGTAGTTGCCTCGATAATGTCCATTTGCAGACCAACTAAAGACTATTTTTGAAAGTTTACCAGTGGAATGACAGGTTAGATTACCAAAACAGTCATTTCATTGGTAAATCTTCAAAAGTAGTCTTCTTCTGGAATCTTGGTCAGCAAATGGGCATACACTGTATATGACCCAGTTCGCTCTGGCAACCCCAATATGTATTGCTCTCAATAGCCTATACTAAAAGATGTTGCAATATTTCCATTAGTGTTTGTGTACCAGTAGTCCTCTTCATAAATGCCCATTTGCAAACCAAGACTATTTTTGAAAATTTACCGCTGAGATAACTGGTTAGTTTATGGAACCAGTGATATCATTGGTAAATTGTTAAAAATAGTCATCTTAGTTTGCAAATAAACATTAAATTTTTCATCTTTCGCTAAGCATTTGCTAATCTGTGCCAATCCATGCTATCTAGACAAGTTTGTCTTTATTATCGGCCTAATATCATGGGCGTATATTTTGTCCTTGATTTCAAGTTGCATCTTGTCATTATTCACAACTTGTACAATTTATCACTCTGAAATATGAAGAAACGTATGAAATGAATAAACATGAAAATAATTACATGAATAAATACTGCTGCATATTTCCTTGACATAAACTTCCTGTGTCTTAAAACTCTTAATTCCTTTCAATTTGAAACTGATTATAATCCAGGAAATAGAAAGTAACAACTGCGTTCTATGCGCATACTCGACGCCAATTGTTACATTGTTTCTTGATTCATCTTGTTTCCGACATCATCATTTGACATCACTAAATTTATAATGTTAATTTGTGATGAAGTTATCGAAATATACAGCATAAACCTTTATTAGCCACCTATATTATTCAGAAAGTAGATCAGACTGACCTAGTAATTATATGGATGGTAACTTTTGCCCAGAGGTACTCACTCACCCAGTTTGAAGTAAATAGCTCTAAGTATGGCCAAACGTGCCACAATGGTAATATTGTTTCTCATTGAGCCCAATACTAGAGAAAATGAAAGAAGTCAGAGAGGTACAATGAATCATTTTATTTAAATCAATGATTCTTTATAATAGGATAAAACATCTTGACAGGCACGCACACCCGAGTCATTGGCACCGACCTCATTTCTGATACTTGGTGGTCTCTGCAGAAAGTGAATCCAGGTGAAATTAAAGAGCGAACGAATGACTGACTGGTTTATGAGCAGCCAATCCGAACTCACTTTGTTATCCCCCGAAGTCCAAAGCACCACCTAATCATCTACTGTGTACACACACACAGTGACACGTGTTGCACACTCACACCAATGGCTTGAAACGCTTGAAATAAATATATCACAATTTTATTAGCTAAATCACAATGCGTGTACGGTGTTAGTATCGACAATAATAATAATAATAATAATAATAAAAATAATAATAATGATGGTGACAATGAAGGTGATGATAGTAAAGTTCTATCAATGATAATGATAAGACCGATAGCAGTGACAATGATTGTGATGATGGTGATGACTGCATCTTACTATGATGGTGATGACAACAGTGACATGATGAGAGTAACAATTATGGCGCTTACACTGTTGATTGTGACCGACAGGGCCGTATTTAAGGGGGGGGGGGGGGAGGGGCAAGTGGGGCAAAATCCCCGGGGCCCCCACAAGCAAGGGGCCCCCACAATTTTAAAATGAAAAAGAAATTATGCACTTTTTTTAAGTTATAGGACATTTAAAGCAAACTTTATTAGTTTAGAAATCTTAATCTTAATAATTCTATTATAATATGTGTGGGGGCCCCAATTCTTGCTTGGTGTTCGGCAACAATGTTAATTACGAAAATTTGCAAAATAAAATAATTTTACAACGAAAGAAAGCGCCATAATTCACCCTAAAAGTAGATTGTCTGGCCGTCTCAGAGCACCTAGATGTAAAAAAATGTATGGGGGAGGAACCCCAGACCCCCCACTCATTCTTTGCCCCAGGGCCCCCACATATCTAAATACGGCCCTGTTGACCGATAATGACAGTAAAAAGGCTGATGGAGATAATAGTACCAATAACAGAGAGGTACATTTCTAGCTATGCCGTGTCCATTTTTAGGTAAGCTCCACTCATGATTTGCCTGAGTTGGAATCGATCGAACCCTGAATTCCTAGAATACCATTATCAAGGTACCTACCTACACACAACCTCAGCTAACCTGATGAATATTTTGAAACTAATTTGACTGAGTGCTGTTTCTGCCATAGTCAGCGCACAGTCAAATTAGTTTCAAAATTTTCAATAGAATCGGCAGAATGATTATTAAATAGTACATCTATCAGACACTTGACGGACTATTCCAGCTTCATGACGGAGTATTTATCTCAAATATGATTGTGACATCATCCTACATGTGATGTAATTGATTATGACGCCATATACTTGAACGACAGATTAGAGTCATCTGTAATGATGGGCCTAACAATGGTGACTGTGACAATTATGATAGTTATAGTTTTATGGTGACCAAGATTTAAGTAACAATGAAGATAATAATGATGGCGGACAATGATAGAAATAATGATGCTGATTATGATGGTTTCAAATTTATGCTGACCGTGACAATCCTTGTCAATCTTAGGTCAATAGTAAAGGCAATCTGTTGAATATTTTGGAAAAGGTTTGACTGGAAGGCATTGATGTCTAAGGCAGCAATGGCTTCCAGTTAAATTATTTTCAAATTCTTCAACGGAATATAATTTTAGGTATTATGCATTGGACAGAAAAATTCTTATATTTGGTAAGTAGGCCTACCTGTGAGTGTCAATGTAGATTGTAGTTTTATTATCACAGTGACACAGCAAAAGTGACAGCATGATAAAACATAAAGAAACAAGATGACAAACACAACCGAGGACATAACAAGCCAATGTCTTTGTCATATGCCTCGTAGATGATGATGATTTATGTTAGATGACACGCCCTCTTTGTCCGTTTTAATGACACAGTCTCTTTGTCCTTTTTAGCCACCCAAATCATCATCAACCAGATTTAGGTTATGGACGCTCCAATAGGCTAGGTACGGATTGACCGGTACGGTTTTGTTACGGAATCATTACGAAGTATAAGGCCTGTATGGCCTTTTGTTGGTCAAAATATTTGAGCTTAAAACTAACCATCACTATTTCCGGTTAAGGTTAATAAACTTTTGTGACTTGTGTCATGTAGATATGATGGATACATATATCTATACATCTTATGTATTCATAATAACATATTATACATATATACACATTTACACTTCTAGACAGTACAAGACGCATGAAAATCAGATGTCCACCTGTGCTTAAATCATGGAAACAAAGTAGGCTATACATTCTACTAGGTACTGACAATCCCTGCCAGTTTCGTATAAACGGTTGTACACATGTGGATTCAAATACTGGATCTGAAGGCGATTTCTCCAGCAGATTTGCCTAAGCGGTTACTCAGACTTCAGGTATGCTCGGCTACAAATGAGTAACCAGTCGGGACAGCATCTGTCTTGAACATGCGTATGGCTCCAGTATATCTATATTTCAGTAATCGTAGTAAGACAAAGCGTAGCGACTTCCCAGGCCACGTTTGGACTGCTTCGAGTTTTCTGTTTGTAAACAATTAATTAATTATTGGTTTGTAATAATGAAGCATGACCTTTGCATGTATGGAGGTTTTGTATTTGTCACTACAACAGCAAGCATTGTCCCATCACAACTTGTAAGTTTTGACTAAAACTAAAACAAACTGTGCAAATTATTGTCTATTTTCTGATACGCAGCCTATATATAGATACTTTATAATTTAATGCGGCGGATATAATACAATATTAGCTCATATAGAAAAACCAATAACTCGTTTGTAATTTACTGACCAGTCTAAGTTCTGAAGTCACGCATTTCTGTCGTCCATGCCAGTTCAACTCGTCTGTTAGTGCCTGTTCGAAATCTGGTAACGGTTCAAATTGGTTTGATCTACGCCTAAATTCGGCATTTCATCGCCATCTTCAGGCCCGGAGTCACTATTTCCCTCAGATATGAGTTCATACTCGTTCTAGTGAATGCTGCCTGGAGAATATGCCGACAAATATTCCCGTTGTTGGAGTAAATTTCCATTTTCAGCGATGAAAGAGTTTTTGTAACAGAAATGAAGGTGCCTCCGATGACGTCACATCCCTGTTTTGACGCTAGTACTTCCGTTTCAGTTTCGTTTTTGGGAAGGTACGAAAATGGGCACTTTCGACGAAGTATTTACAGAATTATCAGTATCCTATGACAATATGATATTGTATTTTTTTTAGTCAGTATATGTTGCGTTATTTGCACGTATCAGAACACAAATCTCGCTGCGTATAGTACTTGGTCTTTAAGGTGCATTTAATAAATCTTAGTATCGAGATAAGGAAGTTCATTTACAAACAAACCCTTATCGATATAATATTTAGTTACGCGAAATTTGACATGAGATTGCAGAACGATGACACAGCGCATTAATAACTGACAATATAAAGACTGCTGGGAAACAATCACGGTCAGTGCGAGCTAGAGGTGTATACACGAACACTTGAGATATCATCCTATTTACACGACACCGCTGTTCTCAAACAGACAAGACACTGATTACTACACACGTGAGTAATAGCACTGTATTGAATATCTCAAAATTCATTGAACTTTTAATACTTAATAAAACTTTTAATCGTAAGGCATATTTGAAATTGTGACAAGAAAAACAGACAATATGATGCACGAGATTGACGGAATTTGTCATTTCTTTAAAGACACTATATTCAAAATGACAATTATATTTGTCCTACTGATTGATATTGTCTATGAATCGATATACATTACTTTTTTCATTTTGCAAAATAGCCATCATCGTAACTAGAAAGAACGCTAGCACGAACTAGCAGCCACAACTTATACAGAGATGTTAAAATGTATGAGCACACGTCTTTCTAACCCACATCATGAGGTGAATCGAAAATCGGGTTCGTTATGGGATAAATTGTCACCCCTACAATGGCCGCTCAAGTTTCATCAAGATCCGTTCGTCAATAACGAAGTGGTAACGATGTTAAAGTTCAAGGCTTGGTCAATCTTCTATAGCTAACCAGGGCATTGACTCGAAAATCAGGCTCCGTAATCATGTCGTAATGATGTCGAGATTGACCCATAGAATACCATACTCAGGTTTTTACCAATGTCTGCTCGTCTATACCACAATGAAGCAGTAGCGATTTGATAATTTAAGACTGGGACACCCTTCTCAAAATAACAAGGGCAATGAATCGAAAATGTGGCACCGTACTGATGTAAATCGTGACCGATATAATAACATTCTCCATTATATAACTGTAGAACCGATGCTGCTGTTGGTGAGAGGTGGAGGAGAGAATTTGACATTCCTTGAACCTTGACAAACTATAGAGATGTACTGCCAATGGTCAGATAGTCATACCAGAAGGAGAATAACGCCGACTTCCTCCATGATTCATTCCGGAATGGATCAAATCTTGTTTCTACGGGACCTGAAGATTACCTCACAAATCTTGTATTTTCTCGTTATATTCGAACATAGCAGTTCTGCAATCGTCAAGTTTCTGTTTAAGTAGGTTCTCCGTCTCATGCTCACCTTTCGACTTCAGCAACTTTATGAAAGCACGCCACTGTAAGCGGATCATAGTCTGCATAGTCAGCTTCTGTGTGCGTATCCCACGATTATAAGATTTGCTTTGCAAAAGAACAGAGGTTGCGTTGCTTCCGATTCTATTGGAGAATCTCAAGGCCGGAGTTATCAAATTTCTTTCAGAGAAGAACGAGGAAGCTTAGAGCAATAGGAAAGCCCCCACCACAACCCACCACATATGGAAAACAATGTTAGAAAATTCCTCGGGCACATGCCACTGACTCTTCTTTGCTAGTGACATATATGGCAAGATCGAATGTAGTGACACTATTTGCTTATCCTATGCTTTTCATCATATCTTGTGCATGTTTCATTACTGTGTAGACATGCTATTTTCTGTTTGAAATCCATTAATTATAGGACATGATACAATAGCTGTGCTTCATAGGACAGCCCACTCCATCCAAACAGTTTCTGCAGCTCTGGATCAATCAATTTCACTGGAGATATTTGTTTACATCAAAAAGTTTATTTGAGCACCATATGATAAGAGCCCAAACAAAATCCATCTGGTATGCGCCAAAATGCATCACTCCTGTACTCTGGAGTCACTCGCTAAACACTTTGCCAATAAAGTCAGTAGTCTGTGGTCTCTTTCCATGCACATTGGGTTCAATAATAATAATTTGCCTATTCACGCATGTCGCTAAGGATTGTATCCGATAAGAATGATCAGCCATTGTTATATGCTGTGTAACATTACCAAACTGTCATCTTTGGCATAAAACAAGTGTAGTCGCATGCGTGTTGCGCTTGCTATCCAGTGTGTCTTCATTTATCTCATTGTAATCCCCCTGTGGTTTGAACAAAAGCATCAGAAGAGATGGTGGATGGAATGATAATACCATGCTCTTGTGGCTTGGCTAAAAAAATAAAAAATTATTTAGTAATTTTGAAACATCCTAATGTGAATATGCGCCTTTCATCGATTTAATCATATTATCGTATGGAAAATATTGTATCTACAAATCAATGCATGTACTTACTAAACAGCGTTTTATATTCTTTCATTTCTGAGATAGACCTATACTGCGTGAAATATGGATCGTTGGACAGGACGCGTTGCCCTCGTAACAGGTGCTTCTTCTGGCATTGGAGCAGCCATTGCACGTACCCTGGTTTCTCACGGCATGAAGGTCGTTGGATGTGCTCGAAGCGTGGACAAACTACAGGTATTTACCCAACTAGTATCAGTAACTTTCCGTGACTTTAATCATCCTGATTATAAACATGCTTATATATGTTCAAGTGAACGGGTAACACCCTATTGTATTAAGAGGATCCATTGCTAACTATAAGCTCCGCCTACTTTCTTTGGAACCATGGATTCACAGAATCCGATGTCAAGATAACTATACGGGTAAGTTGGTAAATATTTTGAAACTAATTTGACTGGGAGTTGTTGCTATAACAGCAAGAGGTTACTGTCAAATTAGTTTCAAAATAATCAAAAGCTTACATATATGATTGCTGTGAAACTGGGATTCTTGGAATTCAGGTCCAAAACGTTAATAGATGACGTCAAGGTATGGATGTATCTATGTGTGCTTTCAGGCTCTGGCAGATGAAGTACGCGACCAGCCAGGCAGCTTACTCGCTATACGCTGTGACATTAGGAAAGAAGAGGACATTCTGGCGATGTTTGAAGAGATCAAGAAACAATACGGTGGTGTAGATGTCTGTATTAACAACGCTGGACTCGCGAATAAAAACGCAACACTGTTGTCCGGAGACACAGAAATGTGGAGAGAGATGATGGAGGTACGTATTGCTGAAGGTTTCTCACGACAGATGCAGCACAAAAACCTTGAGATTTGTTCTCACACAAAACGATTGTATCATAATCATCCACGCTAATGAGGTTTTGACTCTATGCCGATCTTGTTCAAATATTCTGTACAAACGACGCACTAGCTTACACTCAAACATAATGACTACTCTCTGATTTTGGTGTATAGATGGTCGTTTATGCCATAGACGCGTGATGATCCATAATGATGAATGTGTAAATCGTCATAACGATTTTGAAAATCATTTTTACAATTTTGAAATCGCTACCTGGTTCTAGATTGGATGGTCGATGGCACGCTATCGCAAATCCCCACATTCACCGCTTTGATATTTTGACACCCCCTCTCCACCCCACCCCACTCCATCCGACCCTCAACCTCCATATGCCAAATTTGGTTGAATGTCGTACAAAGGTTTCGGAGGAGTTGCATTAATTTTCACACACACGCTCACGCACGCACGCGCGCAGGCAGGTAGGTAAGCTGACAGACAGCCGGGGTGACATAATCTACACCTTTCTTTGAAAAATGTAGGGATAATAATGGGTTTGCAATCAATATGCTGCTTTTGCAAATCATCATGGCAATTTTGCTATTTCTGACATGATTAGCTAGACAGGTTTGACTGCATATATACCTGTCAACTGAAGCCATCACATTTACATTACTGAATACCTAGCCTTTATTGTGGTTTAGGTGAACGTGCTGGCCGTATCTATATGCACACGCGAGTCTTACAAGAGTATGAAGGAGAGAGGGGTAGATGACGGCCATATAATACTACTTAACAGGTAATGTTTTATCTATGTTCACGTCACATTGATAATTGATAGGGCGTGGTATCTTTGTGAGAGATACCTCATATCACACTGCTTCTATAATAGGATTTGTCGTCATTCAATATCATATTTCATCTTTCATGCTGGTTACAGAAAGTAATTAATTTTCACCGAATCATGTCTCTAATCAACCCAGCCTTTATGTGTTACAATATGCTTGTATTTGCAAACAATATTTTATAAGTAAGTGAGTAAATAATTTCCAGTACTAATGCCGCTTGCTTCGTCTTAAGACATTTTTTTTTATTTCTACCATGTGAAGCTTGAATTGGAATTAATCCGAATCATGCGGCTCTAACAAATATCATAACAAGTATACAGCTTACCAGGACTTTTACGTCCTATTATCAGCTGGTGTATAAACTATAATTATTAATTATTAATGTATGGTGATTTTCGGGTGATTTGGCTTATCTAATGCTCTATAGTTGTAGTACACTGGGTGCGTTACATAGATTTTGTCTAGTCTGGCTTTGAATGTGTTTATGGTAGGTGCGTCAACGACTGTTTCCGGTAATGCATTCCACCAGTCTATGATTCTGTTGGAGAAAAAATTCAGTCTATTGTTAGTATTCGCTCTAGTTTTTCTAAGTTTGAATTTGTGGCCACGTGTTCTGTCATCTTGATTTAATGTGAATAGTTTACTGGGATTTACTGAGTAGATATTATTAAGATACTTAAAAACATTTATGAGATCTCCTCGTATTCTTCTATACATTAAGGTTTGTAAGTTGAGATTCCGAAGACGATTTTCATAGGACATGTTCAGCAAAGCTGGTACCATTTTAGTCGCTCGTTTTTGGACTTTTTCTAATTGTTCGGCAAATTTCCATGTGTGTGGGGACCAAACGGGACCAGCATACTCCAGATGAGGGCGTATTAAACTTTGGTACAGCATCTTAAATATGTCTGTAGTAATGGAATGAAACGTTCTCCATATAAGCCCTGTCATTCTGTTGGCTTTTGATGTGATGTTATTTATATGGGTTTCAAATGTTAAGTTTGAATCGATTATTATACCCAGATCATTGATCTCGCTCTCCTCCTTTAGGGCTACTGTTATATCATTATCAAGGAGTTTGTACTTACAATTACTGACACTTGGCTTGTGGCCAATGTGCATAACTGAGCTTTTGTTTGTGTTGAACATTAATTGCCAATTTTGGGCCCAGTTTTGAATGGCCTCTAGATCATTTTGCAGGATTTCACAATCACTCACATCAGTTATTGAGTTGAACAGTTTAGTATCGTCTGCGAAAAGATAGAGTCTGGATTTTATGTTTCTTGGCATGTCATTTACGTATATTACAAACAGTAGTGGGCCAAGTACACTGCCCTGTGGGACACCGCTTATGACCCTGGCCCAATCTGAGGCTGCCCAATTAACCACGACTCTCTGCTTTCTTCCTATTAGAAATGACTTAATCCATTCTAGGAGTTTCCCCGAAATATCATATGCGTTTAACTTGATAAACAATCGCTCGTGTGGTACAGAGTCAAAAGCCTTCTTAAAATCAAGATAAATTACATCAATCGATTTCCTATTATCCAAAGCATTTGTCCATTCGTCTATTACTTCTAGCATTTGAGTTACCGTTGATCTCCCCCGTAGGAACCCATGTTGGTATTCGGTAATTATTTCACTTTTCTTCATATACTCTATCAGCTTGTCCCTTACTATGCTTTCAAGTATTTTGGATGGAACTGAGGTTAGACTGATGGGTCTGTAATTGTTCAGATCCCTCTTTGCTCCTTTTTTATGCACAGGTATAACATTAGCACATTTCCAGTCAGAAGGTATAGTCCCTTCTGATAGTGACTTGTTATAAATTATGCTAAGTGGTTCAGATAATACATCTTTTAGTTCATGTAAAATTCTTGGATGCAGGTCATCAGGACCAGCTGATTTATTTGTTTTTAAATCTGCAAGTTTTTTTCCTGACGTCTTCAACAGAGACAGTAATATTGTTTATTGGTGTTGTAGTCTCTGTTGTAAATGTTGGGATACTATCTAGGTTCTCATTGGTGAAGGTACTAGAGAAAAAGCGATTTAGTTCTTGACTTTTTCTTTCGTTTGTGGTAATAAAATGCCATCAAGATCTTCTAAGTCTCCCACATTATCTTTGGACTTGAGCTGGCTATTTACATAAGCCCAGAATGACTTTGGATTAGATTTGTTATTTTTAGCTACAGTTTCCTCATATTTTTTAACTGCCCGTTTACAGAATTGGTTCACCTGATTTCGTATACTAGCATATTTGTTGTAATCTGTTGATGCTCTTGTTTGCAGATACCTTTTCCACTTCCTTTCTTTTTTTCGCACTAACTTGAGGGCCTTTCTGTCTAACCAGGGTGGCCTATATCTTTTATTGTTTTTAACTTGTTTGGTTGGAATATAGTCTTTCGTGAATTTATTTACAAGATTTTTTAAATTTATCCAACATTCTTCGGGGGATTTGTTGTGGAAAAGTGCTTCCCAGTTAATACTTAGAGCTGATTGTAGTGCGGAATAGTCACCTTTGTCATAAGCCAATTTATTGGTCATATTCTGCTGTGGTTCAGCGTAGCATTTTAGTTCATAATAAATGCATATATGGTCACTTTTACCAAGGGCTGGTAGAGGGATTATGTTGTCAATCATTTCTTCCTCATTGGTGAATACTAAATCTATGACACTAGGCTCACAATTTATTCTATATCTTGTGGGAAATGAGATATGTTGGTGAAGGAAAGCATCGCCTACAGCATCCAGAAAGTAATCAGCGTGCTGTGATTGTTTTACGAGAATACCACCTGATTTCCAGTCAATTTCTGGAAAATTAAAATCGCCAGTAATTAGTAGGTGGGAATGCTTTTTGGCAGACACATTCTTAATAAATGTATTTAATTTTGTATTGTTTTCTTCGTTTGAGTTTGGACTGCGATAAACTGCCAGGATTAGCAATGTATCTGCCCCCTTTAACTTAACCTCTACTCCAACTACTTCCTCAGGTAGATTACGGAGAGTTGATTTTGCTTCTGTGGGATTTAGGGATGATGCAACTTGTACACTTATTCCGCGGACGTTTTGTTTGTCTATATTGGTGAATATATCATAGCCATTGATTTGCAGCTCTTCTTTTTGAACAGTATATCTTAGATGTTTTGGGTTTGTTTCTGTGATTATAATTATATGGGGGGATAGCTGCGATATCTTTATTTGTAGCTCCTGCCTCTTATTTAAAACTGAGTCTGCATTGGTGTAAAATACTTTAAGTTTGTTGGAATTATTCATATTACATTAAGACTTCTGGGTAGCACTAGTTGTTTTATTTGGTCCTTTGTGTAGTAGACCCCATTTCTTGTCTATCACCTTATTTAGTATTAACTGTGATTTTGTTGGCATGTTTCCAAATGGGTGTTTGAGATATGCACATGTGTTAACACGTTTACAAGTTCCTTCATGTACAATGGTTTTATTTTGTTTGGTTGGGTTTATTGTATGGTGATAATTCTTCAGAATGCTGTTTGGTTGTGTAATTATTTGTTCATGTGGATTTGGCTGGTTGTCTGCTTTATCGATACTTGTTGTATTGTTATGTGTGGATACGTCGGTTAGCAGGTGATATCGGTTCGCTAATGCAATTGGTTCGGGCTGTGTTCTGCTTGGCATATGTTTAATAAGGCTACAGTTGTTCTCCCCCCTTTCCCCCTCCCTTATAAAAAATCCTGAGAGAGTGAATCTCTCATGTTTGTTCGCATTTGTAGTGAATGAGAAGTTGCAACATAATTGGTTATGTTCTCGGATAGTAGACAAAGACCATTGTGGTTGGGATGTATGTTGTCCCTGAATAGTAGTAGATTGGCTTCCCCACTGGGGTGGGTGAACAGTTCAGAGTTGTCTACATATGTTACACCATGCCATGTAGCTAGAGACCTTAGCATTTCGTTAAATTGGAAAACCAAGTTGTTCTCGTATCTATTGTTAGGTCGAGGCAGCAGTGAAGAGACCAATATTTGGATATTTGGTGCTAGTGTCTTGGCTTGTTCAATCATCGAATCGTAGTCATTGATCATTCCATTTACTCTACGCTTGGCAATATCATTGCTTCCAACATGGATTACAAGTGTGGTGTAGTGGTTGGTTGATAGGAATTGTTCAAGTTTATCCGCAATTTCACCGATTCGTGCCCCACCATAAGAACGGACAGTTACATTTGTTGTTTCAGATGACATGTACATTCCGCTGAGCTTTCTCAGAGTTGAACTTCCAATAATTAGAACATTTTGTGATGTTTTGTTCTTTTGATAAGTAGTTGCATGGCGAGCTTGACCCTGATCAATGTTGTTGTTATTGGTGTGGTCAGAAAGTATGCTGTATAACTTGCCAGCAGATTGCTTCATATTGTGGTTGTTACCATTTGTTTGTCTAGAGAAGGATGGAGAGTATGGAGTTTCTACGATATTGTTGTTAGCAACGACATGGCTGTAACTTCTGGTCCCAGGCTTAATAGTGTTGCTACTTATGTGGTGGTTCATTTGTGAACAACTCTGGTTGGGTATCTGCCTAGGTCCTCTGGTTGGGTGTATTGCATTTGTTAATTGCACTTTGGTGGTTACCTGTCCCAACTGGGGTGCATCTCGCCTATTCATTGTCTGTATATTATGTGTACGACCACTCTGGGTTCTAGAGATATCCCTGGAGGTCGGAACAGAAACATGTTCAACGACTGTCTGTTTGTGCTGTTCTAGTAGCTCTTTGGGTCTTGTAAGATCAATATGGTTAGACATATGAGTATGGCCACTAGTTATCTCATTTTGTTTACTCATCTGCAATTCTTGCACTTGTATATTTAGTGCAGCATACTCATTTCGGATCTGTCTGATCTCTTCCAGGACATCACTAAGGATCTCACTACAAGAGTCATCTGAGGGTTTTAATTGAGTATAACCACCCATGTTTGTTTCAGTGTATGCATCACACACATGTGTAGCTACATGGTTAGCCGTATTAACAGTAGGTTTTAGATGAACCTTTGATTGGGTAGACGAGTCATAGACTTCTTCTGAGGTTGCACAATCTTCCTCTGTATGTTGTGTGCTATTTGTGCCCTCATTTGTTGACTTGGGTGGGCTTTCTTTTATTACTTCTACTGAGTCTTCATTTGTTATCTCTATAAGAGGTATGTTGGTCGACTCACTATTATCCGTTTGACTTGACACTTTGTCATTCGTTGTGTTGACTAGTGATGTTTTGAGCGGAATTTCGTTTGCATTTCCCATATATTTCTTATAAAATGTTAGTTCATACCATGACAGAAACTCTAGTATGTGGCTAGAGATGGGTGTGCAGAAACTACATTAGTATTTGCGCTTTGATGTTGTGAGAGCAGCTAGCATGTATGGGGGTAGATTTGAGCAGTTGTAATGTAGCCATGCTTTGCAAACCTGACACCTTGTAATATCATGTAATAGGGAGTGGAATTCGGTGGTTACAGATAACTGGTAATGTCAACACAAATGCAATATATGACCATTTCCTCTTCCAGTCTTGTAGGGCACTTCGTTGGGAAGCAACCCTTCTACTCGTGCACGAAGTTTGCTGTAACAGCCTTAACAGAGGGGATTAGAAATGAATTGAGGCAAGCTAACTCACACATCCGGGTTACGGTAATGATCTTTGTTTCTTTGTTCATCTCGTAATAGAGGGCTCCATTTCTAGCTATGTTCCGCCCATTTCTAGCTAATCTCCACCTGCTCTTTGCCCGTGTTGAGACCGATCAAACGCCGAATTTCCAGAACTCAATAAAGGTAACTGTACAGGTCAGCTGTTAATAATTTAATGGAAACGTAGTAATGCATTGAACAAGATATTGTGAAATAGGAACCATTCATGTGACAAGAGATCACGGAGCCACTTGTTGATTATCACATGGTGCATGTGTATGATGACTGTATTCTGTGGCTCTATAGTAGTATAGTAGAAACATCCCACATGGAAAACAGAGCGACAAAGCGTGAAACTAAAGAAAATGACGATCCACTTCGTGGTGAGCAACCATGAAGGGAAAGTAAAATCTTGGGCTCACCGCACTGCGGTACTGCTGACATCGCTACAAGCTGCATCGTGGGGACCATAGCTTTCCAGTCCTTCTGGACACTATGAATTCGTAGATCAAAGATGCCCTTGACAAAAAGACTACATTTATACAACACAACCTACGCATCCTTGATGCTGTATAACTATAGCAGCTGGGCAACTCAAAAGGCAGCTATAGATAAACTTGATCCCTGCCACAGCAAACACCACCGCACCACCACTGGACACCAACGATGGCCAGACAGTATAATTTCCAGCGTTGCACTATACAAGATGTGTAACACGTCGCCGCTGTCCGTAAAAGTCACCGAGCAAAGATGGACCATATTTGGCTATAGGCTAAGAATGCCAGCAGATACACCAGTACAGCGAGCCATGAAATTCGCCCTTCTAGGAGCCAGCAAATATAAAGCCAGGAGAGGACGTCATTGCATAACTCTGCTAAGCGTGCTGCAAGGTGACGTCAAGAAAACAGGACTCGGTACACTCAGACCAAGAATGGACCTGAGGAAGCTAAAGATTTTGGCTTAGGACAAGCCACAGTGGTCAAATGCGAAAAAAGCCTGATTGCAGCTGTACGATGTTTCTAGTCATACGGCCGCAGCATACAGTAATCACCATCATCATAATCACCATCATAGACAATCTCCCTGTGGGGAGCCGATGCTTTCTCAAACTCTGCAGACTTCACTGACTTGACTCGTACTCTTAGCTTGGTATTCGCAAGTAGACGTTTAATAGTAATTGGCCTGGCGTAGTACATCTGTGATCTTTGAGAGTTTAATTGTGTAGACAGGATGTGTCGTGGCAGTGAAAACAGGTGTATACATTATCATCACGATGAGATAAAAAAAAAATAATAATAATAATAATAATAACGATCAGTATATAACAATAACTATTGCCTATCTGAGAAACGGTGATAAATTCTACTGTTAGCTTTGTGTTTGCATTTTAAAAATTTGTGAAATTTATAATTTGTCGCTTCTTTGATATTGAGTAGTCGTATACGTAACAATTGATGCTAAGAAGCTAGCATTGACCTATGAGAAATGGGTTATGGACATGGTTCTGTACATTAAATCTATATATCTACCAACTATAATCGCTTTATTTTTTCTCTTCTTACAGAGTATAAGTCCAGGGTTGGCTGAAACTGAGTTCGCAGTTAGACTCTTAGACAAGGAACGTGCACAACAGCTGTACATGACAACACCGGTAACAATGGCTCTTTAAAATATTGCATACTTATTTAAACTACTTTAGAAGCATTCGGGATAGCATAGCATGCTGTAATCTAATATCAATTCTCCCTCAGTCTCATAGCTAGCTCTGAGATTCTAATTCTGCGCCTGCTCCTCTGTTTGTCTGTCTTCCTCTCCTGTTTGCTATAAACTGAAAACATGTATACATAAATACGCAGCGCAAGTCATTGCATGTTTTTTTTATCTTCGTCGAAATATAGCTTGGCGCGAAATTAACGTCTGTATGGCACTAAACAATGGTTTAATGTAACAATATGATTAGGCTTAACTTTAGGTTAGATAACAGTTTTAATTTTTTTAAGCACATTGGTTTTGTTTTAGTTTAAACTAGTGTAGGGTTACACGTCATTTATGCATTTGACCCCTGTTGTTTTGCAGTCGTTACAGGCAAGTGATATTGCCGACGTCCTCACATTTGTCTTAGGAAGTCCGCCTCATGTGCAGGTGAGTCAAGACATGTTATTTTCACATTTTTTGCCTATACGGCAAGTAATAGATACACGAACAGTGACTTAAATTTGTGTCGCAGAGGTATATGCGTTCATCCATACAGGCTTCGTTATGTCGGGTAACACGTGACTGGAGATATCACGGATTTGTTTGCTTCTTGTTTCAATGTCGGTTACTCATGACGAACCAGACCACGGCCGTGTTCTCACTAGAGAATTAATCAGGAATAACGCCATACGGAAGTATGGCGTTATTCCCGATTAACTCTCTAGTGAGAACACGCCCTTAGAGTTATGTTTCAGCTAAATCCGCTCCTGCCTACCAGAGTTATTTACCGGGGAAGCTGTGAGAGGTTTGTTTTCAACTAAGACCGTTTGAAAATGCCAGGAATACAGACCAACGTTAACACAGCGTGCATGGCATGATTTGATAACTGTCACCTATGCATGGAACGATTTGACAACTGACGCCGATGAATGGTATGATTCAAATTTCAATAGATATCACATATATACTAGTTTCAATGAACAATAATATATTTCTATGAAACACTCTCGGACAATTCAAGCGAGTAAGCAGCAATAATTTTAATTCTGAAGTCATAAGATGTTGCGTCTCGCACTATATTCAATCGCCCATTGTTCAGATCTCTGAGTAGTGACAAGTTACAGTCATGAACGAAAACAATGTATACTGGTAGGAAAATGCATAGTATTTTTAAATGTTTATTGTACATTATTGCTGATAATGAGCATTAGATTTGGTGTCTCGCAAGAAGAAATGCCGAATCAAATAAGAAGAAGAATGGCACGATTTGACGTGGCAAGGCGAGATAACAGATGATGTGATAAACATCTCCAAGTCGTTGCCATTCTATATCAAATTTATCCCACTCGTTTAATAATATCTGTCTGAACTCGCTAAAACTTGTATCAAATATCTATGTATATTAGCACGTCCCGTTACCGACCTCATACACGTATAATGGTGAGTTACACTAAGTTTCTGCTGTAGATTAGTGTTAAATCGTTTTATCATAACAAATAAGCCTTACCTCTGTGTTGATTTCTTTTTTGCACAGGTACACGAAATAATGGTACGCCATACTGACTTAGTACTGTGAAATACAGATGTGTGAATGGAGGAGTGATGTCTACTACGGGTGTCCTGCTAGCGGCTGCAATGGAGTTTTCCAGTTTTAGCTATGCCCCGCCCAATTCTAACTAAGCTCCATCCACACCACGCTTGTGTTGAGATCGATCGATCTTTGAACTCCTTGACTATCAATTTCCAGAAAACTATGCAGGTAAGTTGTTGAATATTCTGAAACTAATCCGACTGGTAGCTGTTGCTGCCTATGGCAGCAACAGCACCCAGTCAAATTAGTTTCAAAACATTCAGCAGCATGTTTATTAAATAGCAGTCATACATTTCGGACAACGTGTCGGACTATTAAGCGTTAATGACAGACTTTTTCGAATCATTCATGACGTCATAGTTATGATGTCAGCATACACGTCACTTAGTTGATTATGACGTCATATGATGGATGGATATTTTAAATATTTAGTTACCCGTGGTGTGCAGCATGCAAATGATATCACATTGTGCGAATCGTTTAACCTATACTAACTAATTCTTGATGGATATTCTGAAGATCATTTTGAAACCAATTAAAGTGGGAACTCTTTATGCCAATGGCAGCAACATGCTCCTTTCGAATTAGTTTCAAATTATACAACCACGTTCCTGTATGGTGGGCCAGAAATTGAGACGCTGAAAGAAAACTTCAATGATTAAAGGGTTAAGCAGATGCTTTAGTTAGAAATTACGATTCCCAAATGTTGTATTTGTTTACCATTTAGGATCTGAATGTAAATTTGCTACGAACTATTAATACATTATTTATGCTTATCAACACGTTTAAAAAATTCGACTTGGACTTTTGGTAGAGTAAACATACCCAGATAACGCATTAGTGCCGGCCCAGTATCGGACAAATCATCGGCCCGGTACCGGCACCGGCCTGGTACCGTTTGGCACGTCGGACCGGCATCGGTCTGATAGTGCCGGGCCGTTACCGGCTGCCGACACAATTTGTATCCGCCCGGTATCGGCAATGTAATATGCATCGGCACGGTGTCGGCACAGTAACGGCATCTAATCGGCATAGTATCGGCCCTCTGCTGGCATGCTGAGCTGGTGGTTTATTTTGAAAATTTGACTGTTGAAAGCTGCTGCTTCTCAAGCTTCAGTACTATCGGCACCGTATCGGTACAGTGTCGGCATGGAATCGGCATTGTATTGGTCCTCTGCTGCTATGCTGAGCTGGTGAAGTTTATCTTGAAAATGGGACTGCTGAAAGCTGTTGCATCACAAGCTTCAGTACTCTTGGCACTGTGCCGGCATGGAATCGGCACAGTATTAACATTGTATTGGCCCTCTGCTGAGCAGGTGAAGTTTATTTTGAATTATTGGGACAGTATTGTCCCTCTGCTGTTATGCTCAGCTGATGAAAGGTTTATTTTGAAAATGGGATAGTTGAATGCTGTTGATTCTTAAGTTGTAGATCCTGTCGGCAGTGTCAAGCACAGTATCGACATTGTATTGTTACAGTATTGGCCCTCTGCTGGTATGCTGAGTTGGTGAACAGATTATTTTGAACTTGGGTCTGGTGAAAGCTGTTACTTCTTAAGCAGCAGTACTAGCGGCACAATGTCTGACTTGTATGGCACAGTATTGGCCCTCTGCTGATATCCTGAGGTGGTGAAGAGATTATTTTGATACTGGGACTGCTGAAAGCTGTCTCTTTTGGCTCTTTCGCAGAAGAATTCCCCATATTTAATTTTCAAGGCAACCATACAGGAAAACTGCTGAATATTTTGAAATTAATTTGACTGGAAGCCATTGCTGTCTAAGGCAACAATGGCTTCCAACCAAATTAATTTTAAAATATTCACCAGACCAATATTTATATCGGAAAGAATCAATTTTTTCAGCTATTTGTCAGTAAAAGGGTTAACCAGCAGTACATTTAACTCACCTGGCATGGCAGCTGTCTGCCATCCATTCATCTTATGACACCCACCTCTATGCAATTTGAAAACAAAAACTCATGATTTTTGCCAATTTCCTTGTAAACAGTGTATCAGTTAGAACCGCATGACAGGGCTTCCACTAGTGGAAGTCTGGGAGTCCTACACTTGTGTGTAAGTTTGAGTCTGGATGCCAAGACACGGTTTGGGCCTTCCTTTTATACTTTTCCAGATGTGGCTACACGAAGAGGTGTGACCGCAATTGATTTTGTAGCCGGGATAGACAATGTGTAGCCAGATTATGATTTTCAAGTTGTGTAGCCAGGATTAGATGTTCCTGTAGCACTCAGCAGGTGTGTAGCTGGAATGGATGGCAAACTTGAGAGATGTAGCCGGATTGCTTTAGTGGTGTAGCCGGTACAGTAGTTATCCAGCTGTGTGTAGCCAGAAATGTGTAGCTAATAAAGGGTTTTGCCATTATATAGCCAGTTTGCTTTTTGGTTATGGCTCATGGCAGTATAATTTTAGAATAAATGGAGAATAAATTTCTTACATTACCATCCATGGACTTTTCTATCTGGTCTGTAGGTGTATCTGCCTATATGATCTGCTCTAAGTTTTCTCTGACACTCACCTGGCCTGATGACAGGTATTTGGATATCATGATGGTAACATCAAAAATATCTTTTACAGGCCCAACTGGGTGTCAGAAAAGACTCAGACAAGTCTAGATACTAATGGGGAAAGGATTAATCACCTAATTAATTTCATTGTTTTATTGGCCCACGAGTTGAGGTATATACATGTACATTGTGTACAATGTATTAGGATGTAGGGGTTAACTAAACATGTTAACAGAACGATGCTTGGTTTAGATGACACAGTAAACCTTTATTTAGCATTGACCTATACTCCATAGAAGCTGCAGGTCAAAGTTACAAACATGACAGGCATGGCTTAAAGTTCCCATATCTTGATCAATAAAAGATAAGTAAATGTATCTTAACTAAATTTAGGACTATGTGTTGCTTTATGGACACTTTAACTAACTATGAGTGTAGCCACCAATTTTAGATAGACATGTGGAGTACATGTAAGTGCATAGCATTGTTCAATACTAGTTGTATATCTTCTATGGTGCAAGTGAAAAGAAATATATTTATAACAAGTTTACTGAAAACAGATGCTGCCGTATAGCAGCAACAGCTTTCCATCAAATTGTTGTTAAAATAATCAGCCGATAATACAATTGTCTATGGGCCAAGATTTGATAACAATTTGGCTGAAAATCATTGATGCAATCACTTTCAATCAATCAAGGGGAAGACAATAAAATTTGAAATAATGGCGATAGCAAATATCTAGATCTAAAAAGGTGGCTACACTCCTAGTTAATTAGTGTCCATTTTAAATAAGAAATAGTGCTAAATTTAGCTAGGATACATTTATCAATATACATGTATGAGATCTTTAAGTACATGTATTTAGCCTTAAAGCTGAGCATGCATATTACGGATTTTTTGTGAAAAAGTACTCACCTCAAATTCGGTGCTAAATTGCAGAGTTTCTGAATGCAAATCTACCCTTGCTATAAAACCTGGCTCACTCAAAGTCAGATACAACATTCACTTATCCTTCACATTCATTACGATGTAAACTCTGTGTTAATTTTAGAAACGCATAGTCAGACAATGTAATGTATGTGCCATGAAACATGATATTCCCACCAACAAAATATTTCAAAAAGTTCAATAATCATCAGTAACAAGTGAAAGTTTGCTACTTTGCGACATAGGTATCTTTGCCAAAAATGTGACAGACCGGCGACATACTACAGCACAATTCATTAATAAGTTTACACGTTTCAAAAACATAAACATGTTAGTTATTAAGAAAAGCTCTGTCATACATTTTGAACATAATTGGATTAAAAAGACATTGCTGCCTTTAACCAATTATAGTCAAAATTGTCAACAGTACAGTATTTCTTTTTGGCCACATGTTAAATTATTTCTTAGCTGTACTGAAGTTGTCAATTCACAACTAAAAATATAATTACATATTTGAATGAATAATAAATATTACAATAAACAAGCCTATCTCTACCTGGGTGAGGCGTTCATGTGTGGCCTGCTGCACAAGCATGCGCTATCATGTAGATAAAGCATGCTTGTCCGAAAGGCTATAATATGAAAGTTGTGTTGATATTCATCATACAGATGGCATATATATATATATATATATATATATATATACATACACCTGTGCAAAAGTTAAGCACCACCCTATTTTTACGCACATGCGAGGGTATATTCATGTGCTATGAAGAAAGCAATAGCATAAACATTTATGTACCCATCCATCTTAGTGCAAGAGGTAATAATGCAACTAGAGGAATGCTGATTATGATGGTGGGGAAACACTGTATGTTTTTGGTTGAACTTGAAAACGAGGCCTGAATATGGGTACGTTGACACAACTGACAACTATTGCCCTACAGTTGATACACGTGGCTAGATTGTCATTAATGGTGTCTGAAAACGAAGTTTAACATCTGTGCACGAGCTTGAGACTGTCATTATTAATACCGGGTATATCCACCTTGTGCCTGGATGACGGCCTGGACACGACGTCTCATGCTGGTCACCAACCGACTGATACGCCATTGTGGTATTCGTTGCCATTCAAAATGGAGTGCGTCTGTTAATTCCTGTAGGTTCTGCACAGGAGGATCCCTCCTTCTCACCATGTTTCCCAGAATGTCCCAGATATGCTCAATAGGGTTCATGTCAGGGCTCCTTGCTGGCCATGTTAGGGTTTCGATGGCATTCTGGCGGAGGTATTCATGCACAGCTCTAGCACGATGTGGTCGGGCGTTGTCATCCATGAATATAGGGTGGGTTCCAGGTGCATGATTTACAAAATGAGGGACCACAACTCTATCCAGTATGGAATCTTGATATCTTTGTCCATTTAGTGTTCCAGGTACAGTCAACAGATCCAGCTTACAATCAAATGAGATGCACCCCCATATCATAACGGAACCTCCACCAAATGGAACTTCTTCCATGATGTTACGTTGGTCGTACGCCGTGCGTCTGGACCTCCATACACGAGTTCGACCATCTGTGGCATGAAGCAGGAACCGACTTTCATCGGACCAGTGTATCCGTCTCCAGGATCTCATGTTCCAGTGTCTTCTTTCGTTGCACCACCTCAGACGCTCCTCTTTGTGGTGTGCAGTGAGGAGAGGACGTATGACAGGTCTCCTAGCTTTCATGCCAGCAGCATACAGTCTCCTTTTGACGGTAGACATTGACACTCTATTGCGCGTTTCCCATTGCTGGCTGAGCACTCTGCTGTTGGTGAATGGAGATCTCCTAACAAGGCGTACTAGGGCTCAATCATCACGGGCAGTAGTCTTCTTCGGTCTTCCAGATCTAGGCCTGTCCTTCACCTCGTTAGTTTGCCCATGTTTTGCAATCAAACGACTGATTACAGTATGGTTAATGTTCAGCTGTCTGCCAATCTCTCTGCATGACATACCAGTGGTGTGCATGCCTATGATTTGACATTTTACACGACCACTTAACCTTCGTCTTGCCATAGCGGTTCACAATCAAGAGCTAATTCTCTCTGTACAAATAAACCACGGTCATGAACACAAAATTCCTAATCTTGTCGCCTAAATCTGTATGTAATGTTCTACACCTCAAACTGGACTTTTACATAACTGAACACGTGTGCTGTTTCCCGCCACGCACGGACATCAACCGGCGTGAAGTCATGCATGCATGTGCATTTCGTACTTGGAATTATGTCAGCTAACGCGGGGACAAAAAGTATGGCAGCCTTGTTGTACCATCATGTTTCTACGTTCTATTGTTTTTGCTGGTGCTTAACTTTTGCACAGGTGTATATATATATATATATCTGAGGTGGTGCAACGAAAGAAGACACTGGAACATGAGATCCTGGAGACGGGTACACTGGTCCGATGAAAGTCGGTTCCTGCTTCATGCCACAGATGGTCGAACTCGTGTATGGAGGTCCAGACGCACGGCGTACGACCAACGTAACATCATGGAAGAAGTTCCATTTGGTGGAGGTTCCGTTATGATATGGGGGGGGGGGGGGGGGGGGGGGTGCATCTCATTTGATTGTAAGCTGGATCTGTTGACTGTACCTGGAACACTAAATGGACAAAGATATCAAGATTCCATACTGGATAGAGTTGTGGTCCCTCATTTTGTAAATCATGCACCTGGAACCCACCCTATATTCATGGATGACAACGCCCGACCACATCGTGCTAGAGCTGTGCATGAATACCTCCGCTAGAATGCCATCGAAACCCTACCATGGCCAGCAAGGAGCCCTGACATGAACCCTATTGAGCATATCTGGGACATTCTGGGAAACATGGTGAGAAGGAGGGATCCTCCTGTGCAGAACCTACAGGAATTAACAGACGCACTCCATCTTGAATGGCAACGAATACCACAATGGCGTATCAGTCGGTTGGTGACCAGCATGAGACGTCGTGTCCAGGCCGTCATCCAGGCACAAGGTGGATATACCCGGTATTAATAATGACAGTCTCAAACTCGTGCACAGATGTTAAACTTCGTTTTCAGACACCATTAATGACAATCTAGCCACGTGTGTCAACTGTAGGGCAATAGTTGTCAGTTGTGTCAACGTAACCATATTCAGGCCTCGTTTTCAAGTTCAAACAAAAACATACAGTGTTTCCCCACCATCATAATCAGCATTCCTCTAGTTGCATTATTACCTCTTGCACTAAGATGGATGGGTACATAAATGTTTATGCTATTGCTTTCTTCATAGCACATGAATATACCCTCGCATGTGCGTAAAAATAGGGTGGTGCTTAACTTTTGCACAGGTGTATATATATATATATATATATATAATGTATTATTCCTTCAAAAATATGACTATGTTATTATTATTGATAATAATTTTAAAAAAATATTTGGTGGTGGAACCATGTGTGCGGTGGCACTTACACTTTTCGTCTCCAGCAGACTGTGTTTTTAAAATGAACACATGATGGAAACATGATGTGAGGCAATAAGCGGATATGGTCTCCCAGTCAGTTTTACAGGGAGAGTAGATGTGTGCTCTGCAACTGGTGCAGAGTTTGAGGTGAAAATTTGTTCCAGGTAAACGCCTTCCTTTTAAGAAACGCGTTCATCTTTAAGGCAACTATAGGCTCTGACATAAAGATCAGTGACTTTCTGACAATAGCTATGTTCAACGCGCTCTCTCTGAATATGGCTGTTGGTTGTTTATGAAACACAGTAAGTGCTCTGTACATGTAACTAGTTGGGTCTGAAAAGGGTCATTAGTTGTTTGCAAAACACAAATAAGTTCTGAAAAGGCCTGGTGGTTGGTTATGCAACAGTTGATCACACTGCTTCTTCATTGCGGCTTTATTGCATATTTAGCTCATCAGTTGATAGGCTCATAATCTGTAGCCTATTATGCCACTCATAACTCCGCCATTTCCAGTTACATTATGAATCTATACAGTGATTGCTCTGTGGGTATACATGTTTTCCGAGCAGCATCTACAAAAAGGAAGAATAATGGAAATGAGAGATTAGGCTAATAAACATTTAAGTGCATCCCACACTGATGCAGTGCGTCGACAGTGAGGCGTCATTTATGCCCACACTGGTGCAGTATGTTAAAGCAGCAGAATTGAAAGCAAATAAAAATGGATGCGAGAAAATATAGTAGTAGTAGTAGTAGTAGCACAGCAGTGGTGGTAGTAGTAGTAGTAGTAGTAGTAGTAGTAGTAGTAGTAGTAGTAGTAGTAGTAGTAGTACCCTTGCAAGATGATTGCTTTTTGATGTCGTAATCGATTTTTAAGAAGCATTAATTTAATATTTAGAAACTATTAGTAGAACCTGAAAGAGTTGGCCACAATTATAACAAGAACACAGCCACCATGTTCCTTTACATATAAACTTCTGTTGAATAGATTTTAATGGCCCTTAGTTCCTAATCATATCTCCCAAATTTCTGCCCGATCCGTTCAGCAATTCTGTAGTACTAGTCGTTTTCATGCAAACTAGGTCATTCAAGATAACAACTAAACATGAGGCCAATCAACTTCCCTTGAAAAGACTTGGTTCAGCTGTTGCCCTAGATGACCTTTCATGAATTCTGACTCAGTCCCCCAAGAGGATTCTGAAATTTTTTAAAAGCATTTCAAAAAGTCAGCCAAAATCCAAGATGGCTGCCAGACAAATTGGCTGATCAGCATTATTTCAATTTCATACATGGATCTCTATGGTCTAAGGATGCTCTCTGGCAAATATACTTGAAATCGATTAAGTGGATTCTCGAAAAGACAATTTATAATGTCCTATTGCTTTAGTATGGGAGCGTTTGGCAGGAAAATGATCCAAGATGGGCAGCAAAACATTTATCTGACAGGCTCAAAAACAGCAAATTTGAAATTAGAATACCCAAAAAGAGGCCCAAATGGACCTGTATCGCTCACCTGGAATTATTGGCCACTGGCACAACCGAACAAAATGAGATGACCAATTGAAAAATTTACCAATCTAATTTCTGTGAATGTTTAGCCAAGTTTTATTAAAATTAGCCCAGTGGTTAATAAGTAGTCTTTTATATGATTTTTAGAAAATCCAAGATGGCCGCCAAACACGCTAAATGTTAATTGATCAACGGTGGGCAAGTTTTTTTATGTATCAACTTCCCATGGACAAACTTTAATGGCCCTTAGTCCATAATCAAATTTCAGCCTAAAGTGTTTAGCAGGACTGGAAAATAAGTCGCTGTCAAGAAAACTAGGTCATCCAAGATGGCCACCCAAACATTTGGCCAATCAAGTTCCATTGAACAAACTGGGATAAGCTTTTTCCCTAGATGATATTTTATGAGTTTGGAATCGATCTGCCAAGCGGTTTGGAGAAAATTTTTATAGGCATTTCTAAAAATTTGCCAAAATCCAAGATAGCCAATGGCCAAACTGATTGACTTCGTTTGAACAAACTTGGATCTCTATGCACTGATACTTTCTGCCAAATATACTTGAGAGACATTTTCAATTTCCCACTGCTTTAGTATGGAAGTTTTTGTTGGGGAAAAGATCAAAGACGGCTGCCAAATCCTTTTATCCGACAGTTACAAGTGGGAAATTTGAAATCAGCATACCCAAAAAACTAGATAAAACCTATTTCAGCTTCAAAATCCATCAAATAAGAAAATCCGATACTGGTATATCAACAAACCATGCTACATTTCGATTGCTCCATGGCGGCCATGTTTTTTTATGGATCAACCTCCCTTGTATAAACATTAAAGGGCCTTTAAGTCCCTAATCATATCTCCCACATTTCGGTTCTCGAAAGGTTCTGGAGATGAAGTCAAGCTCCCTTGAACAAACTTGGTTCAGCTCTTGCCCTAGATAATATTTTATGTTTTGAATTAAACCCCTAAAGCGGTTTCTGAGAAAATATTTAAATACATTTCTAAAAATCGGTCAAAATCCAAGATGGCCACCGGTCAAATTGTCTGATCGGCTTCCTTTGAACAAACTTGAATCTATATACTCAAAGAATGTAACATGCGAAATATAATTAAAATCGGCCCAGTGGTTCATGAGAAGTCGATTAAAGGAAAAGCTGATGGACACGCGATGGATGGTCACAATGGCATAAGCTCACTTGGCTTTAGGCCGGGTAAGCTAAAAACCTATATAAAAACAATTTCGTCTTCAAAATCTGTCAAATACAAATATCCAATATGGCCACCAAGCATGTTACACTTTGATTGGTCCATGGCGGCCATGTTTTTTTACGTATCAACTTCTGTTGAACAAATGTTAATGCCCTTAACATTTGAACCATTAGCATTTGAACAGACATAGAACTTTAAATTCAGCAGCAACAAGACATAAAATACAAAATTGGGAATTCAGTACACTCAATTTTTAGTGAGAAATTAATGATGAACGATGACCACACGATCAGATTGAACCTTGCAGCCATCCAGTCAAAAAAGAAAAAGAATACCACTATGACAACATGTTTTATAAAGGATTAAGTGCTCTTGAACAAACTTTAATCATCCTTAGTTATCAATTAAATTAAATCTAATGAGCTTCAGCCTGATCTGTACATCAGTTCCTGAGATGCCATTTTGGAGAACAAGATGGCCACTGGAACATTAGCGGTTAATGAGGAGTATCGCTTTAAATGATTTCCAGCCATTTTTTGGAAAATTCATGATGGCTGCAGAACAAATTGACCAATCAAAAGTCTGCATACACGCTCTGAAGCATACCACTCTAGGGTCCTTCCAGTAGTTTGTTTAAAATCATTCAAGTGGTTACTTAGGAGTAGGTGTTTAAGTAATTTTCAGAAAATCCAAAATGGCCACCAGAAAAATTGACTAATCAATATTTTGTATATATGTGTTCTTAAACCTAACCAAGCTGGTATCCTTCAAGCCAAGTCTAGTTCAAATTGCCCAAGCAGTTAATGAGTATTTTAAACGTATTAAACGATTTCACGCCATTTTCCAGAAAAAGATGGCCACCGAAAAAATAGAAAGATTCTGTATATAACTTCTGAAGCATATCACTCTATAGAGTCCTATCAAACTAGTTTGCTTGAAATTGTTCAAGCAGTTAAAAAGTAGCATTTTAACTGATATCCTGAAATGTTCAGAAAATCCTAGAAGGCTGCTGGCAAAATTGACCAATCAAAATTTAGGTTAGTATTCTTCCAGCCAAGTCTGGTTGAAATTGCCCAAGCAGTTATGAGGAGTAAAGTATTTAATGAGGAGAAGCATTTTAAATGATTTCCCGTCATTTTTAAAAAGATTTAAGATGGTCGTCAAAAAAATTGATCAATCAATATTCTATATACAAGTTCTAAAGCATAACATTTACATAGGGTCCTTCCAACCGAGTTTGCTTGAAATTCGTAAAGTGGTTAATGAGTGTGCTTTTAACAGATTTCCAGAAATGTTCAGAAAATCCAAGATTGTATGATTACTTTATTCTGCTTAGCAGATTTATGCAATGACGTCCTCTCCTGACTTTGTATTTGCTAGCTCCGAGTAGGGCCCATTCCAAGGTTCTATGTGCTGGTGTAAATCCCAGTGCATGGACATGACTACCGACACAAGCATGCATTGAACCCATACAATGCGCAGCTGCATCCATGTTTGAAGCCACTTTGACATGATCCAGTGAAGTCCTCGATCTCGTCTTGGATGCGGCATAGAGTAACACTGGATAGGATTTTCTGTATGCTGTTGAGAAGCACGATGGGCCACAGATTGGCTGGGGCCAGGTGGCTTCTTGGGCTTGGGTAGTGCGATAAGGGTACCTTGGCCTACAGCGTCGATGGGAAGGTGGTGCATAAAAGCTGAATTAATTAGGCGCGTGATCGGTTTTGAGATAATGTCAATTGCATGTTTGAATAGTTCATTGCTCATGCCATCAGGTCCAGATGCACATCAATTTTTCAGGGCTTTAAGTGCCTTCTCAACTTCTGCTGTTTAAATTGGTGTTAGTAATGGCCTGGAGTCTCCTGAGAATGGGTGCAAGGGCTCATCATCATGGTCAGTGAACTGTTCCTTGAACCATTCTCGCATCGCCTCGACTTTGCCCTGGTCAGTCCCGATAAAGTGTCCATCAGAGTCATGTACAGTGAGTGGTGGTGTGTAGTCAATAACTCTCATCCTCTTAGGTCCGGGCTGCCCGAAACATTTGTGAGAGTCATCATGACATTTATTTTATCTGCTAGGGAGTCGGCTTGTTGAATAGCAATATCTTTTAAGCGTTCGCTAGTGTGGCGCAGAATGTCATTGTGCTACCGGCGTAGTTTGGTGCGGTCTTCATTTTGGACACTGATAGATACGCAGCCGTAACGCTTTCTGCTCTGCTGACAGTTTTACTACTAGAGGGTCATCAGTATACCTAGTTTGGTTGTTTTTAAGAACACCTATGGTGCTGGTAGCTGATGATTCCATAGATTTCAGTATTTTGGCTTGGGGTTCGTTCAGATCGAAGCTGATGTCGATGTCAACTAGCTGCTCCCCGAGGACCTTTTTGTATGACATTTGAGTGTCAGTGTTGCAATCCAAGATTGCCACCAGAAAATTGCCCAATCACAATTCTGTATCTGAATTCTGAAGTATCCTTCCAGCCAAGTCTTGTTGAAATTGCCCAAGCAGTTAATAATGAATAGCATTTCAAATGATTTCCCGTCATTTTTTGGAAAATTCAAGATGGATGCCGGAAATATTGATCAATCAGAATTCTCGTTCAGATATGTTGAAGCCTACCAGCATAGAATTAGTCCACCCAAGTTTCGCTAGGTCGGGACATTTATATTTGAGTAGTAGCGTTTTAAATGATTTCCGGATAATTTTAGGAAAATCCAAGATGGCCACCACAAAAATTGAACAATCAAAATTCTGATCAAACGTTCTGGAGCCTACCAGCATAGGATCATTTGAGTCAAATTTGGTTGAAATTGCCTAAGCAGTTAATGAGTAGCAGCATTTTAAATGATTTGGCACCATTATTCAGAAAACTCAAGATGACCACCAAAAAAATATACCAATCAAAATTTGGTATAGAGGTTTCGGATCATGCCACTTTAGGGCCCTTACAAACCGAGTTTGTTTGAAATCGGCCAAGTAAGGAGTCTAGCCTTTTAACTAATTTCCGGAAATTTTCAGAAAATCCATGATGGCCGCCGAAAATACTGACCACAGAATTCTCGTTAGAAGTGTTGAACTCTACCAGCATAGGATTAGTCCACCCAAATTTTTGTTGAAGTCAGCCCATTTATATTGGAGGACCAGCGTTGTAAATGATTTTCAGAAAATCCAAGACGGCCGCCAGAAAGATTAACTAATCAAAATTCTAAATAGAAGATCTGGAGCCTACCACCATAGGATCCTTCCAGCCAACTTTGGTTGCAATCGTTCAAAGCATAAGTGAATGGTGAGCAAAAAAAAAAAAATCGGGAAAAAAATCTTAGATGGCCACAAGCTAAATTGGCCAATCGGCTTCGCTTGAACAAACTTGAATCTCTATGACATGAAACATAGGTTATGGTGACCTACTTTTGGTACATGACACACATTTAGGCAATGATGCATCCATATACCATGTTTGGTTACAATATACATAAAACTGTGGAAACTACAGGCCGGACAAGAATAAACTATGATGATCAGCACTTGGACACTGAAAAGTAGGTCACACTGATTGCTGATCTACTTTGGATACATTACACAACTTTAGGCCATGATGCATCCATACACGAAGTTTGTTTATAAAAGACAAACAGAAATGCTGCGGAATCAGATATCTCGCCCGTCTCCTGTTTGTCACATTGGCATTGACCTTTGCCCTTGTGACCTCCATGCTGCTTCCTAACATTATAAGTAACCATGCATTCAAGTTTAGTTCCAAGAGGATTAACCAATCCTCAAATATAATGATTTGCTGAATGGAAAAACTTAGTTGAAAAAACAGAGGTAAAATAGCAAGGTCAGAATGACCTTGAACTTTAACCTGGTGACCTCCATGTCACCATCCCGTATCCTCCTGGTATAAGCAACCATGTACCCAAGTTGTGTTCCATTAGGGTTAAGCAGTCCCGAAATATAGCATGATATAAGGTTTGCTAAGCCTACATGTACATACTTAACATTGAAAAATACCAGTTTTGTAGCGGTCAGAATGACCTTGACCCTTGCCGTTGTGACTTCCATGGTCCAGCATGCTGCTTCCTAACATTATAGGTAACATTGTATCCAAGTTTAATTCCAATAGGATTAATCAATCCTGAAATATAAAACGAGACGTTTGCTAAACAGTGACCTTGACCTTTGACCGTGTGACCTCAATGTCGTCATGCTGCTTCCTAAAAGTATCGGCAACCACATAGCCAAGTTTAGTTCTAATAGGATTAACTGATCCTGAAATATTGAGACGTTTGGCTAATCGCAAAAACTTAACATTGTCGTCGCCATCATCGCCACCGTAAAAGTGACAAAACCTTGAAACTACAGCCTGGACAAGAATAAACTATGAAGTTTAGTGATCAGTGAAAATTAAGTCAAGCTGACCTACTTTTGATACATGACGCGCCTTTAGGCTATGATGCATTCATATACCGTTCAAATGGTGCTTATACGGGAAAAACCATTTCAAGAAAATATGGTCCGGACAAAATGTTGGATCGGATGCACGCATTCCCAGACACATGCACGGACATAGTGATTACTAAATATAAAACTTACGTGTGACAATGATCTGGAGCCGAGTGTCGCAAAGCCTCATTTTTCATTTTGCTATGGCCAGTTAATTGAAAACACAATTGAAAACAAAGTGACATCAGATGAAAGACTGTTCCTTGACACCTGATTCTCCATTAAAATGACTGACATGAAGATGGTTAATCTGCAAAAAATAAACAAATCTTTATGTCCTACTAAAGAAATATCTACAGTATGTAATGATGGCCGTAATATTAATGACCTTAAATAGTGGTACATGTAGTGAATACAATACTTATGTATTGTAATTAATATGGCATGAAGTTATCTTTTCTATAACATAGCATGAACATTGCAGAAAAAAATTCTTTGCTTTTTCCCGATTCCTGGGAATCACAGGATTCTTTTTCCATGAAAGCCAAAAAGTCACAAACTTTGAGTAATCCTAGGATGTCCCGAGTTTCAACAGTGGAAAAGCTAGAACATTTAAATACATGTATTCTATTTTTTTACAGTCCCAGCCTTGGGGAAAGCTGGGACTTTTTAGCATACATACAATAATAGGTTGTGTAGAATGCCAACATTGGAAAATGCTAGGACTTTTAGAAATAACAGCGTGTTCATGACACTAAACTCGTTTATAAAGTCCTGAGTTGGGACTTTTCAGAAAATTGTACATGTACTGCTCAAGCCGGCCAAAACTGGCTTCTGCAGTTATCGTGTGAAATGTCCATTTTCCTGACACTAGACTATTTTTGAAATGTTATTACTGGAATGACTGCTTCAATAACCGAGCCAGTCATTGTAAATTTTCAAAAATAGACTTGGTCGCTCACTTAAGCAAAACATTTGAAATCTGTCAAGAAGCTAAGGAGGAGTAATATTTTGACCATTTCCGGTAGATTTTTAATAAAATCTAAGATTTTCACACAAAAAATTGATCAATCAAAATTCTGACAAGAAGTTTCAGAGCCTACCACCATAGAATCCACCTAAACCAAATTTGGTTCAAATAGGTCAAGCAGCTATGGAGGAGTATTTTGGCCATTTCCGGTAAATTTTTCATAAAATCTGATTTTCTCCCAAAAACTTTATCAATTAAAATTCTGAATAGCAGTTCTAGAGTTTTACCACCCAGAAAGCATCTAGTCAAATATGTTTGAAATATGTCAAGCAACTAAGGAGTAGCATTTTGACAAATTCCGGTAGATTTTTTAAATAAAGATTTTCATGCAAAAAATTGATCAATCAAAATTCTGAAAAGAAGTTGAATTTAAGAGCCTACTACCATAGAATCCACCTACTGAAATTTGGTTGAAATATGTCAAGCCGCTATGGAGGAGTAGTATTTTGACCATTTCCAGCAAATTTTCCATAAAATCTAAGATTTTCACCAAATTTTTTTATCTAACATCAAAATTCTGAACAGAGGTTCTAGAGCCTACCACCATAGAATCAATTTAGTCAAATTTGGTTGAAACATGTCAAGCAGCTATGGAGAAGGAGTATTTTGACCATTAAAGCCATTAGGTTTTCACCCAAAAAATTGATCAATCAAAATTCTGAAAAGAAGTTCTAGAGTCTACATGTACCTCGCCCCACTCCACCTCTCCACACTCCACCATGCAACGACCCGACCTCCACCCCAGTGTCGCACTGAGGGTGATCCCGGGGGGCAATTGGCCACCTGAAAATGCAAATGTCCCATTACATTTAGCAGTCCCCTATAGTGGAAAGGGCCCAAAAACTCAAATTGTCCACCTGAATCTTTGCCCTGGGTGCAGCACTAAACCCCACATGACAAATTTGGTTTAATTCCACCAAATGCTTTCGAGGTTGACAGACAGACAGAGGCTCAGGGCTTCCGCTAATTTCTAAACACAGGAAGTCTGGGACTTCCTAGGTAATGCTATTGGGAGTCAAAGCAAGAAACATGGAAGTCTAAATTGGTTCAAATACATGTAAATTGGTTAAAATCATTGTTTTTAGAGATGTCATGGCCAAAAATTAAGAAGTCTAAGTATGTTTTTTGGGAGTCCAAACCTGAACTTTGGGAATATAGGACTCCCGGACTTCCACTAGTGGAAGCCCTGCACAGGCGTTTGCAATATCCCCTCGGATCTGGGGGTTTTCCAAAACAAGTGGTGATAATTAGATAAATTTATTACGCTCCCGCCTCCGCGTCGCTCTTACATGTATTTAATAAGATTGATTTTTTACACCTCTGCATCACCTCTTATGGAATTCTAACTTACCGCTATATATATTTAAGACTATAACATATTTATTAACGACATCCTCATCAACATAATATATATATATTGTTACCATCAACATTCTTACCATGTTTAGAGGTAATCCATTCATGATTGAGTAATAGCAAAACAGGAACACCAGCCAGATGATCAAAGATAGACTTTCCAAGAGCTGAATGTTACAAATGTAGTAAATCATTTAATTAATCAAATTAAACTCAATTATTAACCTTTTCTGAACAACCTCAAGATCTTTATTAGACTGAATTGGTATACTTTTTATTGAACACCATTGATTGAAGATGTTGCAAATGCAACCATATGAAGCTTAACTTCACACATAAAATAAATATAGACGACTTAATAATCAATACCCGACCGAGGCCCAAAGGCCTGTAATGCCCAACTGGACCATTTGCATTTAAACCATCTGCATTTAGTTACTGGTAGACATGATGGATAATTATTAAAAAAACAAAGATGGTCACCAAAGAAGTTAACCAGTCAAAATTCTTGTTTGATAGGTTGAAGCCTACCATGATACATGTAGGATCTTCCACCCAAGTTTCGTTGAAATCGGGTAACTTATTAAGGAGTAGCGTTTTCAATGGTTCTGGAAATTTAAAAAAAATCGAAAAGGCCACCAAAAAATTGACCAACCAAAATTCTGTATAAGAGTTCTAGAACCTACCACTTAGAATCGTTCCAGCCAAATTTGGATAAAATCCACCAAGCGGTTATGGGGAGATGCATTTTTACCATTTCCAGTCAATTTTTCATTTTATAAGATTTTCACACAAAAAATCGACCCATTAAAATTCTGAACAGATGTTCTGGAGTCTACCGCGACAGGGTCTGTCCAGCCCACTATGTTTGAAATCTGTCAAGCGCTTAATGATGAGTAGCATTTTGACAATTACATAATCTAAGATTTCCAACCAAAAATATTGACCAATCGAAATTGTGTATACAAGTTCGGAAGCCTAGCCCCATAGGATCATCCAGCCAAAGTACATGTAAGTTGAAATCCGCCAAGCGGAGTAGTGTTTTGACAATTTCCGGTAAATTTTTCATCAAATCTAAGGTTTTCACCAATAAACTTGACCAATCAAAATTCTGTATACAAGTTCTGAAGCACGGTTAGAAAAGATCTAGTTAACCAAATGGCAACCTACGATGTCATTTCATGCATTTTCAGGTTGCCCGCCGCAGATTAAGGTTGCCGTAATATGTTACGCTAAATGACAAAGAAAATTAGAATTACAGAAAGGTTGCGCTAAATGGAAAATGTTAAAGTTGAAAAAGTGTTTTACCAAGTCACAGTGACTTTGACCTTTTGACACCAACATCATTGTGTCATGCCAAGTTGTACCCCAATAATTTGCCATTGATCTAAATTCTGTACATAAATTCAGAAGCCTAACCCCCTTCCAGCCAAATTAGATTGAAATCTGCCAAGCAGTTAATGAGTAGCATTTTTAAACAAAAGTTGACGAGCATTTCAGCGACTTTTGACCTTTTGACCCTAAAATCTTTGTAGGATGCTGTGTCATTATAAGGAGGCATACATCCAAGTTTGGGTCCAGTATGATTAACCAAACATGAGATAAAACAGCAAAGGTGAGCTAAACGGAAAATGTTAAAGCTAAAATAAACGAAATCAAGGATTTCTTTTTTCACGAGAGAGTTGATACTTACCTCCCTAATACTTTTGATATTGCTAAATATTGGCTTTCACTCAATAAACACTCAGATTAAAACAGTTAGGTGCCCCTACTGGGCAGGGAGTCAGAGCATAGTCTGGCGGATGCCAGCCCCACCACCGCGCATGCGCAGACTAGCACTTCCTCTGACTAATTTATTGGCTGATACACATGCAACTATAAAGAGCCTGAAGACCGAGCCTCTGTGGGGTGGAGAGGCCGGGTCCGTATCTAGGGAGGTAAGTATCAACTATCTCGTGAAAAAAGAAATCCTTGATTTCGTTTATTTCACATCAAGAGTATACTTACCTCCCTAATACTTTTGATATTGCCAGAATTCGACAGTGAATTCGGCGGGAGGGAGGCGAGGTCAAAAGACCAGCTCATCCCTATACGCTTTTCTGCGTTTAAGGCACTTAAACTTCTGAAACTGTATGAAAAAACAGTCAGGATTTGACTAACCATCGGATAACACCCCCGATGTATGAGAGATGACCGAATGTCATATGCGCTCCCCCCCCCCCTCCTTCCTGGGAGGAAGAGTCGAATGACCTCAATGTCCTATACGCTCTCTACGTACAAGTGCCATGTACTACAGGACAGAGACGAAAAAACTCCATTTTCGTATACTCTCAACAATGAACCACATAAATACACAAAACCATCATCATATTAATAACGGGTAACGTGACAAGACAATCAACAATGGACAACACATACACAAGACTGACCTTGTTGAAATGGCTGCTGACATCCTCTTCCCATTGGTGAAGCACGATGCAGTCCCAAATTAGTGGTTGTTTCCATAAATTAATTGTGAAATATATAAGCAATGAGGAAACCCCATCAAAAATATATGCCAAGTTATTTTTTCAAAATCGACAAGGCGAGAGGATTAGAGGTGTCACGGAGATAATGGTCTGTAAAACTTGACTCACAGTGCCACTGAGCCACCGACATAATATCATCCACCGGGACCCCATTAAATAGGGCCGTGGATGTCACTACGCCGCGGACACTGTGAGCCTTGGCCACGTCAACCTGCTTCCCGGTGGCGGATTTATGGCAAAACTGAATGCATTCTACAATCCACCTGGAAATGGTGTCCTTAGAAGCCCTGCCATGGGGTTCAATATAAGACAACCATAACGCCGACTGGTCGGTGCGCCACTCCGCCGTACGTTGTTTGTACCGGCAAAGCGCCCGGACGGGACACCATGCTTTAGAATTAGGATCATATCTAGTCAAAGCAGGCAAAACAATAGGTTGACCTGGATATTTCAACGACTGATTTTTAGCCAAGAAATTAATCCTAGGTAGCAGCTTAAGGCCTTCCCCTGAAACCACAAAACGGTCATCCTCGGCTGATAAGGCATGAATTTCACTCCTACGCCTAGCCGAGGCCGCAGCAATTAAAAACACAGTCTTCAGTGTTAATAGTTTCATAGAAATGGAACTAAGTGGTTCAAACGGCTTATCACCTAGTACTTGAAGCACTAGCGATAAACTCCAAGACGGAATCACAGGTGGATTCCTTGGTCTTAGATTGCCCATGCCTTTAATTAATACATTTAATGTATTTACTTCATCACTTCCCCTCTTAGCCAAGCAAGGAATAACAGACATTAAAGCTGACTTATAACCAGCAATAGAGTTAGGCTTGAGGCTATAGGCATCATAGAGGTGACAGAGGAAATCAGCTACTACCTGAATAGATGAATCCATTGGATCAATACATCTTTTTGAGCACCATTCTGCAAATCTGTTGATTTTATAATTATATGCTCTGGAGGTTGACCCCCTCCTGGCTTTGGCCATAAACATGGCTGCTTGCTCAGAAAAGCCCTCCTTAATTCTAGATTCCTTGACAACATCCACGCAGTCAATCTGAACATTGACGGGTTGTTGTGAAGGGCCTTGCCCTGGAAGATAATATCATCCATCAGAGGCAGAGGAACCGGATTGCAGACCAGAAGGTCCAGCAGATCCGTATACCATGATCGGCTTGGCCAATCCGGGGCGATCAGAAGCACTTGGCATTCCTCTTGTCTGATTTTCTGAAGAATTTTTGGAATCAGGATTGCTGGAGGGAATGCGTATGCATACATTCTCCCCCAGCTGATAGCTAACGCATCTGTTGCGAAAGCGCTTGGATCCGGAATCGGAGAGACGTACGTCGTCATCTTCGCATTCTTCTTCGTTGCGAACAAATCGATGTTGGGTTTCCCCCAATGGTCGAACAGACGATCCGCCACACATTGATTTAGTTGCCATTCCGTGGGTAAAACACTCATCCTTCGGCTCAATGAGTCTGCTAGCAGATTTAACCTTCCCGGAATATGAACTGCTTTCAAGGTAATCTGGTGATCCAGACACCAACAAAGCAGTCTCCATGTCATCATACAGAGACTGGGCGACTTCGTTCCGCCCTGGCGGTTTATGTAAGTCACAACTGTTGAGTTGTCTGAACGAATAAGAACAATCTTGCCCTGAACTTTCTGTAAGAAATGTTCCAGGCCCAGGACTACTGCTCTTAGCTCCAGTACATTTATATGTTCCTTTGACTGTTCCAGATTCCAAAGCCCTGATATCGTGGACTCTTCCAGGCAAGCTCCCCAGCCCTCCATCGATGCATCTGTATACACAGTCACCTGAGGGTGGGGAGGGGTTAGCATAACCCCCACCAAGAGATTCTCTGTGTCCAACCACCATTGCAGGTGATGAATCAGAGGCGCCAACACTGGCACATTCGAGTCCAGCGAACCTGTACTCTGGGTCCATTGTGTCATGAGAAATAACTGGATCGGCCGCCTGCGTAAGGCCAGGACATGACGACTGTCGCACACTGACTGAATTAATGAGATGAGTTTCTGAACTCTCTCCTGAGTAGGATAAACATATCCTGTCTCTAGATCGAAGAACATCCCCAGGTAAACAAACTTCTGGGATGGAATCAGCTCTGATTTTGGGAAATTGATCATCCAGCCTAAGTCTGTGAGAGTTTTCAAAACAATCTCCAGACTGGCCGATAAACTTTCCCGGGTGTGCGCTTTCAACAGCCAGTCGTCTATGTACGTGTGGACTGCTATGCTTCTCCTGCGGAGGTATGCGGTGATCGCAAGAACCACATGGGTGAAAACCCGAGGAGCCGTGGAAATTCCGAAGGGTAGCACCCTGAATTCCCACTGTCTGCCCTGGAATGCAAATCTCAGGAAGCGACGGAAACTCCTGTGTATGGGGATTTGGAAATAAGCGTCCTTCAAATCTATCGACGCTGTCCACATTCCCCTCTCTAACCCCGCCAACACCGAGCGCACAGTCTCCATCTTGAAACTGGGCGTCTCTATGAACTTGTTCAATGGCTTGAGGTTGAGAATTGGTCTCCACCCTCCGGTGTTCTTTGTTACTAAGAACAGGGTTGAATAGAAGCCCGGACACCTCTGTGCCGGCTGAATAGCTCCTTTTTGTATGAGGGAATTTATTTCCTCCTCGATACACAACCTTTGATCTGGATCTCTCGGATTTGGAGTCCAGATCGGCACTAGAGACAGTCGCGATGGCGGGCCTGTCATCCAATCGGGATGATACCCGACTGAAAGCCATCACAAGACTAAACGGTCCTGAGTTAACCGTTCCCACTCTTGCATGTGGTCGGCTAGCCGGCCTCCCACCGGTCCACCTAGGGATAGAGGTGGACATAAGGAGTGCAAGAGCGGCACTGTCTCCTCTGCCAGAAACACTGGCGCGGTTCTCACCGCGGTAACCGTCCCATCAGGAATGATTACCCCGCCCAGATCCTCGCGCGCCACGACCAGCACCGCGCGCCACGACCAGCACCGCGCGCACCTCGGTGCGCGGGCGGCTGCCTGGCTGACTGCGCCTGAGGAGCCTGCGCCCCCCTCGCTGCTGGCCGAATCGCACGCGGCCGAGGCCGGCGCTGCGATGGTGGTTGGCCTCTGACCTGGCCACTACCACCTCGAGCCTGCAGGGGACGATACGCAGGGGGTGCGGCGCGAACGTTGGCACGACGAAGCACCTCAAACTGCTCGCGCAGCGCCCTCTGGTTATTGACCAGAGTAACCGTCTCCTGGAGGTGCCTACACCCCTCACCTCCAAAGAGACCAGGACCTGTCATAGGCGTACGTAGTAGCCTATTGTATAGGTCCTGGGATGGGCACAGATTATCCAAGGCAAAAGTGCGCCTTGCCCGGACACTCCTGGTCACCGCCCGCGTCATACAGTCCAGAGCCAGGTTGATACCATCCTGGATGGCTCGCTGGACTGTGACCGGACTTGGCTGGCGCGATGCGGATGCTGTTACTACCCCTTGTAACAGCTGGGAGACGTGGGACAGAGCGGCAATCGAAGCCCTCCCACTCTCCTCCGCATCACGCAACGCGGCATTTGCTGAACGCAACGCGTTCGAACACAAGACTACCGTGTCAGAACGGGAGCCTGGCCGCGCACCCTCACCCAAAGCCGCGCGGTCATCCACGCTCGGCTTCGGTACCACACCGTACCGCTGGTAGTCCAGGGGCACGATGCGGCAACGCCTGGCCACCTCGCGCGGGGCCTTCGCGAGACGTCCACTCGACTTAATGGACGTCTCCGCCGCCTCGAACATGTCAACGACATGCTCTGCCAGCGGCAGAGAAGGCATAGCGTTAGCAGTAGGCTTACCAGCTAACCACGGCCTGTGCTCACGCTGGCTAGCCGACTGCTCCACGGGCAGATCTGGTCTAACACTCACCAACCACTGGCAAGCGTCAGACCAATCCTCCTCCGTGGCTAGCTGCGAGCGCTCTACAAGACGGGGGCCTTCGTCTTCCTCCTGAGCGCAAGCAACAGAGCTTGACGGCAGGTACGCTGATATCCCTGGCAAGCCAGGGAGAACATGCGGGCCTGACAATACCGGCATGCTAATATCACTGGTTTGACCAGGAGCAGGCGCTGTGGTAGAGCGCGGGGCATATACCGCCCCACCACGGCCCCGGCCAGCACCAGCGACACTCTCGGCAAGCCGAGGTATGCGGTACCGCTGGCCTTCAGCGCCCAGGGCCACAGTCTGAACCGTGGATTCTACCCCTGGGAGAGTAGAACCGTGGAAAAAGGCGCCTGTATTCCCCGCGAGGGGTGCACAGACGTCATAATCCATGTCCACGTCTTCAGACGGCGACCCCAACAGGTAATCCTCATCCTCCTGGCCAGACAGATTAGACTCCGGGTCAGCAAAGAGAGCTAACCCGGACTGGCCAGGGAAGGTGCCATACGAGGTACTGGCACCCGCGGTGTGCGGATACCCCTGGACTGATAAGCAGCCCGCGGGTTCCAGCGACGACCGTCCACGGTCCCTATTGGGCGCGGCAATAAGCCTGCTGCCAGGGCCGTGGAACGCCCCCTCTAATGGGGCCACCTCTGAATCTTCAAACAACGGAAGCGTACTAAGGAACGTTGATTCAGGTGGGGATTACCTGCTCCGAAGCAGATGATGAGGTCAATAAAGGATTTGGTACAGGAAGCATGCCACGAAGCAACTCTGGAACCAAATCCTTGATTGTCCTCCTCATCTCTCCCAACATCTCGGTCCGGAAGGCCTCCATGTCCACCGCGGACGAGGCCTTCCTCTTACCCTTCTTACTTACACCCTCTTTTTTCAGCTTCTTCTTCTCCTCCTCCACCTTGTCCTTCGCCTGCAAGCACAAGAATTTGGACATTAGCTCGCCCCCCCCCCCCCCCCCCAGTGCTTACATATCTCGCAATTAAGCAAGGGACCACAGGGGCTACACTGAAAACAGAGATGAGGGCCAAACTTGTCCCTCAAAAATCGTCCACAGGACGCACAACCAGGTCTCTGAAAAAGGCCAAAGGACGAGGAGTATGAGCAAACTAGTTAAGCTTAGAAAACTCACCAACTCAAGAGAAGGAAAATGATCATAAAGATCATAATTTATCAGAAAACCAGCTTCGGACAACTTTAATTGTTAATAAAGAGCAAGGCTGATTATGACGTCATTAATCCTATGACAGGAAAAAATCGATCCCCAACAAACATCCCAGTGCAAGGACGAATTGTATCTCTAACCAGAACATGTGCAGAATGGACATTTCGACTACACAAGCATCAGATATATACTGATAACAATGGCAAATAAAGTTAATTATCTCCCTTTCCTCTAAATAATTAACATCACCTCATATCAATAATTAGATACCTGACACCTTGTCTAGACAAACCATCCAACCTGATGAACTGGAGCACTCCACCACTGAACGCCTCTTAACTATCTCCACCTCTAGGGGAAGGAATTGGATCAAGAGGGCAAAGTGAGAAGACCTTTATAATAGGCCTCCAACTCACTGGACATAGAATTTTTGGTTAGATAACCTAACAGTATTAGTAGGAAATGGAACCATGGTGGAGAGACACAAACCCTCTGCTGATGTCATGTCCATAATATTTCTTCACACAGACCTGTGGACATAAACACAAAGAGAGATTAGTCTTATATAGCACCTAGTTGAAATAAACCAACTAATCAAGGCGCTTATCACGTTTAGCGCGAGTCCCGGAAACACATTACAACGGGACAAAACTCGCTAATTCTACTAGAAGTCACCTGATTTAAAGGTCCAAGGCCCTCCTGTGGCGAAGTTACTCTCTCTGCCATCTTTCTCAGGTATCAACAGTTCTGAATTTTGCCAAAAACGCTTATAATTGAGCTACAAAAAGCACTATCACAAAAGCATGTGTTGTCTCTCAGCCAATAAATTAGCAAAGAGGTAGTGCTAGTCTGCGCATGCGCGGTGGTGGGGCTGGCATCCGCCAGACTATGCTCTGACTCCCTGCCCAGTAGGGGCACCTAACTGTTTTAATCTGAGTGTTTATTGAGTGAAAGCCAATATTTAGCAATATCAAAAGTATTAGGGAGGTAAGTATACTCTTGATGTGAAAAAAGGATTCTTACCACGGTCACAGTGACCATGACCTTTGACCTTTTGACCTCAACGTTATTGTGTGATGACATGTCATTATAAGGAAACATGTGCCCAAGTTTGGGTCCAGTATGATTAACCAAACATGAGATATAACCAGAAGTTGAGCTAAACGCGAATTAGCCAACGCCGCCGGACGACGTGCAGGGTATCGCAATAGGTCGTTTACTTCGTAAAGTCAAGCTAAAGAGGTACAACAGCTTGTGCACTATTGGAACAGTAAAAGATACATGTATGTAGAACAAGCATTCTGTAAGTATTGCTTTGCAATACGGGTACATACATGCCCCCTACCTGGTGACATAAATCTTTAGAGATTGACAGTCAAAAACTCCATTAATAATTGTCAAAAGCAGCTGAAACGCGAACTTGGTCTGTGACTTCTCACACAACAAAGCAATATACAAAGTTTCGGTTACACATTGTGAAGGAGAACGAAAAAGTCTTGAAAGCTGAAATGTTTGTATTTCATAAGTGGAAAGGGGACATAAATCTATCAAAAATTTATGCACACGTGTGAAGCTCGAACTTGATCTGTAATTTCTCATAATAAAGCAATGTACCAATTCTCAGTTGAATACCTTGAAGGACTGGTAAAAGAAATGCCAAAAACTAATATTCTTCGTATTTCCTAAGAGAGTCAAAAAGGACGAAGTAATCAAATGCCATTAACATGTGAGAGGACAGGGTTAGAAAGTAGCCACTGATGCAGTGGCTGTAGACAGGGTTTCTCATAAGGGTCCTTTTGAGGGTATAGACCCACAAAATGTAACTGGGGACTCCTGAAAATCTTGCATGATTGTTAAATATTACTCTCTAATTTTGGCACAGATGAGAAAAATTGCATGAGAATCCAAAATTTCAGTTTGGGACCCCTAGATTTCAGGTTGGGACCCCTAGATTCCTAGGTGTGGGTCCCTAGGACCTCCAAAAATTAGATGCCATGAGAAAAACTGGCTGTAGACCTTATCAATCAAGATCAGATTACTGCTAATTTATAATTGTATATATCTTAGAAAATTCAAGATGGATTCACTGCTTATTTCATCAATCAGTTGGTTTATTTATTTTGGTTAAAACTAAAATTGTTTAACCCTTTCAAGAACAGGTTCTGTAGTGGTCAAGAGAAATATCTATTTGCAAGAAAAGAGAAGACTATTTTATTGACAATTTACCTCTAGCATAACTGACACTCTAATAGTAACTAAATAAACTCTTGTCTCTTGGCCTGCAAATGGAGATGTATGTGTGGGTGTGTGACACACACATAAAATTTTGAAGATTCCCCCATAAAATTTTGAAAACGTGCGTGTACATTCTGTGATAACATCTACCACTTAAGTACATGGATATTTTTTCTATTTAACTCATGATGATGATTGCTTCATAAATTGGAGGGCAGATTAGATTTACAAAATACGAAAACTGGTGCTGTCATTTAATTCGAACATTAAATTCACTATTTATCACACTTACATGAACTTTAGAAGATAGCCGCAATCTTCCACGAATCATATGATGGTTTGTATTCAATATTCAGCAAGCTATTGTAGTTTAATATGATCTTCGCTTCTTCTAAGCGTGAAATGACGTACACCGGCGTTCCAAGTTACCGCGGCAGACGACAACGGGTAAAATACAGACTCAAATAACCGACACTTGCCAGCACTGGGCTGATACGCAGTTGCCGATACCCTTAGTTAGCCGACACTGCCGACGCTATGCCGGTACTGGGCCAATACGATGTGTTATCTGGGTAGGCTCTATATGTTGCCTAGGGAGCCAATGTAATCTAAGCTTTCGTCCAGTCGAATAGAGCCATTGGTCGATCTAGAATATGCATGTTGGTTCACAAAAGAAATCTACATGTGAATAAGGAATGATCCCATTGTCCACATCTCATTCATTACCCATTTTGATTGTGACGTCAGTCTGGATGTGACGTAATTATTTATGACGGTATATACTTAAGTGACAGATCGGATCTATCCATCTGAGTGCGCCAATGTGTCATATTCATATTCACGTATGTCACATATGACTGCAGACTACATATTATGTACTGAACATTCTTATGCTTTGTAACTAGTGCACGTATTCTCTGGCATTCGAAAGCAGTTTCCCACATTGACCATCGCCCTTCCGCTACCCTCACTAAGGTGAAAACTAGACTGCTGAGTACACCTGGCTATTCATGATGCCTCGCAAGTGCTTGAGATGGAAAGCATTCCGTTTGATCAAAGATACCTTTGGAACTGGCCAATTTTCACAGCTGCATAACATTACTAAGACATGTTGCACTGCAATCTGCAATGCCGATTAAACGGCCCAATATTCTGCTATCCCTACGTCTTCGCACCCTGAGGAAGCTAACATCATCAGGGGCGGATTATCCACGAGGCTAACGAGGCAGTAGCCTAGGGCCTCGCACTTGAAGGGGGCCTCGCACTTGGACACAGTGGCGTAGCTAGAGGGGGGCCCAGGGGGCCCAGGCCCCCCAGCAAAAATAAGGGCCCCCCTATGGGCCCCCCTGTAAAATTGTTGCTAACGGTACTTAATTAGCACTAACTTATACTCACAGCAGTAATTAAAATCGACAGTCTTAGGCAATGTGAATGTTATTACTAATTTAAGCTTTTCACAGAAATATTGTGTGTCTACGACGCCACACTCACGGCGAAGGTACTCGAGGATTCACCAAATTCAGACTTTTCATAATGTCGTTGTCGTATGGTTGTTTTAACCCTTTTGTTAAAGAAACTAGTTTAATCATTGAAATCATAATGTTCATAAGTAAACCAAGAGAATACTTTTTTTAAATCTGCCACTGAAATGACTGGCTCCGTTATTAACTTATTGACTCAGTCATTCAAGTTGTAAATTTTCAACAATATTCTCATGGTCAGCAAATGAATATTTAAAAAACCAATGTTATTTCTGGCTGGCAATGGCGTGGAAGTCACGTGATAATGTTGCTCTACAGTCCTCTACTCGTGCAACCTAAATATAATGCCTTGAAACGTGTCCCTTTCCTTGAGCATATGAAACTAAAGGTGTAGCTGTTAGGTCATCTAAATTAACACGTTTTCTGCTAGCGTACCCCTGTGGCCCTGACCAATTAATAGATGGAACTGTCATAGCTAGTGGTGATTTGGGTGTTAGAACACCCCCACACTATCCCCCACGATTCGCAACGAGACATGATAATGACGATATTACATATTGAAACATAGATAATCTGCAAAGGTATCTGGAACTCATAATGAGCAAACATGGGTGATCAGCCAAAATTAATAAAAAAGTTATTAAAAGATTACTTAATTTAACACTTGACTAATGGTTCTTATTTATATACCTCTCACAATTCAGGAGAGGTCATCTGCGACCATCCAGACATGAAAAAATGTCCAGGGGAGGACCCGCCGCCTGGTGAGTGGTGCCCCCCCTAGTACACATTGTGCCCCAGTTTGGCCCCCCTACTTAGATAATCCTGACTACGCCACTGCTTGGACAAAAAAAAAATTCTGGTTTTTTTTTCTTTAGACAAGCTACATAACGCAACGCAACGAAGAGACACTCGGTCAATATCTCCAAAATAGATTATTGCCTTATCATGGCCTTATGTCAGTGACCTATGTTATTCTGTTTATAGTCTCGTTTTATTGTTTAAATATCGATTGTAACAATGCTCGAGCGGCCGAGCCGAGTTACCCGAGTAGACTAAGCAAACGCGATGATCACGTGATGGCGTGACGCACACGTGGAAAGTAATTTGTGTTGTCTCAGTGTGTCAGTGGAAGCGGTCCGAAACACTGTTACGGTTTTTGATCGGGAATCAGTAGGCCTACATTCAGTCACTCATTGATTCTCATAGTCATACTGTGGATAGCGGAGTGTTTTTCGTAAAATTTAAGGAAAGGCAAGGTAGGAAGAAACATTGTTACAATGTTACTGACTAAATTAAAGCTACGTTGTCACGGTTGGCTATATGAATGTTTTTTACAAATTGTTAATTGTATATTACACCCTTGCATCTATCGGGTCAATAATATATACCTTAATATACCCAAACAATGTCCGTTTGGGTAAAACGTATAATTTTCCCCGCCCCCCCCCCCCCCCCCGCATGGTCTTGTGCCTAGGACCACGCACAACCGTAATCCGCCACTGAACATCATCATTCGTCTCCTTTGTGCCAGTTGTCTGCATTTGTGTAAAACCTGTTTAGGCGTCATTAATCATTCATGAAGTTGTTTCTGAGATGGAGCTGATTTGCGGCTATTTGGAAGTACCCGCACTAATGAAACCCTTCTCTTCACTGATAAAATCAACATCGTCAGCATACCCCATCTCCAGTGAGTTGTTTAGCGTGTGTTTCCACTTTATCAATCCATCCTATGACGTCATAATGAACTACGCGACTGTAAAATGGCATCATGATGAATGACGTCATGTATGACGTCGATAAGTACGCCACGAACGCATATTTGAAGACAGACAATGCATTGTTATATGATTTGTATGTCTTTACTATTTAATAAACATGCTGTTGAATGTTTTGAAACTAATTTGACTGGGAGATGTCAGAAACAGCACCCAGTCAAATTATTTTCAAAATATTCAACAGCTTACCTGTGTAGTTTTCTGGAAATTGATAGTCAGGGAGTTCAGAGATCGATAGATCCGACCACGCTCGAGCTGTGGGCGGAGGTGGCTAGAGATGGCCGGTGCCTGGCTAAAAATTGAGATTCATAGAGCCCATAGATCGATCGAGCCCAACACGGGCTATGGCCATAAATCTGGGATCTGTATCCATGTTTTCGACCATGACGCATGTAATGGAAGGTGTATTTTTGCAATTTGATCATTTTATTTGGGCAGAAATCCAATATGGCTGTCAAAGCCCATCCGGAATGTTGTGAAAATACTAAAATAGCTATAACTTTGGATGTATTCATGCTAAAAATTGAAACTTGAGCTCTATACCCACATTTTCGACCATGAGGAATGCAGTGGAGGGCTTATTTCCATGACTTGATCATCTTCACATCGTGACAATGGTGTAATGCGGCCTACTACTATTTCTACTGATGCATAAATTTCCTTACGAACTCACACTAATACACGGGAAACGGTTATACTACACGTCCAGCTCGTGGGCCATATGATCAAATAGCTCCCTGACTAATGTACTAGTTGTATTCGTTAACTGAACACCATGTAATTAGTAATAATATATTACATAAATCGCTATGCACAAAACTACAGTAACTTTATTATCTTTATTATGTTATGCTAGATCTACATAATTTTTATAGTAATAAACAAATAGCCTGTAATAGATACAAAATTCAATAATTAATGGCTGTTATGACGCATATACAATACACATGCATGCATCATGAATCGATATTGAGGCCAAAGAATATCAAGAATCATAGTACACAATATACTGTAGGGGCACAATAGTGCAGTACACTGAACTCTTTCTAACCCGCCCAGTTTTAAGCAACCGTTCCAATATTCGACCTTAATGAATGTTGTCCAGAGTGTATTTCTTAGAAAATTAACCCTTTCCACTCCCACAACCTCACAATCCGACTGCCAAATCAATGACACATATATCGTCGGATGCTACCTTGCTAAGCCCATTGATCGAACAATCAAAGTAATTCAATGTTGTGTATTGAGGAATGCCTCAGTGGTAGGAGGGGGAGCAGAGTTTTGGTGATGATTCCCCATTCCTTCCGGTTTTCAACTTCCGCAGTCGCACCCTACACTGTCATGGATGTGCATGTCTCAGTCACCTTTCCATATGCAGCACATATGAACCATGTAGCTTGTGTCACAATAGAGTCCACACTGGCGTTGATATCACCATTGTTGGCAAGTGAGAAGTTCTCTTTCTTAGCGACATTCAACGCAGTGCCCTTGTCTACTCCATGCAGTGATGCGACTGTGTCAGCGCTAGATAGTCCATGGAAGCGAGCAGGTCACTAGCGATGTCAGTGTGCCTTGCTGCCCTAGCCTTTATGTCGGTCGACCAGAGCCCGCTCTTGAATTAGCGAAGACATAGTCATTGATGGTCGATTCGCACACATTTTACTGTAGTAGTCGATGAGTAGAACACAGACATCAGTGTTGTCATATACGACACGAACCGATTGCTCCAGGATGGAAGTAGCAATTGCATGCCGTGTGATAATGATATCTGCCTCCTCATGTGAGGAGCGAAGATCTTGGCGATCTGTCTTCACACTATGGACAATCTCAATGGGGAAATCAATGACCAGGCAATGTTTCTGTGTGGCCTTTGTGTAGAAATCCATATCTGGCAGGCCTTCTAACAACATGGCATTCAGCTAGACCTTGTTTTTGTCACATTGACTTGATTCCGATGTGCATAGCCGTGTGGCCGTTTTTATACTGCTCGCATAATACCTGCCAAACAGTAAGGTAACGTTCCATACTTGCAGTGCTTTGTAGACAAATGCCTGGAATGTATCAACACACTCACGGAGCTTGATTTTGTCAGATGGCCAGTCGATTAGCCACAGCAGCTCTGAAACATCATAAATCACTGTGTCTGGAACGAGGCAGTTGCGACGTGACATAGTCGCTTGCATGGCCTTCTTCAGTATTGACTTGCTTTTGGCAATCTTCAATTTACCGTCTGGACAGAACATAGATGGTGGGTACGCAGCCAGTTCGCATGAGAGTCTGTCATCAAAGTTAATGTCTCGGGCACTGACCAACAGTCCAATGGCATGTGCATATAAAAGCTCTTGGTCATACACCTTTTCCTGCCCAACTAAGATAAGCTTCTTCTTTGAATCCATGGTGACCACAACCTTTGACAGTTTGTTATAGAATCATGCTGGCCACCCACACTTGAATGCTGCCATCTGACTCCGGCCATCATTGTCATTACAATGATTTCAGATTACTCCTGGGCAGAAAGGCTTTATGGTTTAGTCTCCAAGCTATGCTTGCCCAATGGGTAGTACCATGGGTATTTTGAATCGACATGTTGATTGTCAAATTTCAAAATGAGACTGTATCTGGTGGTCCATCATATCCTGTGATGTACAATGAATATACAGTACATGTAAGCTATTTGCTATCTTCTTATAGCTCTTGTGGAATTTTGGCATGACCACAGGGAACGGCCCTGGGGGTGGGAAATGTGGGGTAAAAAAAAAAATTTCCAAAGGTGGTCATGTCACATATCATTTTGAAACCAATGATGGGTAGACTACAGTACAAGGAATTATTTTGATCTTGGGTCAAACTGAGGGTAAGGGCCGGGGTCAAAAGTGGGCACCAATCGATTGTAACGCAACTCCTCCTAGACCATTTCACATAGAAACTTGAAACTTTCGGCATGAATAAACATATGGCCAGGGATGTGCATGACACATTGCAATTTTGATATCACCCCCAGGGGCAGGGGTGGGTGGGAAATGGTGGGCAGAAAATAAAAGAAGCTTATAGTTAGTAGACTACAGTACAACAAATTGTGTTGTCCTTGAATCAATCTGAGAGCAGTGGTCAAGGGTTAAATGGGGAATCTAATTCTATATATGTACATGGTTTGAACATTATTTTTTCGCAGACTATTTAGTCCTGGGCAGACTGGATCCTGCAGCAGCCCGATCTTGCGGTAACTTAAATATTGCGAGATATTGGTATCTTCTGATACCTCTTGCTGGTTAAGTCTTTGCCCTTTGTCCTATGTCTTTGCCATTTATCGTTTGCCTAGATTATCGAAATGGAACCAAACTAGAACACATGACTGCCTAGACCAAGATGAAGCAGTTCACTAACAGGGATGTCACTAGGTCAATGCCAAGCTTATTATGAGTCTTTGACCTTTGAACTTGGTTCCTTTAATGTTAGGTTTATGCGCTAGATTTGTTATATTATCTTTTCGGTCAGAATCGGTTAGCTCAATTAGAGCTAAATTTGAAGACATGATTGCCTAGAGGACCCGGAAGCAGGATGGTGATGCGGATGTCAGTAGTAAAGGGAAACGATAAACACGTTTTTTCCTTGATCCTAAAATGTCACGTGGTTATAAGTGGGCGGGGCCTAACTGATTATATATGGAGCAACAAACCAAAATACTCTGATTATTCTACTTACTGAATTTGATCTGATCTCTGGACAAAGAGGAGGTCAGGGGGCAATTTAATTCTGTGTAATTCTTGTTTGTGTTTTGGCAGTGTGATAAGCGTCTTCTGCCACAGTATCCATGACAAGATGTTGTTCAATGGCAGATTACTGATGTCTCTGAATTGTGTGGAAATGGTATCATCTGTAAGGTTGAGGAATTTATTGTTGATGTTATCTGGTGCGCCGGTTCTTTAGGGCAGGCATTGCTTATCTAACCTATGATTCTATTATTGGGTTGTGTCGGAGTCTTGGCTAGTCATAAAATGGAAGTAGTGGCGCATCTGTATCGCTGAACTCATCTTTAACCCATTCTCTTACTGTTTCAACTTTTCTTTGATCATAACCGAGTAAGTACCCAAATGCCTAACAGCGGTTGTGAGTGGTTGTGGAGTACCGATTCTCAATGCCTTGGCTGCTTATTTACCATGCCACCCGCTCTTTTGAACGTTCAATCATTTGGCATATGATCGTGTTGCGTTCTTTTTCGGTCCATTGTTGTTTTCAGTCTGACTGCCCTGCTATATGTGTAGTTTCAATGAACTGATTCACAAAACGCATCCTCTAGTTTGTTTTGCTAAGTTGTCCAATGAATGCTATGAATTGATTTCGCCTCATATAAACAGCTCTCGTCTTGCTGGGATGTTGATGGTTGTAGACAGTTTCCAATTGTTGGAGTAGAGGTGTTTGTGATCACTATGTGAATTGTTAGAGGCCGGGCATGCCCACTATGCCACATTTTCTGCTGGAGTGATTTCACATTCACATAAATCGTATATAGTTACAATGCGGCCGCTGATGGATACAAAATTTAGAACATACTCCATGAATTTTGGTCCTATTACAAATCCCAGACAACACGAATTGGCTTGCTTCTCCTCAATGAGGTGTGTCTTGTGAGCATACTTAGTACCTGTTTCGGTGAGTAGGTATTTTTGGGTCAGGGATAGCTGAGATATTAAGGCTGTAATAATCATTGTCACTCTCTGGGATATCTCTGTTCAATATGTTGTCCTCAAACATTCCACGATGCGACAGGAAACGCAAACGCATGTGACAGTACTCGAGGGTGTAGAGAATGTTGTGCCACCAAGGCATCGCCTTGAAGTGTTTAAAAAATCTTTTCTACCTAGTACCATCCAATTGTGGAACAATCTAGAAACAGCAATAAAGTCAGCGCCGTCTGTTTCGATTTTCAAAAGCAATCTTACAAAATCTGACCGAAATGTTTCAGAATAAATTTCCATATACTATTCCTCAGGTAGAAGGCGCGAAAATATCTTACTTTGCAAGCTCAGAAACAATTGTAGCCAACTGAATAATGATTTATTTCGACACCATTTACTCGAAGAAAGAAACTGCCTAGAATGCCAAACGCCAGAAACATCTTTTCATTATTTCTTAGAATGTCGAAGATGGGAGAGGGAGAGAAGAGATTTATTTAGGACCATAGTAGGATTTATGCACAATATGCTGCTAGTCTTCATTCTGAATGGAAATCCTGATTTATCTCCACAAATGAACGATGTTTTGCTAAAAAGTGTACAGAATTACATAAAACAAACCAAACGCTTTTAACATATATGTACTAACTGCTAAGTGATATTAAATATCTCTCCTAACCCTCTCTCTCTCTCTTCTCTCTCTCAACCCCATGAGGATTATCAACCAGGGAGTACAACTCTAGAGCCGACTCCGAAGTGTGTGACATAACTTGTAAGATGGAGCCTTGGTACCAGTAAATGTGCAGCATGGTATGTACTAATCTATGCAGATGCAGGACAGCCAATTCAGAGTGATCTTTCAGAGCTATAAGTTGAACCCCAAAAAATAGATATCCTTAAGCTGACACTGACAGTTATGCAGATGACTCAATCATAATTTAAGAGTCTAATTTAGAAACAAACACTCAATTGATTCTTCCTGAATATTACTTTGGATATAGCATGCTAATGATGTACATTATCATAATCCTGTATTAGTTATTTAAATAATCAGAGATAGCAGATCCTAACACCCACATAATTAAAAATATTCACGGATTCTTAACATTTTCTATTTAATTTCTTCGGATTCTTCACAGCTGCTTTGGTACATGAAGCCCAATGTCATGATATCATAGTTTATGGAAACAACCAGCCTCGTGTTAAAATTGGAGTCACCGGATAGACAAACAAATAAAATTAGCAACAAATCACACAAATTGATAGACTGACAGACAGACGAGCGGACAGAGTAGAATACAACACTCTCTTTCCCACCCCACCCACATGATTATTGTTATTATCATTAGGTTATATTCTGTAAACCATTTGACTTCTGACATGATATATTATATTCATTTGTGATAATTTGTGAGGTTCTGCAAAGATATACACTGTAAAATTGTTTGGTTTGACCACCTGTGGGATGTGAAAATATGAAAGATAAGTTATTTACTGCTTTATTGAAGGCGATATCATGCATTGGTCAAGATACATGTTTTATGTATTCAGCAGAATAATGTATTAACGAATCATAGCAATAAACGGCATAATATGGTAATTTTCTAGCTCTAGTTCCATGTTTTAAGGTATAACCTTTATTTGACCTTTAAATGACATTGAAAGTGAAAATAAAAATTGACACCGAAGCTTTTAAAATAATATATACCCTATAGAACATGATTTTACATAGTTTGAAGATTTAACACGAGGTGCATGCAAGGCCATTATTTTGAACATACGCCCTCACACTATATGCTTCAATACTTCCAACATATAGCAAGGGCCATAACCCTGCTATTTTAAGACGTGATTAGTTCATACTTTTAGCCCTAATAGATATTGCCGAAAGGAACATATCTGCAAAATTCTGTTTTAATCCATTAATAAACGGTGAAACGTACCACAATTATTGATAAGCGACAGATAGACAAATTGTGATTGTATAAGCTCACACAGGTGAGCTAAAACATATATTTTTTAAGGTTTCTATTATGTTATTCAGTAGCCCCAATAGATAGTATCACCACAGGATTCGTTTCTATTACAATTTGTCCTGGGTCAAACAGTATTATTACTGGACTATATAGCGGTAGGGTGCAAACGTGTGCGAACTATCTCTGATAACACCGACGCGTTTGCTTGACTCATGTATTATGATTAGAAACTGAGTAGATAGCGAGAGTCAAAATACAGGTAGGTGACCAGTTGTGAGAGAAAAATCATTGATATTAGTAAAACAGCGAACTATATGCTAATTAATCTGCGATGCAATCGCAGATTATTAAAATCACTGCCGTTCTTTCTTCTTTCTTTCTTTCTTTCTTTCTTTCTTTCTTTCTTTCTTTCTTTCTTTCTTTCTTTCTTTCTTATTCTTCGTCAAAGACTTTTCACCGCATCTCCTCCTACAATTTTCATTCGATCAATTCCAAACCTGGTCACATTCTGCTATCCAGTCTGGAATCGTGTGCTTGTGCTTTTATTTCGGAATTGCCCAAGGGATTTCGGCCTACCCACTTTTCCATGGACAAAAAAGTCCCATAGGAAATGTATAGGGATTTTCAGTATTGTGCTTTGAAGTGCTACTACACCTAGAGTTTTGATCGGATCACTACCATACTTGGGTAGGATGTTACCCTTGAGGTTCTGAAGATCCTGAGAAGTGACCTTGACCGTGGACCTTTGACTCCCGATGCATGGAAAATGGCCCCACAGGGAATGACTGTGTAGCCTCTAGGGGTACGCGCTGTCCTGAGAAATTCTCTCGTTCTTCGGCACTGCAGGAACACGATGCGTCAGTGTGGGTGTGCTGGTTAGCTAGTCTCGGGAAAATGGATGAGAACTTGCGTCTCTCACAACTCCACAAAGACTGACCTCTAGAGTTGGTGGAACGTTCATGTTCCAGTGGGGCCGTGCGACCATTGTCACGGAAGTTGAATGACACAGTGTCATCCCGGCTGTTAGTGTCACCAGTGTGTCGGTCCATAATCTATAATTAATTTAGATTTGAGACATGAAAATATTAGGATCAAACTATCATACTCGTTTGTCACTAGATTGGTAAAGTATGTAAGATCGGGATGGTGTTTTAATCTAAACTGATTCTCGCCAGAAGTAACTCACAGATCTCTGATCTGTATATTCTGTGAGGTATCGCCGCAAAGCAGGGTCCTAACAGGGTCACTTCTGCAAAGTTAACATAAGCTAAAATAATCTCAGGCCAAACTTTTTGGCTGTGAGAGTAAAGTGCCTCGCGTGGGCCTTCGTCACAGGAAAATGCCTGCAATGCCGAGGCGGAGGAGGAGAGATGAGCAAAAGGGCCACACCTAGTGGAATTATAAGTTATTGGGATGCACGCTGGTTTACATGAAGGCAGGGTGGATGATTTCCGTGGAATTCAACACCGTCAACTTTTTGTGCGTTAAAAGATACTGAATTAGTAGTTACCGCTTTATTTCTGCGGGCCCTTTTGCTAAAACTTACTTTATCATTTAGTTTTTAGTCTTACAGATTCCAAGTTTTGGCCGCAAGTGGCTATGTGTTTTTCCTATCTTTAACATAAAGGTCTGCCTCACGAGAATGATCGGTGCCCGCTACGAGTACCACCAAGGAGCATCCCCCTCAGATCGACAGTATGCAAACATATCGCCTGGTGGTAGTTTCAGAATCAAATAACGATCCCTCTACCTACCGCAGCACGACCACATATAACAACCCTGGGACAAGTCACATTACACAACCATTTTTAGAAAGCACATATCTATTTATGGTGGGGAGAAAGATGAGAGCATCCTGCTATGGTAACCTTCCTGTGAAGGCGCAGAGGGCTCTAAGACCACACCCAGTCACCATTGAGTTAGATGGAGATCCACGTTCCTATCCATCACCTAGCGTTTCGAGAATGGACCATGTGAGATCCGTCCCTTGGAGCTAACATTTATCTGTTTTAAGTTTAAGTAAATTGCCCAAAGAATGCACTGCTGGGTCGTATTAACATAATTATATTTTCCCAGTGATTCCTACCTTGGCATAGAAACTTAGCTAAAAGGTATCCGAAGATACGAGGGGAGGTGTACGCGGTCGTCGACACTTTGATTCTGACTGCTAAGAAACCCCAATAGTTTCTTAAGTTAGCCCTAATCAACGTGGTGGAGGGAATCCAAACAATTGCGGACCAGATGGCCAGAGGAGCGTAGGAAGAGACAACTACTTATTATAAGAATTTCGGAAGCCTTATGGTAGATGACCAATTTATACAAACGTGCCGGTGCGTGGTCTAATAATGAATCCGCAGTTCCAGGAAAAGAGGATTTACACAATCATTACTCCTACAAGCAGTTGTCCCTAGCTACTATGAACCTATCCTATCGAGCTATCATAGTTAGGTTAGGCGGCAACATATCAGGTTTGCGTATTGAGAACATGAACAGCGACCTCAGTGAAAAATTGATGCTCTATGGAGAAACAAGTTAGTGTGTTTGTTGTTGCTGTATAGTGCAATCTAAGCGAAATGCGGTCCAAGCATTTTTGTAAATAAATATATAACTAAACAAAAAGTGTTAGCTTGGATGGCTACTGCCATATTACATAACTATACAACAGTAAAAATAAGGTCACAAACCGACCTTGCAGTGCCTGTTAGTCATCGGCACATAAAACAAAATAAGTATATACAATAATATAAAATAGAACTATAGGTCATACTGACCTTACGGTACCTACATATAATCGGTACATATTTAGAAAATAATAAATAATATTAATACGCGTACCTATTAGTCATCGATACAAAATGTTCTAAAACATCACTGTAATTGAAGCGTCACATAGTGTGGCGCGAGCTGGAACGATCCCGTAGTCGCTACTCGATGCTGAGCCGCAGACGATCTAACTGATGCAGCTCATACTCAGGAATGGTGAAGAAGAACGTACTTTCAGATGGCTAATGGATAGTCACTTAACGAACACATATCATGAAGAATTATGCCGTCGTTTGAAAAATTCCGTACTGTTGCAGAAAATGAAATCGCCTGTATTTGCTAACGGACTACAGCAGAATGTTATTTCGATACATAATACATCTTACAGGCACAAGACACTATGCACCGAATAGCTCGTGCAGTGCATAAAGCAATGTCCCTATCCGGACTGCGGTCAAAATGTTAATAGAGAGCACTAGACATGTGCAAAGTTTGTTCTACCACATCTTTAGTGTGGTACGGCAGATCTGACGAGATATCACGAACACCACCATCCTACATACTGTTTTTGGATCTTACATTACGGCCAAAGGGCCGGACCACAGAGAAGGTCCCTCTGAAAGAGTCTTGTAGTGGGGTGAGCCTTCATTTTGATTTAAATTTTGCTCCCATGGATATCTACTGGGAGGATACAAAAACTTGGAAAATGCAGTGCGGTGCGTGTGCTCCAGAGACTTAAGAACTCAAAACCCATCGGCACCATTTAGGTAGATATCAGGAATCTTATGGTAAGCGGTAATAGAGTGTCTCTTATGGCGTTCTCTGGAAGCCACACCACCAATCGTCTGAGGATCTTTGTTTGTTGTTGTTGGTTTGGTTTTGTTGGCTGCTTACACCTATGTGTATTTGAGCCATGCCTCTATTCATGCGGTGCTTCCCCAAAGGGTTGCGAAATGAAAGTAAAACTGAAAAAAGTAAAAAATCATGCTGTTGCTAGGGGTGTATGCGGTGACTGTTGCTGCCTAATGAACTGCTATTGGCGGGTGTAAGTGCTGGATAGAGTGTAAGAGTGAGTGGGAGGAGGATCGCTTTATTTGACTTAGGGGTAGGACTCCTCATCAAATCAAGAGAAAAAATCAATTCCACCCCACCCACCCACCAAAAAAACAAAACAAAAGACCCTGTCAACCTCCAAACAAGGGTGCTGGAACCCAACATCCACCGCCCCCCCTCCCTCCCTCACCCCCCCCCCCACACACACACACTCCGCTCCCCCACCCCACCCACAACCCCCTGTAGCCTCTGGGCATACACGCTGGTTTGCCAGACACACCCGTTCAGCGGCACTACCAGTGCATAGTGCGTCAAGATGGGGCTGCTGGTTAGCTGCAGATCTCGGAGTTGTGGATCCTGTGTTGTGCATTGCCGAATTGTACAAAGACTGACTTCTAGAGCCGATGGACCATTCATGTTCCAGTGGGGCCGTGCGACCATCGCCACGAAAGTTGAACCTCACGGTCTCATCCTCGCTGTCGGTGTCACAGGTGTGACAGTCCCACAGCTCCATTTTAGGGCCGGGACATATTTAAATACATAAAATAATTAATATATGTAGCAGTCAAACAATTGTACTCGTTTGCTGCTACCTGAGAGAAGTCGAGTACATGGGGCCAAGCTGACAACTCACCATCATGGTCCTCGCCAGAGGTACCGCACAGAATAAGATCCGTAGGGCATCCCCACAAAGGAGGGTCCCAGCGCGGCTACTTAGCAGGTTTAATATCAACCAAATTAACCCCTACAAATATTATTTTGTTGCGAGAGGAAAGTGCCTCGCGTGGGCCTCTGTCACAGAAAAATACCTACAACGCCAATACGGAGGAAGAGAGATGGTTAAAACCATATTATGTAAAAGAGTCAACCTAGTGAAACTATTTGTTTTATGTGATGCATACTGTTTTACGTGAAGATGGGGCGGATGATTTCCGCTAAATTCAACACCGTCATCTTATGTAAGTTCCAAGATACTCTGTTAGTAGCTGCTGCTTTATTTATGCAGTCCTGCTGCTAATATCTACCCTATCATTTAATTTTTGGGACCAGATCTAGGTATAGCTGCAAATGGTAAGGTAGGCTAACTATTTTTAACATATAAGCCTGACTGGTGAGAATGTTAGGTGACCGTGAGGTCACCCTACGGAACATCCCCCTCAGTAGACTGCGTGCGCAAATATCATGGGGTTAATGCTCAGGAATCATATAACGATCCTGGCACCATCGCATGATAACCACATATAACAGCACAAGGACAAGTCACAATATATAAGCGTTGAAAAGCACATATAAATTTAGGGTGAGGACAAAGGTGCAGCTATCCAACTATAGCGACCTTCCCGTGATGGCGTGTTGGGTTCTAAGACAGCACCCAGTCACTTGTAGAATTAGATGTAGAGCTGAATCCTTTCCATCACCAGTATTTGAGATCCGCACATGGGGAGCTAACATTTACCTTCTTCTTCTTTTCATTCGCTGATCATACCGCCAGTCCTGTAAGTGACTATCGACATGATCATAAGCGTTAAGTGCATGGATCCATGGTTTATTAGAGTGCGCCGTGCGGCCTGGAACCTCCGTCTTCAGCACTCGAGGTTTCTGTCAGGATTACCTCACCCTTACCTCCTTTAGTCGCCTCTTACGACATGCAGAGGATATGGAAGGTGTATTCTAAACCCCACCTACAGGGCTAGAACATTTACCTGACATTAGGGTTATGTAGAATCGCCCAGACATGCACTGCAGGCCAGTAACTATAATATATTTTCGCAGTGCTTCCTACTTTGGCGGGGTTTTATAACTAACAAGTATCCACGGATACAAGGGGGTGTGTGCAGTTATCGTCACTTTATTTCTAGCCACACTGGAACCCCAGTAGCTCCAGAGTCAACTCTAAATAACGTAACAGAGAGCGGTCCAGACAATTAATAAGCCCGAAGGCTGGTGGAACGTAGATAGAGAGAATTACTCATATAACGGAGGCCTTAAGGTAAATGGCCAATTTGTATAATATAACCAGTGTGCGGTGTTACATATCCGCTACTCCCAGAAAAGAGACTAACACGAAATGTCTCCTACCAAGTAATCGCCCCTACTACTGTAAAACTATCCCATCGAGCTAGAACAGTCTAGGTTTAGTAGACCGCATGTCATGTTCGCGTAATGAGAACATGAAAAGCTACCTCAGTGAAAAATTGATGCTGTGCAGGGAACAAGGTGGTGCGGATGTTGTTGCTATATAGTGTAGCCTAGTGATACTGTGGTCCAAGAGTTTTTATATAAAATAAACAAAATATACAACATGGATGGCTACTGCCATATCACTAACTTTGAATAATACAGTAATAGAAGTTCACTCGACCTTGACGGTGCTTATGGGCACGAAAATAAAGATAATAGATACATAATACTAGACTATAAAAATGCGGTCTCAAGTAACCAGGAGGTACCTCTTTGTCACCAGTGCCTGTTACATAAAAGTAATACAATAATATTTTATAACAGAGTACCTATTAGTCATCGGTACGGAAAGGGTTCTAGCACAATAGTTGTAGCGTAATACAATCGGAAGCGAGATGGCATGATACCGAAGTTGGCTGCTAGGAAAAACTGCAGACCCACAGTGGATGCCAGAGCACGTCACTCGCCCCACATACCGGTCGAACCGCACTACCACACACACACACACACACACACACACACACACAACACACAACACACACACACACACACACACTTCAGTAGAAATATTGCCAGAAATGAAATTTCGAAGCTCCTTTTATACTAAATGGTGACGTCAGCGTCACCCTAGGGACGTCTCGACCAATCAGCGCGCGCGCGTCATGACAGGGAATAGTTATCAGATGGGTGACTTGCTGGCCTTCACCCTACCAAGTACACACGCTCTATAGAGATGTTTATTTTAACCAGGAGCATCTTCGATATCTCGGCCATTTCTGGACCGATTTTAATTCTGTAAAGTGTTAGAATACTCGTTTAATTCTGATAATGATGCTTACCAAGAATGACGAGGAGGGTCCGTTTATAAGGAATTACGAATACAGACCTAGAATATTCATACGATGCCATTCTCTCCACACTCTAACGGTCATTGGTAGTTGAGACTCTTATATGGTTTATTCACACTTATCGTCCTACTCAGGGTGCGGGGGTGGGGGGGGGCGTGCTTGGAACGTACCAAATCCGGCCATCCCGTACCCAGGTAAACTGGGATGGTTCATACCCGACTGGTCGATCTGCACTACAAATGGGGTTATCAGGATGTCTCTCTGAACTGGGACTACACCTAGAGTTTTGATAAGATCACAACCATACTTGGTCAGGATGTTACCATTTGAGTCCTGAAAGGGTTGATTGATCTGGCAGGCACATGCCCAAGTGGAAGGGCATAGTTTGGGCCTCAGAATGACCAGTTTTCGAGTTTAGCATAGGTTACATCCCTTTACCCATACAAGCTGATTCAGATTGTTAGATTGAGTGAAATGTTTGGTTTTTGAACACCCAATTTTCTCGGTTATTTGACACTTATGAACTTTTTACTTAATTTTTATTAGAACTTTACCATAGGTATATCACGTATGCCGGAATCAATGGTGACGGTTTCGTAGTGATGTGATCTCAAGATCAAGGTCACCAAGTAGTTTTTGTTTTTGGCAATGATTACCTCCCTTTACCCATACAAGCCGATTGAGAGTCTTAGATTGAATGAAATGTTACATTTTGAATTTAAGGCGCATTCACACAAACTTTGCAGATTTCTCGCGTTTTTGACCTTCAGGGCTTTTTCCTTGATATTCATGAAAGCTTTAGTAGAGGTTTATCACGCATGCCGGATCCAATGGTGATGGTTTCGGAGTGATTCGACCTCAAGGTCAAGATCACTCCTTAGTTGTCAAGGTTACCAGTTTTCGTTTATGGCAGAAATCAACTCCACTTGCCCAGAAATCTTCAATGGTCATGTAAGAAGAGGCCTTATACTATTTCCTCATGCCCAGTCATCGCAGATTTATAGTTATTTCAGTAAATGCTCTCTAGTACTCCTCTTTATTTTCTTGCAGGAACTGATACTGTGGCCCAATGTCATGGTGTAAGCAAAGCACGTGTTTTGAAAGAACTAGTCTACAACTAAGCAATATTGGATCTGTAAATGTAGTCATTACCGATGATATAGAGGAAGCTAGTATATTGATCAGCGGCTGTGAAGATATGTTCACAGTCACAGCCAAACTATGGTTTTTAAAACTGCAAATGCACGTAAATTTACTCCAGAGTAATTTTCTGAAAATGCCAAACGTGCACACTGCCAATCTGCTGTGGGGTGTTCTGCGCTAGACCCCATACAGCCCTCCATTACACGAGCCACTGCTGTTCGGTTTGACTCGTGATGTAATGTGTCAATCTGTAGCACTCACCAGCAGAAGTATCAGAGTTAATGGACCATTCCAGTTATCCATCCATCATATGACCTCATAATCTACTGCGTGACGTATAGTATGATGTCATATTCAATGACGCGAGGAATAGTGTATAAAAGTTCGTCACGAAGGCTTAATTGATGACGGACTAAGCGTTGTTCTAAGAATTGTATGCCTTTACTATTTAATAAACTGAATGTTTTCAAAACTAATTGGACTGGGCGCTGTTGCTGCCATAGGCAACCGCAGCAAGTCATATTAGTTTCAAAATATTCGACATCTTATCTGTATATTTTTCTGGAATATTAATAGTCAAGAAGTTCAGAGGTCGATCGATCACAACACGAACAATTTGTGGGTGGAGCTTACCTAGAGATGGGCGGTGCATAGCTAAAATCTACATAAGCAAGGTGTGTGTGGAGCATAGCTAGAGGTGGGCGGCGAATAGATAAAATGGATTCCTCCATTAAGTTTAAGTGTCGGTCTGATCAGGCGTGTTCTAGTCACAGGTGTAATAAATGTACATCAGCCAAACCCATATGAGTACCATGTTATGTCGTTGCCAAGGACAAATTTATTAACTCACATGAATCCTCTTCTTACAGAAGGCATCAACTCACCTCTGACGTCAGTTCTGGTCTGCATATACTGATGGGCTGAGTGAGTTGTTGGTTGTCATGGCATTCATGATTTGTGAGTAACTCTTTAACAAGTGGTATGAATGATTGGATCAGATTCAAAATTGAATAGCAGTGTATGTTTACTCCATAGTTTGTCTAATCTGGATTTCAAAGAGTTGATAGAAGGTGCATTGTTAATGTGTTCGGGCAGTTTGTTCCATTGGCCTATGTAGCGCAACTGGAATGACAACTTTCTGACATTTAGCTTAATTGTGATTGTCTGAAATTTTAGCCTATGACCTCTAGTAATACTGTTATTGTCACAAAGGTTGACAAGGTTTGATGGAGGTTGATCATGTTTGTTGTGAAATATTTTATATATCTCAATCATATCACCGCGCAGTCTTCTGAATGTGAGTGTTGTTTTACATGCGTCAACCAATAAACGAGCGATATATAATCATTAGATAAGGATGATAGTGACAATGGTGTTGGTGATAACGTAACAACATGGTAATCAGTAAAAATGGTACATCAAAATTGGTTCCAGTGTTCAGTTATATAAAGTATTCACTTATTGTTACAAATCAGTTTCGTTTTCGCTTGAGATATTGAAAGAAACAAACAGGGGATTTAATCCGCAATTTCTACGAAATATATTGCCCACCGACTCGCGTAAATAATAATAATAATAATAATAATAATAATAATAATAATAATAATAATAATAAGTACATTTATATAGCGCAAAACTCCATGCAATAGCATGCTCTAAGCGCTTGAAGATCTACGGAATGGAAATGTTTTGAGACTTGATTTGAAAGACTGTAGAGTATAACATGTTTTGATATCTAAAGGGAGATTGTTCCATTCAGAACCAGCGGTGAAGGAAAGTCTTCTGTCCATATGTTACCAGTTTTGCTTTCGGAACTTTAAGATTTCTGTTGTTTTGTGATCGGAGAACGCGACCTGGGTAAGTCGGGGCCCTGTTGCTTACACATTGGTAGGTCAAGCAAAGAATCTTGTAACTGATTCTCTGCTCTATTGGTAGACAATGCAAGTCACGTACGCGCGGCCATGCACGTACGCACGTTTATGCACCCACATGCATGCACATAATCCGCTTAAAAGATGCTAAGTATTGCTAAGAACAAGTGTATATAATATTAAGCATATAGTTAACACCATTAGACAGGTGGACTTATGTTGCTGTAAATTATATGGATGACTGACGATCAGATGGATGGACATACAACTGGAGAGTGATTGCAATTACAACAGTATTAGTATTTCCCTAAGTGACCTACAAGGAATTGTTAAACGCTGTAATCAAGCAAATTTTCATTGTCCCATGGACACTAGTTTAAAAGTTATGATGAGAAATTATAGCAAATAAAATCGGACAGACAGACGGATGGAGGGCAAAAGGTCAAACATCTCGATTTGCCCAATATGTACGATGCGGCATCATACAGATTACAAGTAGCAGGAATATCTGGTTTAGAAACAGCAGAATAAACGTTCAACTCAGGTTCACTAGAAAAATTGCATTTTTTTCTTATTACTATAAGCCAAAGCACTTGAGAATAAGTTCGACAACGCAAAACATTGTGCCTCAATAAGGTATTCTGTCAAGTTTCAATCCCCAATATTTGCTTTTGTACGTTTTATATTGGGAACTTTTAACTTACTTTTCGCATGCTTCTTTGGGGTGGTTTCAAGTTGACTGCATCCATGTTGAAATCAGCTTAGTGATATCACAGCACTTATGGTCATGAAAACGCTGAACACCAAACATCATACACAAGCGATAGATCCGATCTGCCACTCAAGTATATAATGTCATAATCAATTACATCACATGTAGGCTGATGTCATAATCACAATGCGTAATGAATGACGTATCTAGCTCCGTTATAAACATTGAATAGTTAGGTGTACGAATTGTATTGTATGTCTCTACACTTTAATACAGCGACAGCAGACCCAGCGAAATTAGTTTCAAAATATTCAAAAGCTTTCTTGTATAGTTACCTTGAAATTAGGATTCTGTGAATTCAGGGTTCAAAGTATATAAATCGATCCCCCACACCCAAATCATGGGCGGGGCTTAGCTAGAAATGGATCGCACTAGTGGAACACATGGTCCCGGATGTGATCCTGCATAATCACGAACAACCATCAGCTATGCGAGCATTGACGATGATTAGAACACATTTAATACAGCATTGAGAGCGCTGTTCTTTACAGTTTAATGGCTAAATCTTGTCAAGAAACTAATTATTTGCTTATTGACTGGCCAAGAGAAGACTATTTTTTTAATTTATCACTAGAATGACTGGCTCTGTTATCGAGCCAGTCATTCTAGTTGTAAAGTTTCAAAAATCATTTTCTCTTGACCTGTGAATGGACATTCCTGAAGATGACTGCAGAGTCACCGTGAAGTGTTAAGGACGTGTTACTGCATGTGCTCAGTAAGCGTGAGCACTGCTAAAGCAAGCCTGTAAGCCTAATATTAACAGCTATATAAGGTACAGGTCATGTGTGTCCATAATACAGGCATGGGTGTTACAAATAATATATACCATAAAGACGTCATATTTACCCAATACAGTTTATGCAGATGAATTTCTAAGATTTATGTATTTGAGGAAGAGCACGTATAACTCGTAATCCCCTCATGTCCGTCAGCACCCCGCTATGCCATAGGATAAATAGCTTTAGCATATGGTAATATTTACCAGCTGAGTTTGAATAGAACGTTTGCGAATATAATGGGCGAAGTATATAGGTATTGTTATTGGTAACAAGTCGCTGGTGCCACACATTGTGATATAAACTGCATGGCATAAAGCTAACGTAGCTACTTCATCTTAATTCTGAAGCAAATGGTAAGCTGCAGTCTATCGTGAGATTAAATTGATCCATCCGATCTGTCACTCGAGTAAACAACGTCATGATCAATTACGTCACATTCATGCTGACGACACAATTATGCATTCTTGACAGAGAATACTCCGTCATGAGGCTGGAATAGTCCGTCGTGAGGCTGGAATAGTCCGTCGTGAGGCTGGAATAGTCCGTCGTGAGGTTGGAATAGTCCGTCGAGTGTACATCTTTACTATTTAATAAACATTCTGTTGAATAATTTGCAACTAATTTGACTGGGTGCTTTTGCTGCCATAGGCAGCAAAAGTACCCAGTCCAATTAGTTTGCGAATATTCAACAATCTACCTTGAAATTGGGATTCTGAGAGTTCATGTTTCAAAGTATAGAAATCTATCCCAAAATGCGTGCGGGTAATGCTCCAGCTTTTAGCAGCAGCTTCCCGGCTGATTCGGCTTAAAGTATCCAACGTGATCTGGCATGCATCGTAAACCCTTGTCATGACTTGTGCTTTATAATCAAGAGGAATCATATTCATGTTCATATCATCTAAATTTCAGCACAAATGGATCGCTGGAGAGGACGCGTTGCCTTGGTGACAGGAGCGTCTGTTGGCATAGGAGCAGCCATCGCGCGTTCTCTGGTTTCGCAAGGGATGAAGGTTGTCGGATGCGCCAGAGATGTGGATAAAGTTAAGGTATTTCAATTTGTTCTCAAAATTATCACTCTGCTATTAATTTACCTGTATA